>BQKN01066072.1:767990-831274 GCA_022839385.1 Asparagus kiusianus
CACTGAGCTGTGTGCAGGGGCCTATCGGCAATTTTTGACGCCTACAGCTATGTTTCATGAATGGATTTTATATTAACATACTTACTTTTTACATCATTATAGCAATTGTGTAATTTTTTTAAATTCAAGAGCAAGCTCATCAAAAATAATATTATCATCGTTGTCAAGCTCGCATACCTCACTAGGGTTATCACCTAGTGGTAGTGTACATGGAGATGAGGCTTCTTTAGAACTCAAAGCGGGATTTTTCAACGCTTGTTGAACAGCCTCCAAGTCCCCTTGATGTGCTTCAATAAATTTCCATAAGGTGTAAGCACTATCAAAATGAGTAAATTTGTTAGAAAAAGATGAGTGAAAGGCATTGAGCAAATATTCTAACAAAAGCTTGTTCATATAAAACATTATTTTATCATCTTTATTCCACTAGGATTTTTCCGAAGTGGGAATAATTTAAGCATCCTCAATAACTTCCCATAAATCGAATTGTTTAAATTGAACAAAACGTTTAAATCTAACACGCCATTGAGCATAGTGAAAAATATCCAAATGAGAAGCAATATTAATAGCATAACCTAGACTACATGCATCATACATATCCATAGTGATTATATGCAAGAAGAAATCAAAACTAGATTAGTACAAAAACGATAACTTGGTTCTTTAACTCAAGGCGATTAGTCCTTAAATCAAAGAGCACCAAGCTCTGATACCAATTGTTAGACCTTAAAAGGGAGTGATTAGGGTATTATGCTAATCTAATCCCGATTAAATGCCAATTAAAATTATATTGATTAATTTATTCTTGCAAGAATTATATGAGATAGATATAAACAAGAATGATATGAAAAAGCAAAATAAAATATACGCTATGCAAAACACAAACACACGATATGTTTACGAGGTTCGGTCACCACGACCTACGTCCCCGATCCTTACGTCGAGGAGATCTCCACTATCACAATCCAATTTGGAAGCCGGAACTTCTACACACTCGGTTTACAAGTTTACCGAAAACTCTCACACAACAAACACTAGGCAATCACACTATACACACTAAGTGTAGGGACCTAGCCCGTGTTCTACTCCTCAAGTGCTCGGATACAACCTCACTCTAGGTTCGTCAACCGACGCCACTCCTATTGGATTCGATCCCATCTCACGCCTCACACTTCTCTTGGTGTATAAGTGTATTACAAGTGAAACTCACAATAAAGGTTAAATACAATGATTTGTTCTCGATAACAAATGAGAACGCAATGAAGCTCACTCTCACTAAATCACACACCGCTACCCAACAATATATAGTATGGAAATATTATAAGCTCAATACAGTGTGTGTGATATTAGTGAATAGAAAATATACAACTCTAGCTAAGTTATGAAAATGAATCAATAAGCTATATAGAAAGGAGTTTAGAAAACTTCTCAATAAACAAGAAGAACAGTAGATGATGACGAGGATATGATCCTCAGAAAATAGCCGATGTAAAGCAATTATGATTTCGGCGGTCGACCGTGGAAATCTCGCGGTCGACCGTGAAGCACAAAAAGCTGAGAAATGAATTTTAAAAGCTGGCGATCGACCGCGCGGTCGACCGTGAAAGTCTCTGGATGAGCCACGGTCGACCGTCATGGTCGACCGTGATCCAATAAAAGGTATATTATGAAAAATAACTACTGGCGGTCGACCATGACGGTCGACCGTGGCGATCGACCGCAAACTGATACATGTCAAATTACAAGTTTTGGACTGATTTTGAAAATACGTTAAAAATATCAAATCAATTCCAGAAATAGTAAAACTTTGGGGAAAGTTTTTAAATGATAAAATAGACATGTTTGAAAAGGAATTTTTAGAAAAGCAATTTTTGTTTGTGAAAATTCACTGTTTTTAAAAAGTGTTCATAAAACCTGTTTTTCGTGAACATGAAAATTAAACTATGACTTATAAACTTGTATATATATATCATGCATATATTATATATATATAATAAAGTATGAACGAGCTATAAACATGAAATAAAAGCTATTTTAACAATGTTTGATAAAAAATCATTTGTATGATATAAAAAGTCAAATTTGTGTTGTGTTTACATATTGAGCTTAAATATAATCATACGATATATGTAAACAAACTAATCTTATACCTAGGTGAATGCACACATATGAACTTGAATCTTTAACTCTTGATTGCCTTGTGTTGAAATCCTGTAAAAAGAAAAAAACAAACCATAAAAACTAAAAGATATATTAGCTATAAATTGTTTGACAAATCATCATCAAAATCAAAGGGCCAACAGAGTTAAGGTCTGAAACGCTGATTTGGGTGTTTGACTCATTCAAACATGAGTCGAACGGTTTTAGAATCGTTTTTTGTCACGATTTGAGGAAATCACGCCCACTTAGGAGCGGATTAAGGAGGCAGTTACAACCCCTTATCCTCCTATAAAACCTCAACAAACTCAACAGAGAGGAGGTTCGGCATTTAGGAGATTGGAGAGGGGTGAAGAAGAGATCGGATTTATCACAGAGAGAGCGTCGGCTGATTCTTCTTGGATTATTGGCAACAAGAAGATCTGATCTTAGAACATCTTTCAGCAACAAACAAATCCACTTGGCTATTAACCAAATTTTCGGTTCAAACAACTCTTTCACAGAGTTTCAACTCACTCTGAGCTCTTAAACTCATTAAGAGTTCTCCATCAAACTTGTCATACAAGTTAATTGTTCCCGCGAGATAAGACGGTCGGATTGTCAACGGAGAGCAAATTTAACACGAGCATTCAAAGGAAGCACTTCATCGCTACTATGAAGAACCCAGACTTAAACAAAGGGGAGAATTCAAATCAATTCTCCTCTCTTTTGTAATCAAAAATTCAAACTGTAATTAAGATCGAGAGAATACAAGTCAATTTTCTTTCATTCTTTTTACTATAAATTTTCTACCAAACAAAAGATGGCGACTCCGCTGGGGATGAGCTTCTCTGATGAAGAAGTGGTGGCGTAATCCGACGTTCATCTCATGAGAATGACTGTCAAAACTCTCATCGTAGAGTTTGACCAAGCCAAGTACGAGTAAGCCCTTTTCTCTGGATCGCTTAGCCACAAGGCTAGGCACAACGTCCGCAAGATCTCCAAAGAGATCATAACTGTTGCTGAAATACCAAAGAAAGCCCTCTCCTTTGGCCAAGATGTCAAACTCGTTCAATGAGTTGAAAGCTCCACATCCGCATCAACACAGCGTGTCATGGGTCGTAAAAGGCCTATGATGGAGGAAAGTCCGATCAACGCCGACTGCATCGTTACCAAGGCTTTGAAAAAAGCCAAAAAGAACGCTGCTCGAAGACGGAGAAGATCCATATGATGAGCGCATCTTCGAGAAAGCTGATCCCTTACCCAACGCGAAGATCACATTTTTGAGGCTCTACCCGAACGCTGCGTCTCTACTCCAGAACGTGCACTTCACGGCAATGAGCCCAATTATGAGCCTCGGGTGATACAGTTGAAACACGACCCTCAGTGGTGCATTGCTCACCCAAAACACAGCCCTCAGGAAAGCACTGCCAGAAATAAACGCATATCTCAAGAGTGCGTTCAAGCGAAACATGACCCTCAGGGGTCTGTTTCATCAATCAAACGCAACTCTCTGGGGTGCGTTCAACCAAAACACGACCCTCAGTGGTCTGTTTCATCAACTAAACACAGGCCTCAGCCTAATGTTTACAAATCCAAATGCGACCCTCGCGTTTCTTCTCAAGAACGCGACGTGGTCCGCCAAGTTCTGAAAGGTCAACATGGGTTTAAAATCCATGTTCGACAAGAACCAGTCTTACCCACTCAAGAGCAGGGGGTTTCATCTCCATATTCATGCTCGGTGAAAAGTTCCTCTCAAATGTCTGATTTACGAGAATTGTTGTCGAGAAGAAGACCAACACCGCAAGTAGCTCATTCTTGCCAATGTGAGTGGCTTATTTCAACAGTCCTTTCAGAATGCCATTGTTGTGCACCTGAACATCGCCAATCTGTGTTTGACAGATTGACGGATGTCGCTAGACCTATCAACCGACAACATCATCACAAGAAGAAAGTTACTAAAGCTGAATATCCCAAAGTTACTATTAACGTGATCGGCAGAGGGAAGGCCTCAGCGTCCAGTTCTGATGAATCAGAAAAAAGCCACTCTCCGACTATCCGGGAAATCTGTGACGAGTTTGAAGGAATATATCACCACACTCGAATCCGGACAGGAGCTATCCACTCAGTTAATTATCAAAAGTTAGCCAAGGGGATTACTTCAGAGGATGAACATTCAGCAATCGCCGAGTCTCAATCCTCGAGCTCTGTTGTAACACGTGAAGCTCCCGCTTACATGACTGGAGGCCCCGATGACTTAGCAAAGAGAGTCGACGAGCATCAGGTCATGCTTCAAGCATAGCAAGAGACCCTTTTTCAGATGAATGATATGTTGGCCCAGCTCCTTGCAGAAAAAGGCCAAAAGCCTGAATCTTCCCAGAGACCATTTCAAAGGGAAAACAGAAGGCGCACAAGAATTCAGATCGTAAGACTCACAACCTGGAATCCTCTTCTGAAAACGAAAAGGAGATGGAAAGAGAGCTACATCCTCAGTCATCTAAAGTAGATGAGCTAGAAGCCAGTCTTAACGCAATCTCCAATAGAAACGAGCTTCGTGAGGAAGGAGTAGTACGGCCTTATCCTGCTGAATAGGATACAGCTCCCTACCCGCCGATATTTAAAGCCCCAACTCTGCAGCCTTTCGACGGTACAGGATCACCAAACCAACACATCTACTACTTCAAGTCGCAGACTGGGGACGTAGTGGCAAACGACGCTATCCTAACCCATTTTTTTATCGGCACCCTTAAGGGTGTTGCTTTCGAATGGTTCATGAAGTTACCTGCTGGATCTATTCAAAAATGAGTAGATCTAGAAAGGCTCTTCTTAGCAGATTTTTTGAAGATGATATGGAAGTTTTCGTCCTAACCCTCCTCGCCACCAAGCAGAGGAAGGGAGAGTCTATCAAAACTTACGTGGAAAGATTTCATAGCATAGCATTGCGATGCCCGTCAGATATGACCCAATCGACTTTGGTTAAAACTTGCAGGCATAATTTGCAGACCCAACTCCTCGCTCAAATGAGGGTAGCGGAATGTTGCTCTTGGAGACAACTGGTGTCGCAAGGAGAACAAGCCGAAGAAATTGTTGCTCGGGTCAAGGCTGAAGAAGCTACTCAACCCAAGCTACAATAGCAACGCAATCAGAACAATGCTCCACGCTCCAAGGAAAAGGTGACTTTGGCTGCCGACACTAACACGCGTGCACCACCTCCTAAGCAAGGCAAAGCACCGAACCAACAAAGAGCGTCAAAGCAATACTCGTTCAAAGAGGAGCATGTGAACACTTTGTTCCAGCTACTTAGGAAAAACAACAAACTGTAGCTCCCTAAGATCAGAAAACCAAATGAAGCAGGGAAGGTGGATGATCCTAATTACTATTGCTATCATAAGTTTTTGGGAAATCCTACCAGAAAATGCTATGTCTTCAAGGACATTTTACAAAATCTGGTGAATGCTAACGTGCTCACACTGAAGCCCGAGCAGAAGACCGTATCCACCAATTTGATAGCGGTCTAATTTGGTAATTTTCCTCCAATAGCAGCTACAGACGGTGTTATCTCCATCCATAAAGAGGAAATGCTCATGAAAAATACTGACTTACACAGTCAGAAGGACAGGGGGTTGGTACCCCTTACTACGCTAAAAAGGAGATCATGTGGGTCCATCCTAACCTGGTTGAAGACCAACAGTGGACGAGTATTTCATTCAAAAAGAAGAGAGGCAAGGCTAAACCATCCAATATGATTAGCCCCTCCCTTAATGAGAATGATGATCATCTCAAACCTCTCACCGACTCAAAAGAGGAGAGGATTGTTCTTGCAGCATACCTAGGAGGTAACCCTGACACTCGGTCAGGAAAAGCTTACCTGAAAGACTACGATCAGAATGCTCAAGAAGCAGAAGAACAACACTAAGATGCTGGGGGTTCTATTCCCAAGAAGTTAGTTGACAAAGGGAAGCAGAAAGAAACTCGGTACAATAAGAACCTTCTTCAAGAGGTTAGGGAATCGAGCGCTCCCTTCTAGTTCAATGTCATGGTTCAATTGGCCAATATACCGGCTAGGATTACCCTATATGAGCTCCTGAGGTTGTCTAAAACCACCAAGGAAGCTCTAATTGAAGTGTTAAAGAACACGAAAAGCTTCATTACACAAGTCACTCTGATTCCTGAAACATCTGAGGGCCAGTCTTGTATACAGTGTCTACAAACAGTAAGAAGTTTACCATGCATATCATTCACTCAGGAGGATATGCAAGTAAAACACAAGCATGACAGACCTTTGTACTACACAGGGTATATTGGGTCGTCGAAAATCAGCCATGTTCAAGTTAACCCGGGCTCAACACTCAATATCATGCCTTACAGGGTCATGCAGGTCTTAGGGATTCACATGCATCGGTTGAACACCACTCAGACTACTATCTTTAGTTTCAACGTTAACGGTACTCGACCCCTAGGGAAGATCAAGCTTAGGTGTCAAATCGGAGATCTCAAGTCCGAGATGACTTGTTACATTATAGATGCGGACATGCCCTATAATTTATTATTGGGACGACCATGGATTCACGCAAATCACATTATCCCATCTACCCTATATCAGGTTATGAAGTATGCTAATGATGAGGGGAAAGTTCGAACCCTGATTGCGGAAAAGTACCATTTCAGAGGGGTGGAGAACTTCCACATAGATTCAGTCTTCTACTCAGAATCACAGGAGAAAGAAGATGTTGATAGTGGCAATGAAGCCGACATTGAGCCAGACCTTGAAGAAGATTGTCCATAGGAGTTGAATTTAAATGTAATGGGTCAGGTCGAGAACAATAATAATATACCGAGTGAGGGCGAGTGGTGGATTAATGAAGACTTTATTTTGACGTACTTGTCTGATGAATCCTCTAAAGATGAACAAATAGAGAATGATATTAATGCAGGTACCAACCCATGGCACACATTATGTGTAGAGGCATCACTCATATTATTGATTAAGTCATCTTTCGCTTCAGATAAAGAAGTAGAAGATGTCCAGAAGGCTTTCTTTAAAGTCCCATCCAAAAGGAAAGGGCAGAAGCCGATCTATTTCGGTAAAGTCAAAGCTGAATTACTCAAACGAGGAAGTTCAGAAGAAGATAATGGGATTCCTCAATTCCATTACCATGAGCCCAATTCTATACATCTAATAAAACGAATGGGATACAACTTTAATGAAAAACAGGGTTTAAACTTCGAGAAAGGAAGGCGAACGCTGATTCGAATGTCCCTCACTCCCGAAGGAAAACCTCTGGATTATTATCAGAAAACTGAAAGAGGTGTGGGTTATGTCACAACTTCCTCCCTTTCAGAAAATGAAACCGGTAACTGTCTGTGTCAGGATATTCATCTGGAACATCATCATGGGAATCCGATGTCAGCGTCAGACCTTTCTTTAAAAGTTTGACTGTGAATATGGTTTCAACTAGTCACCCAGATAAAGATCCAGGGGGTGATGAAGAGTTGATTGAATCGACCAGTGACCCTTGGATCAAACGCCTTAACATCTTGTGGGATATGCATTTCGAACAACGCGAGCCGCCTACTGAAGATAAAGTATCCCAGGTCAATATGGGAGATGAGTCTGACCCTAAACTAATCTTTGTAAGTGAAAGCCTATCACCATACGAGAAAGAGGACCTTATATCTCTCATTCGAGAATATATAGATGTCTTTGCTTGGAATTATGAAGACATGCCTGGCCTTGATCCAAAAGTAGCCATGTATCATCTCAACATTGATCTGGATGCAAAATCCGTTAAACAACAGCAACGCCGGTTTCGTCCCGAGATCATGGAAGCAATTGAGTCAGAAGTCAAGAAACTTATTGATTCAGGATTTGTTAGAGAGGAGCAACACCCGGATTGGGTAGCCAATATTGTTACAGTTCCCAAAAAGAATGGTAAGGTCCGGATATGCATCGACTTTCGTGACCTTAATGCAGCTTGTCCGAAAGACGAGTTTCTGCTTCTCATCACTGATGTCATGGTTGACAATACCTACGGATATGAAAGGATGTCTTTCATGGATGGATTCTTCGGATATAATCAAATCAAGATGTATCCTGAAGACGAAAAACGTATTACTTTCAGAATACCATTGGCGGTGTATTGCTACACAGTGATGCCCTTTGGATTGAAAAATGCAGGTGCAACTTATCAACGTGTAATGAACACCATCTTCCATGAACATCTGCGTAAGAAAATTAAATGCTACGTTGATGACATAGCAGTGAAAAGCCAACATAAATATGATCATCTCACAGACCTGAAGATAATGTTCGATATCATGCGAGCACATCAGCTGAAGATGAACCTAACAAAATCATTCCTTAGGGTATCGATCGAAAAATTCCTGGGATTTATAGTTACATCCAAGGGAATTTCTCTTAATCCAGGGAAAGTTCATGCTATCCAAGACATGTCGCCTCCGAGGAATCTCAAAGAACTCAGAGGATTGCAAGGCAGATTAGCTTACATCCGGAGATTCATAGCAAATCTCTCAGGACGATGCCAACCTTTTTCTAAGCTCATGAAGAAGGGAGTATCGTTCGTTTAGAATGGAGACTGCAAAGAGCATTTGAAGAGATTAAGAGATACATCACTCAATCGCCGGTTCTTGTGGCTCCAACATCGGGAAAACCATTCATATTATATATGAGAGCCATGGATCATTATCTTAGAGCTTTATTAGCCCAGAACAATGACCAAGGATAGGAGCAAGCCATCTACTCTTAAGTAGGACCATGATGGGAGTTGAACACCAGTATAATTCAGTCAAAAAAGAATATCTAGCTTTGGTATTCACGATCCAAAAGATGCGACACTACCTAGTTGGGAAAACAATTCATGTCATCTCTAAGGTAAATCCCTTGAGAGTTCTTATGACGAAACCATCCTCCCTAAATTGCTGGCTAGCAAAATGGGCAATTCTCCTATCATAATATGATATGTAATTTATGCCACAAAAGGCTGTCAAAGGTTAGGCCTTAACAGACTTCCTAGCTGATCACCCAGTGTCAGGGATATCTAAGCTGTATGAAGAATTGCCTGATAAAGTTACCAAAATTTGCATCACTTAAGAAGTTATGCAAGTGTGGAAGTTATTCTTTGACGGTGCATCCAGAGCAAATCCTCATAGAGCAATTACTACAGGAGTAGGAGTAGTATTCATCTCTCCACACGGTCACGTGATCCCAAGGGGATTTTTCCTGATCGAGCCATGCACCAACAATGTAGCTGAGTATAATGCTCTGTTATTAGGAATGCAATTTGCAGAAGAGCTCAACATTCAACATCTCGAGGCTTAAGGTGACTCTCAGCTGATCGTAAATCAAGTCCGAGGAGAATACGAAGTGCGTCACAAGGATCTGATCCCGTACTACTTCACGGTGCTAAAGCAAGCTAAGAAGTTCGAAGGTTTCTTAACTGGATACATTCCGCGAGCTTAGAATGCTTATGCAAATGCTTTAGCCTCGTTAGCGACCTCATTAGCATTGCCCCCAGGGGATGAAACAACGATTCCTATCACCGGACACGAATTATATTGTTCTAAGCTTCCTGTAGAAGAAAGTTCAGACAAGATAATAACAATCGAAGTTTGTACAACCTCGATGAAGTTTGAATCTAGGGATTGGCGATTCTCGTACATCGACTATGTCGTGTACGGAATTTTGCCCCACAATTCCAAGGAAGCGGCCGTGATCAAACGAAAGGCCCTTTGATTCTATTACGATGTAGTTTCTCAAATCCTATATCGTAAATCACATGACGGAGTTTTGCTTCGATGCCTCTCATGAAAGGAAGCACAAGAGGCCCTCAAGGAAGCTCACGATGGAATGTGGGGAGCTCATCAACCCGGGGCTAAGTTGGGAGATCGCCTCCGATGAATTAGCTATTATTGACCAAAAATGTTTTTAGACGCAGTTGACTACGCTAAACGTTATCACGCATGTCAAATTCATGGTGACTTTATCCATCAAGCATCAGGGAACTTACATCCCACATCTACGTCTTGGCCATTCGAAATGTGTGGTATGGATGTCGTAGGACCAATCTCGCCTCCGACTTCCAAAGGACACCGATTTATTTTGGCCATAACTGATTACTTCTCTAAATATGCGGAGGCAATCCCGCTAAAAGAAGTCAAGACTTCGAATGTGGTTAAATTCATCAAACATCACGTCATTTACCACTTTGGAGTCCCGAGACGAATATTTCACGACAATGGAACACAATTTGTCAGCTTTAGATTTTAAAGATTTTACGACAGGTTTAGAATCCAAAGTGTTGCAGGTACAGCGTATTATCTGCCAGCAAATGGCCTCGTAGAAGCTTTTAACAAGACCATCGTGAAACTTCTCAAAAAGTTTGTTTCCAAGAGCCGACGCGATTGGGACGAAAGACTCGGCGAATGTCTGTGGGCCTACCGCATAACGGTAAAGACCCCTACAAAAGCTACTTCCTTCTCTTTGGTATATGGCTGCGAGGTTGTGGTACCATTAGAAATTCAAATCCTATCCCTGAGAGTTGCCCTTGCGACCGGGATGACAGAGGAAGAAAAACATCAATTGTGCCTTCAGCAACTTGAAGCCTTAGATGACAAGCGACTTCAAGCTCACCAGCAGATCGAGTTATATCAAGCCCGTATTGCTAAACCCTACAACAAAAGGGATAGAGAACGGGTATTTAAGAGAGGCGATTTGGTCTTAGCCGTAAGACGACCCATGGTGATGACACACAAAACCAAAGGGAAGTTCAACCCCAAATGGGAAGGGCCCTTCATAATAGAATCAGTCTATTCGAACGGAGCTTATCGCCTCATTGATCAAAAAGGCGACAGGCTCATGATGCCAATCAACGGAAAGTTTCTTAAGAGATACTTCTCGTAAGTCATGTAGCCCCCTCTTTCTCTCTCAAACTCCAGTCAAGTCAGGCTGGGGGTTGTCAATTCAGAGTGTATTTTGGGAATAAATGTTTAATTTTTCTATCTTGTATGTCGTCATGTTAACACTACACCTCTGACGATTGAAACTTTCTAAAATTATTCTAAGTGATAATAAAGAGAATTTCGATTTCATGTTAAGTTAACACTACACTTACAGCATTTGCATTACTTTTCATTATCCTGAATTGAAATTCAATAACAAAGAGATGATGGAAGACAAAATGATATCATTTTTATTCAATTTTGATAACTTGATACAAAGTGACGAGAATTGGAAGGAAGATGACATAAAATTATTCCCCAGCTAAAAGCAAGCATAAGGTCCCATCAGCCTAAATGACTTGAGCTTGGACTTTAACGCTGATATGTTCTCCTCACGAGCCTTTTTGGCTTCTTCGGTTATCTTGCTCCTGAGTTCCTCTTCATCGGGTTGCTTCTTCTACAATCTCTCATCGAATCTTATCGACAGCGACAATCTCATTGCAATAATCTTTGAGAAGCCCGTCACAGTGAGCAGCTAACCTTTATATGACTTCCATGTCATCAGCCAGCTGGGCATTCCTCTGAGATAGCTCAACACCCATGCGAGCAAGTTCTGCTGCAGCATCCCAGATACTCATAGCGAGGCTATCCATGTCTATTTGCATTTGAAGGTGCTCCTCTCTTTGGCTGGCAATGCGAGAATCTTTCTTAGACAAACTCTTCTGAAGAGCTTTATGGCGTCGTGCTCTCGAAGCCTTGGTTGCAGAAAGAGCCTGGTCCATTTCTTCGCCCAAATCGTCGTGTTGAAGAATCCAAAGCATCTCTAATTCCATTTCCAAAATGAGGATACCTTCCCTGCAGGTCTCATTCCAGAACGCATTCTCATGACTTCTGATATCCGTTAAGCTTTCATTCAAGTGGGGTCTGAAACGTTCAAAAGGGACCCGCCCTAAGCTAACGATATCAATCGTAAACTGCATCTTCATCTCTAGCTGCCTGATGCACTCTCTCAAAGCTTTCGAGCATGGGGGAGGAGCAGTCGGATAGATCAAACCTGTATATACATTACGAGTAGATTGGGGAATAGCCTCAGAAGGAGAATCTTCATGCGAACCCTGATTTTAGACTGGAAGAGGAAGAGCAGACCCTGAATCCCTAATAGGCAACGTCTTTTCGGCTCCCACATCCTCAGGAATTGAAGTAATTGATTAAAGCGTTTTGTCCTCTCTATCAGCCAAGCGTGCGATAGGTGCAGACTTCATTGCGTCTCCCATTAACTTGGCCCTTTTAGAGTTCTTGGCTACAACGGGCTTTCGCTTGCGAATTCTCCTATTATATTCGCCTTCCTCTTCAGCAATAAGGGCCTTTTTACCTGATCTTAAAGAGCGAGGTTCAAGAGTGGGCACTTCTTTAGGAACTTCCTCAGTCGCCTTTTCTTCAGGAGGATCAACAATTAATGACCCATCTTTAGTCCCCATAGGAACCTCTTCTTCAGAAGGTTCAATGGTGGGCAACTCCTTTTGGACTTCGACAGCTCTGACCTCTCCTCGTTCACAGAATAGATACTCCTCTATTCCGGGCAAACGAGTCTTGGTGGAACCGCTTCTCGATTTATACAATTCCCGAATCTTGCTTATGCATGAAGTGTAGATATCGTGTTCTGAGATTCGAGAAGCATCATTAAACCAATCGCAGAAGTCCGCAATAGTGGAACAATCAGGCGATGAGTTGGGTAAGGTAAAATGCGCATGAGTCCCTTCGGCAGAGAACAAGTACCATGCACAGGCCCCTTCATACAAATTCCCAACTTGAGCCAATGCTGGGTTAGGATTGCCAACATAAAGCTAATCATATCCAAATTGCCTGGCGAATCGAGAAGGTATGTAAGGTTCAATGATGCACTTCTCCCTAAAGCGAAAGACCAGATAGCCCAATCTAATCATAAGAAGCCATCTGAAGGTGCCTTCTTCCAAAGAGGACGAGCCTTCGAAGAGAACGTATGTAAAGCTAGTACTTTCTTCATCAGCTCCATCAAAGTTAGGAGCGCAGCAGAAAATTCTATATTTGTCTTCCTGAGACAAAAGCTGTCGAGCCCTGACTATGTAAATATTAGTCCATGTGGCCGACTCCAATCTCTGCACAAAGGGAATACAAGCTTCACCATCTTCAGATACCCTCGTCATCAACGAAGGCCAATGCAGCACGAACCAGGCCACCAAGTACGTATACGGCACCGGTACACGTGGTTGGGGGGTTTTCCAAGCTTTCCTCCCACCAAGTACGTATACGGCACCGGTACACGTGGTTGGGGAGTTTTCCAAGCTTTCCTCCCAGTAACTGTAGTTCCCTGGGCGCCGACAAGTTCAGAGGTCAACGTCCGTAAGCCACTCTGCACGTAGCCTACCATAGCAGTGCGGAGGCTCATTGGCCTCCCATGAGCTAATAAAACAGTTGGGTGTACAACCTTAGCTAATATCGCCTCGACCGGCTTTGATGGTACTACACCGCTTTAACCAAATCATGAGGAAGCCAGCGAGAAGAGCCACGTCAGAAATAGGAGTTGTGGCCTGGTAGTGAAAACTCTCAAATTTGACACCAGCCTCAAACCCGTCTTCCATGTGCTCAGTCTTGTAAGTAGCGTTAGAAGCCTTAATGCGGACCTGAACACCTTTAGGAGAAATGGCAGCAAGTCGGGTTACGACCTCATCTTTCTGACTTAAGTTCTGAAAGAGATAGTCCACCCATGTAGTATGCATAACAACCCCTCCGCGCATCCCAACAACTTGAGCACAGGTTTGAAAATGGCACATCAGCTCCCAAAAAGTTGCATAAACTTCTGAATGTGCCGCCCTCAAAATAGAGAGCTCTTTAGTGGTAGGGATGAATTCTTCATAGGGCATTCGACCGAATAGTAGCCCCGATACTGCTTGCATCTCATGGAGAGCGAAACCTAACTCCCCTACAGGTATGAAAAATGTGTAGCTGTCTGGGTTGTATCTCTCCTGCATGGCGAAGAAATTAGGATAACTTTGAACAATCCCATGTCAAGTAGCTAACACCGGGATTGTGAGACCCGATTGAGCAAGCGGTTCCTTAAGCTCCTTAAGAACAAAGTCCATCATCCGGATCCACCAACCTTATTCTCTAGAACAAACCCATTCTGGAGATCTGAACATCTGTGTAGGGAATTCTCCCTGAGCCGCAATGAACTGGCGAATGAAGACATTCGCTGGAAGTGGCACTTCTTGAGCAAGACCCTTTTTCTCAAATACACCGGGCCTCAAACCCTTGAGTTGTCCCCCAATTTGTGTGTGAGCTTGTCGACCAAATCCAAGCGATACATTTTCTTTCTCCTTGACTACATCAAAAGTCAAACCTCGGTGACAGCTCACGTTCAAAAAGTAGGAGAGTGGATACATCCTCTTCATATTTAGGAGAAAGAGGAAGCGGTTGTTGACCCTCCGTAGCAGCTTTGAATCTTCTACATGTATAAGGCTATCGTCGGCTGCTATATGATCTCTAAATATGAACGCTAGCTTAGGGAATTGATCATGGCCGACAGGAGTCTCCAGATCTAAGTCGGTGATCAAAGCTCTGAGAGTAGAGCATAAACGAAATCTGATCATGTGCGTTCTCTATGAATCAGGGAAAGTGCACAACAGAATTCTTTGGCGAAGACTAAAAGCTTCATTCTTGTCAGGGCTGCCAATATACCCAAAATGATGCTCCTACGAAAGCAGCACGCTCGGAAAGAACACTGCAGTGTCAAAAAGCAAAGATTAGCAGCTGAAGCAAGTTAATAACATAAATTAAAAAAAATAGAGGTCAAGGCCCATGTGTTAAAACTTAAACACAAGGGCCAGCCTTGTGTTGTAAATCTTAAACGCAGGAGTCGAGACATGCATTATAAAACTCAAACGCGAAGGCCAAGACCCACGTTTAGAGTTCAAATGCAGGAGTCAACGTTACGTTTCATGATGAACACAGAGTCCTAACTCCGCGTTTTCATTAAACAGAAACGAGTCATCTTCCTCGTTGTCAAGAACCCATTTAGGGTTTTCAGAAAACTTATCAAAATAAGTTATTATGATCACCACCTACCACGGTAGGAAGGCACACGCGACGACGACGGCAGCAACAATGTTCCTATAGAAACAAGAACATCGCCGGCACCCCCAGCCGATGGCGTTTTAGAAGTCGCTCCAACGACCTTCTTGGAGCCAGAGCTCATCCTTCGTGGCACTATTGATGCAATCGATCGGAGAAGATGCTGTTGGTCGGAGAGGACGGAGTTCGCCGAAAATCCAGTCAAAATCAAATAAGAGTTCTCGTTCTTGGAACTAAGCCAAAAATAGAAAGAGTCGAATGACTCTTGACGTGACCACACAGGTCTATTTATAACAGCCGTCAAGCTGTTAAAGTGATACGGGATTCTAGGAGACAATCCCAACCATTTTTTGAAAGTCAGTTAAGACTTTAACCTTAACGCGGAGTTCATCCCCGCGTTCAACCTCCCAAATGCTAAGCCCAGACTGGCGTTATGAGGGTTCTTAACTTCGCGTTTCGAACCTCAAACGCAAAGGTCACCTTTGCATTACAATTCTTTCAAACGAGGGATCCAACCTTGTGTTTTCAAACGTGACACTTAATCTCTAAGGTCATGAATCCTTTCAACAGAGTGCTAATCAAAACCTCTGAATCTCTTCCACAAGATCTAAGTCACTTTCAGTTGGCAAATCTTTCGTCAGATTAACACTACACTCCTGATGATCATCATCCCCACAAAGCTGGCATCTAGCCTACATTACTCTCAATGCAATGACAATTCTGTTAAAACCAACTTATCGATTCTCGTCAATAGAACGATAAGTCTCCAAAATCACTCAAATCATGGTCAATTTACCAACTCTCCTCAGCAGAGTAATAAGTAACCAATTTATCAACTCCTTTCAGTAGGGTGATAAAATTCCCTAAATCTTGTTCAAATCACAAGTAGCACAATTTATCGCTCCGATGATAAATCATTTAGCAATCCTCCCTAACGAGACGCTAAAATATCTTTCCTGTCACGTTAAAATCATACCTCTGACAAAACCCACTTATCGACTCTCCCCAATAGAGCGATAAGTCTTCAAAAATTGCCCTGATCATAATATCTCTCTTGTCACATTAATGTTTCACCTTTGACAAAATCAACTTATCGACTCTATCCAATAAGAGCGATAAGTCCTCAAAATCGTACCGATCGTAATATTTTTCTTGTCACGTTAATATTTCACCTCTGACAGTTCAATCCGTCTATCAATCCTTTTCAATAGGATGATAGGTCTACAAATAGTTGTTACGTTAACATCTCACCTCTAACAGTTTAAAACCCCTCTTTGAACATTTTTATTCCTTTACACAAGAATAGAAAGTGTTCTCATAAAATCCCCAGCGGGTTAAACTTTTTCCAGAATTATCCCTAGTGGTAATAAGGAAATTTTTTTGAACTCCACTCCATGTGAGAGTTCACGCCAAGTTAATACTACATCTCTGGCACTTATAGACTTCTTTCAGTGTTTAGAGTAAAGGCATAATGTAGGAAGGATTCTATTGGTCAGTTTTATTCTTGAAGAATAACAAGTATTTATCCCCAGCAATTGGAAATTTTCTAGAGTTATCTCAAATGATAATAAGAAAAATTTTCTAAATCAGACCTATCACGGAAATCTGTGCTAAGTTAGGATCACACCTCTGGCATTTCTCGTAATTTTATTACTTTAGATCAAAACATGGCATATGCAAGAAATACTAAAAAATCAATATCACTTTTTATTCAAGAGCCAAAAGAAAGTGATACAAAGCAGAGCTGTTCTTATGAAAAAGAATAATACAAGATCAAATCAAAAGAAGCAAGATGAGCTTTGACATCAGAAAGTTTTTCCTCATGATTGGCCCGTACAATGGCTTCAGCCTTGCTCCGTAGCTCGTCCTCAGTTGGTACTACTGTAGCAGCTACCTCCTTCTTTGCTCTTTCAAGAGCCAGAGCTTCTTGATGATAACTTAAAAGGGTGTCCGCATTTTTGGCACTAAGTATATTAACAACGGCTTCTTCACGAGATAGCTAAGCCTTCAATCTCAGTACTTCCGCCTCAGCTTCAACAAGCTTTGTACGAATGAGGTCCAGAGAAGCAGCGGAGAGCTCAAATTCTTTTTGTCTTAGACTGCTCTGCTCTTGCAAGTGTGTAACTTGAAGCTCTTTCTTAGTTAGACCCCGCTCAATTGCCTCACGGCGAGCCACTTCCTCAACTTGGAGGTCAGCAAAAGTAGACACAATCTGTGTCTGAATGTCTACATGACTGAGGGCCTCTAAGTGTTTGAGTTGTGCTTCCAGGTGAGAAATGGCTTTCGAACAACGTTCAAAGCATTGGGCATTGCCCACACTTTTAATTCCATTTAAGCCTACTTCTAAGAGAGACTTGAATGAATCAAAGCAGCCCCGACCCACCATGACAACCTCAATTACCTTCTTTGCAAGACTGTTCAAATAACCCAGGGAGATATAGAGGAAGTCAGGAGCATCTGTTGGGCTAGAAATAGCAATCGAAGATGGCTCACAACCCTGGAAGCAGACGTATCAAAATGTGGGCTGGCAAGCGACCTTGGTGTAGAAGTCGTGGAAGCAAAAGAAACGTCCAAGTGGGAAGGACTTGATGTCAAGGCCATCATTGCTCTCACCTGAGATGTACTTGGTATGACCCCTGTGGGTGTAAGCGAGATCTTCATCAATGTTTCTGGTGGAGTGGTCGTCATTGGTAAGCTAGGCAAAGGTTGCTCTTGTAAAGGCGTCGACACCTGCACAAGCTGCTGTTCCGGGGGAGGAGTTACGGCGGTAGTCTTGAGAGTGGGTGAACCTGCACACAAAAATGGTCGGAACGCAGAAGAAATGTGCGAAAGAATTCGAAATAAACTAGGCTTACTGGTGATAGAAAAAGGGACATGAGCGAATGCTTTATCTGATGCATCTTTAGGAGCATCATCAAAAGTTGTGATGTCGTCAATGGAATCATGCTCTTCATCCTCTTCATCACCACTTCTTATGTTATCAACATCAGCGCTTCCATCACCTTCATCGCTATCAACTACATCACCAGTTGAGGAGGCTTCATAATCCACTTCCTCTTCATCATCACGTATAGCTGAAGACTCGGGAAGACTTGTGACGACAGCCGATTTAGTAATAAGTCCCGTTGTCGGACTAAGACTTGAATCGCCAGCCGGTGGCATTAGTACTAAAGGATGAGGGGATGGATTCTCTTCAAGGCCCTTGGGTTCTATTGTAGGAGCCCTAGGAGAGTCTACTTTCGGATTAGATTCCGCATCTGTCGTCATTAATTCACCCTCTTTGTCCTCAGAAGGATGATGAGAGGAAGCTTCACTCGATAGGGCTGGACCATGCGAACGGAGCCCAGCTCTGTGTGGCAGGCCTACAGCTAAAGATTCATGTTGTTGTTCTTCTTCTGTAGCTCTGATAGCATCGGCCATCAATTTTGGTTTCCGCTAGCCTTTAGTAGGAGGAGACTCAACCATCAACTTTCAGCGAGTCTGCTTGTCGTATTGACCAGTTTCATCTGCTGAAAGAGTCCTCTTTCCAGCCGCTCTTATTGTGGGAGTATCAATTATTCATGGTTCCTCCACTGGAACAGGCTCAGCTACTTGTTCCTCTTCTTGCTCTACAGATGGATCCTCAAAAGATAAGTACTCGTCAATCCCTCTCAGACGAGATGTCTTAGACCCCCTCCTTAAAGCATACATAGGTCTGATTTCCTTCAGACAAGATGTATTCAAGTTATAGCCGAAGATCTGAGAAGCAGCAGAATACCAATTGCAGAAACCCATGGAGGTGTAGGAGTTGGACGTCTTATGGGGGAGCTTGAAGATAGCCTTGATGCAACCAGCCACCGAATAGAACCAGGCCCTTGCCCCTTCGTACAAATTGCCCCCAATCGCCAGTTGAGGTCGAGCATTCCCAACGTATAGCTGGTCATACCCAAATTATCGAGCAAACCTATATGGCTGATAAGGCTCAATGAAGCACTTGCTAGCCTACCTGAAGATCAAGTAGCCCGGTCTGATATAAAGCAGCCAACAAAAAACACCCCCATTCAGTTGAGTGAATCCGTTAGGACCTGCCACATCCTGGAACATCGCTCCGTACACCCCACCTTCAAAATCGGGGAAGCAACGAAAAATACGATAATTAGGGTCCCGCAATAAGATCTGGCGAATCCTAACCATGTAAGACCCCTCCCACTTTGCAGATTCCAGTCGTTGTATGAGTGGGATGAATGAATCACCTTAAGGAGAAGTCTCATTCATTAATGAGGGACAGTGGGACACATAACAAGCCATCAGATAAGTATAAGGCAGTGGCACTCGGGGATTTGGAGTTTTTAAAGTCTTGCCTTCTCTAGACTCCACCTCCGTAAAGTTAACAAAATCCATGGCCAGCTCGCGTAACCCATTCTATCGGCAGCACACCATGGCAAAAAGAAGGTTCAGTGGCTTCCCATGCGCCATGAGAATGGCTGGGTAAATCACCTCAGCAACAAGAGCATCAATTGGCCTGGTAGGGACGATGCATCATTTCAGCACAACATCAGAAATCCTGCCCAAAGTGCCATGTCTGAAATGGGGATCTAAACTTGATAGTGAAAACTTTCAAACTCTGTGTAAGCGGGAAAAATGTCCTCTTTGGCCTCATTCATATAATGGGAAGTAGCAGCATCGATTCGGGCCTGAATCTCCTCCAAAGTGCTTACAGACAATCTGATCACTGGAGCTCCCTTATCGGTTAAGTTCTGGAACAAGTACTCTGCCCAAGATACTTGTTTTACACCACTTCCTCGAGCCCCCGTCTGTTGCATACAAATGTGGAAGTGACACATGACTTCCCAAAGGATGGAATAAACTTCGGGGCTAGTTTTTCTCAAAATTTTAAGTTTCGTTGATCCTAGAATAAATTCTTTATATGGTAAATCCCCGAGAAGAAGACCTGAGATGTCATGGATCTCGTGAAGAGCGAAGCCTAACTCCCCCACCAGAGTGAAGAAGGTACAGGTCTCGGGATTATATCTTTCAAGTATAGAGAAGAAGTGATAGTGGCTCTGGATGATCCCGTATTTAGTAGCCCTCACAGGAGTCTTCAACCCAGCCTGATTGAAGGGTACCTCTAACTCCTCCAAAACAAAATTGGTCATTCGGGCCCACCACCCTGTCACTGGAGAGTGAACCCAGCCAGGAGACCTAAATCCTTATGCGGGAAATTCTCCTTTCTTTGCCACAAATCTTTTGACAAAAGTATTCACCGGACTGGCCACTTTACTGACTGAGTATTCTTTGGCAAACAAGCCTGGTCGTAAGGCTATCATCTGTCTATTATAACCCACTGTGCGAACCCCTTGGAAAGTCAAGGTTCCAAGGGCAACTCCGTCATGTTCCTTGACAAGGTCCCAATCTATGCGTCTTGGAATAGAAACACACTGGAAGTATGATATCGGATACATCTTCTCTATGTTAGGCAAGAAGAGGCGATGATCCCCAACTTTCCTTAGCCACTTGTAATCCCCATCATAACCCACACCCATTTCAAAATCAACAAAATCCCCAAAGAGGAATGCTGGTTTGACAAGCAGTTTACGACTTAGAGTCTCAAATTTGGCTGCTGTGAAAAATGTTCGAGGGGTTTCAAAAGAAGCCTGAAGAATTGCTTCAACACGGTCCTTCTCAGTAAGACGGAACACAGGGAGCTCTTGGCGTAGATTGAACGTCATATTCTTATCAATGTGACCTTCGTGACCGAAATGATGGTGAAAAGGGAGAGGCTCATTAGTGTGACGCACTGCAAAATCAAAGAAAATAAATCAGTCAAAGTAAAAAAGCCAAAACAAATGCGGAGGTCGAACCCTGCATCAGCAAATAAAACGCGGAGGTTGAGCCCTGCGTCAGCAAAATAAAACGTGGAGGTTGAGCCCTACGTCAGGAAAAATTAAACACAGAGAGTGAACCTTGCATTGGTGAAAATTTTAAGCGTAGAGGTCGGAACCCCTCGTACTTCAAATTGCAAACGACGGAGTCCTAACCCCACGTTACATCATTAAAACGAGTTTCCTCATTGATTCAAAGGTCAGAACTCACCGCAGTAAGTTTAACGGCCATGAAGGTCATACTTACCACCGATCAAAGGGAACTGAGGCGGCGGCAAACCTGCTTGAGCCATAACATCGCTGGCCGGCGCAGACGGCGACGAGCTCTGGGCCGTGGCGATGACGGGCTTGAAGGGCCGAGAGACGGTCTTCTTCCTGGGCGCCATGGATTTTGTTAGATGGGGAAGATGAATAGTGTTCACCGAAGATAAAAACAAAAATCTTCGTTAAAAATTCAGGGAAGAATGGCGAAGAGTCGAACGACTCTTGATTTGACCCCAGCAGTCTATTTATAAACAGCTGTGAACTGTCAAATCAGGACGAGATTCTAGGCTAGAATCCCACCCGAACGCGATCCTCGCGTCAATGTTGGTTGAACTTCTGAACGTAGGGCTCACCCATGCGTTCAAATTCTCAAACGCAAAGTTAACATATGTGTTTTGCACACCACAAAAGTAACATCTCGACAACCGAGGCTACAACACAGTTTCAAATAAATAAAAGAAATTTCAATAGTGGCCATCAAGGTGACCAAAGCCGAGAAGAAACTGGCATATGACAAGCAGCTATGTAGCCTCTTGAATGAGTACAGATAGGTTACGGTCAATGATGCTAAAACCGTCAAGCTCGATCCATCGCACATGGCTCATTCTCCTAAGTGGCTTAACATTCCCAACAAGATTAATGAAGTCAGAAGCTGTACACGGCTCATTCTCCTAAGTGGCTTAACATTCTCACTAAAATTAATGAAGCCAGAAGCCGTACACGGCTCATTCTCCTAAGTGTCTTAACATTCCCACTAAGACTAATGAAGCTAAAAGCTACGTGTCAAGTGTTTATCAATGCCTACAAGAATTCTCTGGATAAAAGAATACACCTCATCGCATATTGAGTGGAGTATCTAAAGGATCCAGACGAAATCTGGAGAATACAACTCATCGCAGATTGAGTGGAGTATCTGAAGGATCCAAACGAAATCCGGAGAATACACCTCATCGCATACTGAGTGGAGTATCTCAAGGATCCAGACAAATTTGTTGTTATTATCGTTCTTGTTTGGTTCATCAGCAATGACTTGGGCTTTAGCTTGTTTGACTAAGTTCATTGTCACCAAGACACAAAAGTTATCTTGTTTGGTTGAAGCAGAATTTTAACATTCCGGTAACCAAGTTCATAATATCTTCGAATTAGACGAAGCGAATAATCAATCAATCAAATTTTAGGATCCAAAGTATTTTGAAAGTTCATCCCAGTCAACCGTAAACTTTCAAAAACTTTAGAGGGGGTTCTGTAGGCTGTCTAAAAATCATGATAGATAGCTGATCCCCATCAAGTTTCAATGATGGGAGTTACAATCCGACGACTTCCATATCTCAATGATGAAAGTTATAATCAGATGACTTTCATGTCAACAAATGAAAACTACAAATGGAGGACTTTTCACATAGATCGAGAAGAGTTACAATTCAACGACACTTCCGACAACTGATGAAAACTCTGTTCAGTAGTCTTCATAATTAACTGTAAGAGTTACAATCTGACGACTTCCACACCCCATAACAGCTAAAGCAAAGATTACTGAACAATGGTCCTTGCAGTGCTCTACAGAAGAGGTTACAAGTCAACTAGCCTCTTCTAAACGCGGAATTCATTTTCGCGTTTTAATCCTTGAAACACAGGCGACCCCCGCGTTTCCAATCCTCAGCCAACAAAACACGGGTGACCATCGTGTTTTTCAACATCCAGCGGTATCCAAATCCGCGTCTCCAGTCTAAGATGTGAAGTTAAGGTCTGAAACGCTGATTTGGGCATTTGACACATTCAAATATGAGTCGGACAGTTTCTGAATCGTTTTTCGCCGTGATTTGAGGAAATCACGCCCACTTAGGAGCGGATTAAGGGGGTAGTTACAACCTCTTATCCTCCTATAAAATCTCAACAAGCTCAACAGAGAGGAGGTTCGGCTTTTAGGAAATTAGGAGGGGTGAAGAAGAGATCGGATTTCTCACAGAGAGAGCGTCGGCTGATTCTTCTTAGATTATTAGGAACAAGAAGATTTGATCTTGGAACATCTTTCAGTAACAAACAAATCCACTTGGCTATTAACTGAATTTTCGGTTCAAACAACTCTTTTCATAGAGTTTTAACTCACTCTGAGTTCTTAAACTTGTTAAGAGTTCTCCATCAAACTTGCTATACAAGTTAATTGTTCCCACGAGATAAGACGGTCGGATCGTCAACGGAGAGCAAATTCGACGCGAGCATTCGAAGGAAGCACTCCATCACTACTGTGAAGAACCCATACTTAAACAAAGGAGAGAATTCTGATTAATTAGCCTTTATTTTGTAATCGGGAATTCAAACTGTAATTAAGATCGAGAGAATACAAGTCAATTTTCTTTCATTCTTTTTACTACAAATTTTCTACCAAACATTTATCGATATCCTTTGAATAAACTAACCATTCCCTATCGTATTTCTCTCCATTTGATAAATGCCTAGTGTAAAATATCGAAAAAAACACCCTCCTAATTTATCTTTCGGACCTTTTTTGACTAATAAATCTCTTATAGGGCCATTTTCCACTAATATATCTCTAGATTTGGTGTCCAAATTATCCCAAGTTCTTGGATCATAAATATTCAAATTCATTAGCATGGACTCATTAGATTGTTCATTGCCTAAAATATTTTCATTCTCATTTTTGTTTTTATTGTCAATATCAATTTTATTCTTATTCTGATTCTCATTTTTACTTTCATTTTCATTTTTATTCTGATACTCATTTTCATTATCATTTTCATTTTCATTATGAATCTCATTTTCATTCTGGTTCTCATTTTCATTTTTACTTTGATCATCAACATTTTCATTCTTATACTCATTCAGGCCTAAATCATTAATGTTATCATTTGCAATTGAATTTTCAACTAAATCTTGTATTTCTCTAACAATGAATTTATCAAGCGCTCCACTTTGAGTTTGGACAAATTGTTTAATTTTTTTTCTTGCGTTTATCATATCCAGATGGATATTTTCTTGGAGGTATTTCCATAATAAAATAAAAAATATCACAATCAAATTGAAAGAAGTCAAAAGATTCGGAACAATACAACTTGTTGAACAGTTCAGGCTTCGGCTGAACAATATAGAGCGGCAACACGGTACTACGGCAACGGCAACACCAAAAATGTAAGACCCTCTTGGCCGCTTGGATATCCTGCAATACAAGAAATCAAATCTCAAATCAGCAACAAAACCCTAAAATCACAAGTTCACAACAAAAAAAAATTATAAAAAATAAAAAAACAAAGGAATCATACGCAAGAAGAGGAGATGAGAGAGCTCAGGCAAGAGTCGAGAGATCGCGGCGTCGGCGAGCTCCAATCAACTCCGATTCCGAACCGAAGTCGGCGATTTTGGGGCTGGTGGTGATTTCGGGTCTGAGGCTGAGCAGAGTAGTCTGAGCTGAGCTGCTGAGGGCGGAGAGACCAAGAGAGGATGGAGGCTGGTGGCGATTTGGGTCTGGCCTCGCCGCCTCAACCCCGGGCGGTAGAGTCAGAGAGGAGGAAGGGACTCAGGGGCTGGCGGCGGTGACGAGTCGCTGAGCTGACTGCCTGGGTTGGATTTGGGGGCTAGGAAGAGGAAGATGCGGACTGGATTTGGGGGCTGGCGGCGTCGGCGGCGGTCACCTAAGTTGTAGAGACTAGAGAGAAGACAAGGATGAGTGGGGGATTGGATTTGGGGGCTGGCGGCTGGGGTTTGAGTGAGAATCGTGAGAATAGGTGAAGAAGATGGATAGGGGTGAGGCTGATGTGTTTTTGAAAGAGGGTTTTTGAATAGAGGGTTGAGATTAAGCTGGATGTGAAGGGGACGGTCCACATTTATTTCTTCATATATATAAATATAATTATAAAAAAAATTAGGGACCCCAAAAAATTAGTGTTCGCGTGAAAAATTGGTGCTTTCTTCATTGATGACGTCATTGCTATCTTAAAGAACAACTTTATGCGTTACAGAAAGATCCGGTCTTTTTATAAGATCCGGTTTACAATGAAAATCAAAACAAAGAAACAAAAATTACAATTTTTCTCTTTTGTCGAACAGATCGCGAGCTCCTGTTTTGCGGTCACTCGCTTTGTGGGTTGTTTGCCTGTGCCGGGGTTGATTACCGTGGACCACCGTGCAATCTCGATCCAAACAGATCTACGTGGTATAACGGGTATTATCCCACCAAGGAGATAATAGCCGGAAGGGATCGTTTCACCAAGGAAACGACCGCTCGAATCTCGGGATCTAAGAACCAAGCTTAGATCCGGAGTAGAAAGACGTAGATCTGAGGATTAGATCCCTTCGAACTCCTGCCTTATTTGGTTCGGGTGCTCGCCAAGAATCGAATCCAAGTGTCCAAGTCTTCAAGCCTTCACAAATCCGAGTTGAGGTGACAATCCGGCAGAGTTTCGGCTCTTCAGAAGTTTCAGAAAAGTCCCTTGAAATGAACAACCACCCCCCCTATTTATAGCCTCTCTTCACTGTGCGTTTGTGCACAAGAGAGAGGGGGGGAGTCGGGCCACCTCAGGGTGGCTCGGCTGCCGAGCCACCCTGGGGTGGCTCGGCTTGGGCCGAGCCACCCCGGGTTGGCTGGTTTAGGCCGAGTCCCCGGGTGTGTTCCGTTTTGTCGTTTTCCGGTGTTTTCCATCTTTCGGTTCTTCGTTTGATTCGTCGAACGCTTGTAAGGATTTCGGTGCTGCATTTATTGTCTGACCGTCGTCGGAATTTGAACTTGAAATCGATTCCTGATTTTCCAATCTTTAGCTCGTGTTCGTTGGTTCGACATACAACTAACCCTCGATTGTTGGCGCTGAGTCTTTATTTGCGACGCGTTGTCCGGCGTCGTGTTATTAAGTTATCCTTAAGAATATTTTTAGAAAAATATTCTCCAGGAGCTTCTCAATAAAAATGGGGAATAGTTTATACTCGTATACCTTATTGGAGTAATTCTGTGCTCAAAATAAACTGAACCGGCTTGAAAATGAGCCAAAAAAGGCAGTAATTCGGCTCAAAAAAAAAATTCTTCTGCTCCTTCCGAATGTGTGGGAGAGACAAGAGTAAACCAAGGATGGGACCCTCAGTTGATTTGAAGTCGTTTCGATGCTTGATTCAACCCCATTTGGACTGATTTGGACTGGTCCGATTCGATTCAACTTGGTCCGGTCCGGTTCAACTTGGTTCACCTTATAAATAGGGGTCCATTTTCTTTCTTTTTCTTCTTTTCCTTCTCTTTTTCTAGGGCCGGCCCCCCTATCTCCCCTTTTTTGATTTTTTTTTTCCCTCGAGCACTCTTTCGTCTTCAAATCTTGATATTTGTCCTAGATCTAGGGTTCCTTTGGATCTTGGACTGAAAAATCCCTCAAAAAGCCATTCTTTAAAATCCCTCTCAGGTCCCTCGAGCGCGTGGTGAAAGTTTCCTAAAAGACCTCATTTTTATTGGATCTTGAGCCTTTCTTCAGGTAAATCCTCCACAATTTTGATCTTTTTCATGCTCAATTTAATTTATGTACTTGTGGGATCGTGTGTGGGGATTAAAACTATGATATGGCGCCTCGAGTTAATCTTTCAGGGGGGTAGATCTGATAAAAAAGTGATCCTTTTTTTTTCTAGATCTGACCTCTTTTAATTTATTTTGCAGCTTGTCATGTCGCGTCCTTCGAGAGGTCGTTCCCCTGCTATGTTGGCTGATGGCGCGCCTCCCTCCTATGCTGGTGAGCTATTTTTGGCAGTATTTGGAAATTTACAAATTAGTCCCTATTTTCTTGTAAATTTACAAACTGGTCCTTTTTTTACCCCACGTTGTTCTCCTTGGCGAGGCAATCGGGAAGAGCCTTGATTCTCGTTGGTGAGGATCGACGCTTTCGGCATATTTGGGAATTTTGCAAATTAACCCCTCTTTTCTTAAAAATTTGCAAATTGGTCCATTTTTACCCCACGTTGTTCTCCTTGGCGAGGCAATCGGGAAGAGCCTTGATTCTCGTTGGTGAGGATCGACGCTTCAAAGATATGTTTTGCTTGGTCAAAACCATATCTCAAAATTAAAGGGGGCGATTTGACGCTACATTGCGCTTTATAAGGCAGTGATATGTTGTCGACATACCCTGTGTTGTAATTGCACAATGTGGCCAAATCGTCTCACCCTTTATAAGGCAATGACTCTACCTTATCTATTTGTAAGATGAGTTCAATTTCTTTTTATAATCGAGACTAACCAGTGTTTAACTGTCTATTTTGCAGTGGGGTACCCTTCTGGATCATTCTCGTCCCACGCAGTCTGTGGGCGTCGTGGCGAGTATTACTCGACCTCCGACGATCCTTCTCCTATTCCAGCTATTCCTCAGTTTGCTTCGGGCACGTCGACTGAGGTTGCCCAGGTAGTGAGGGAAGGTGGTCATCGAGCTATTCGTCAGCTGATCACAGACGCGCCTTTTGTGAAGGACGCCAGCTCTACTCAGCCTCTTCGGAAGAGCGATTTCCTATTTGGTGATTCTGTCGATGACCCAGAAGCCGTATTCGTTGACGCTGAGCAGTGGCTTCATAGGACCGCCAGTGGCTTCATATACTTGCCGGAGATTCCTCGGCATCGCTCATTGACTGAGCTCAGGCGTCAGGCTGTGACACGGGAGATGTCGTGGCGCTTGACGGAGGATCATGGGAGCGTCCATTGCGGCTACGTCACGCATCAGGCAGCTCCTGGCTCGAGCAGGAGTCATATCACTGGATTGCATCCTGGAGTGTTGGGACTAGATGCACCACCACGTAACGAGTTTCTCGCCACTGCTTCGACCTTGAGGAATCGTCTCGCTGCCCTAGGACGGGAGATGCCTGCTACTCGTCACAGGATTTACGGTTGGGTCCATTCTTTGGACAAGTCTTGGTGGAGTCGCATGACGACGTATGTTTTGAGCCGATGGAGTGAGGAGTTGCACGCTTGCGGTTTGTATACAACCGTCCGTGCTACCATGTATGGCTTGCCTGTCAGTTTGAGGCATTTCTGTGCTTTGTTCGAGCTATATAATCCAGACTCGAACACTTTTCTGACCCGGCAGGGGGAGTTGGGCTTGGCTCTCCACGAGATGCACAGGATTTCTGGCTTGCCCATGGGACAGATGCTATACCAGGAGTACTTTCCCTCTAATCATGAATTGGACCAGTTGAAGGATCGCATGCCTGATCGCTATGAGACTCTATGGGATCTCACTTGTCATTATCACATTGCTTTAGCACAGTCTGAGCCTTTAGCAAAAAGGACCAAGGCCTCCGTGAGTCTGAAGCAGTTTGTGAACTATTTGTTCAAGAACCTGGAGAACCGTTCTGGCGAGGATATTTGTGAGTTGGCCCCACTTACTCCTTCAGAGGTGAACAGTCTGTTGAAGAAGATTGACGCTCGTTCTTATACCACTAGCAGTCCTGAGGGTGGCTTCCCTGCGAAGACCAAGTTCAGATCTTTCTTATGGCATGCGACCACACCGATCCGACCGATGACTCTTCTTGCCGGCTTTCTTGCTATCTGGTTGAAGAAGTGCGTGGTTCCATACCAGTCTGGCGACGCCTTGCCCTTGGAGGTACTCTATCCAGCAGTTCAGCTTGCTTACAAGAAAGAACTCTCACTTCTTCCGGTGATGGTAGCTGACATTCATCGAGGACTTCGACAGCTTTCTAGTGCCTTCACACGGAAGGAGACCGATTTGCCAGGTCAGATTCCCACTCTTAAGGTGGAGCTTCCGTACGCTTATCTGATGGCCTGGTTCGTCCTCCACCGCTCGGATATGATGTCGGTGCCAAACGCCACAGATCACTCCGTTCCCCTGCTACAGTTGCTTGAGAATGGCAGGTAGGAGGGTCGAGGATTTTCTGATGTCAGACAGCAGCTGCAGGTCCACTAGTGTTGGGCATTCTCCACTTGTTTTCCGCAGTTCTCCGGCCGGTACGGCGAGTGCTTGATAGATGATGAGAGGCCGAGAGAGTATCGGACTCACTTAGACATTGGCTGCTTCAATTGGCTGATGAACATTAGGCCTGACTATCTGACTTTTCGGGTGAGGGATCAGTGCTTCATAGAGCTATATCTACCCTGCCGATTCGCTCGCCAGTTTGGCTATGATCAGCTCTACATCGGGAATCCTCGTCAGCAGTTTCGGACCCATAGTGGTTTGGTAGACGGTCTCCGTGCATGGTTGTGGACCGTGACTGGCTGTACTGGTGCTAAGTTCAGTCTCCCGAGTATTGATCGGCAGTTGAACCTCACTTTCTTGAGCTGCAAGTGGTTACTAGCAGCTAACAAGACTGTCCCCGTGAAGCCGATTGCAGAGATAGAGGCTGAGGAGGTTTCTCAGCTTGATTCCCTTAGGATTCGGGAGAACGCTCGAGCACAGAGGGCGCGGAACAAGACTCGCCGAATTGATGAAGAGGGCCAGAGGACATTCCATTCCACAGACGAGGCTTCAGGCGGGAATCCCGAAGATTATGATGACTTTTTTGAGCGAGGTTTGCAATTCATCTTTTGCTTCTATCTTCCATAACTATTGAAACTGACTATGGTTTGATGTTTCAGGGACCACAGTTGATCAGGATGAAGAGTTCCGTCCTCCTCCCCAGGCGAGACCTTCGATCCCCATTGCTAGGCGGAAGAGATTAGCCCGTAAGCCGCGTGCAGCTTCCCGAGCTTCTGATATGGACCTGGCTGGCGATGATCCTGCCAGTGACGGAGGTAATATCCATCCTGTGAACCATTCTCTTGGTTATTCGGAACATTGACTCATGCTCTTCTATCTCTATATAGGAGTGCGTGGAGAGAATGAGATGAGTCCTGATCCCATTCCCGTATCTCCCGATGAGTCTGACCCACTACCTCATGTAGAGAGGCCTACAGGGGTTGTTGACATTAGAGAGGAGATTAGTGTAGGACCCGATTCCGTGAATCCAGGTACATCTAACACTGACACTGTATTTCTTTAGATAATACACGAATGAATTTGTGTATTCTCTAACTGTCCTCTACTTCTTGCTTCTTCAGATAATTTGCAGGAGGCGAATCCTGGAAATGAAGAGGCTGATGCACCTATGAGAGGTAACTCATTTCCATTAGTTGTAGTCTCTTCATTCTTCTTTGGCACTGATATTCTTTTATGTCAGATTTCTCCATCGATGACTTTGACGAGGGAAGCTTGTTTGCGGACACTCCTATGATGCGCTACATATATAGCTCTCCTCAGATCGATGATCAATTACCTGGGGATATGTTTTCTGAGCCCGCCTTCGCTGAAAATCCCGAGGATGGTTCCTTTGAAGGTATGTGCCTCTTTCTGAGTTGATTATAGGACTAGCCAATCTTGACTAATGCAACTATAATGTAACGCCTCTGTGAATTCTGTTTTGAATCTGGCAGGAGCTTTTGTTGAGAAAGACCCTGTTGAGCCGGCTGTGAGACTAACTACACAAGTTGATGCACCTACAGCCGTTACACCTCCACTACCCCCAGCGGCTCAAGGGGAAGAAGGTATAAATTAACTCATTGATGAGTGTTATTCCTTTTTCTTATTAAGACTTTTGACGGACTTCTCCCTTTTTTGTGTAGGGCGTTCTTCTCGTCTTCATGTCTTAGTGAAGGAGTTATTATCTGACGACGATCCTGACAAGGTCGTCATCTGTATAGAACTTCGCTCCTTCTTCTCCTTTGTGAATGCTATGATCGGCAAGCTCTTCCACGGCGGACTTTCACTTCACCAGTTTAAACCTCTCCTTAATTCCAGAATCAACTTGATAAGGGAAGCAGGATATCCAGACTTGGCGAAGGCTATAGTTGACGATCTTGACTGCTTAGAGCATGAGCTCCAGATGTTTCGTGAGCTTCGAGATACTGGTGTCTCTTCATTTATCGCTGCTGAGCTGGAGACCCGTTTACAGTCACTGCGCGAGACTCAGGTTCTTGCTAGTCTTGATGTTCGGGTGCAGCGAGACCGAGTGAATCGAGTTGAGACTGGTCTTGCTACTAGATTATCTTCACTTGCCGAGCTCGACCTTTCTCTTTCTTCCTGTGCGACCGAGATAGACCAGCTCAGAAGAGCACTCCATGAAAAGGAGGAGACTTTTGATGTTCTTCAGATGACGAAGGCACAGGACCAGCAGACCTGCACGGCTTTGTCCGATGAGTTGAAGTCCTTGAAGCAGAAGCTGGTCGAGACAGAGGAGACTGCTGCGAAGACTTCGACCGCCACTGAGGAGTCCATTAGAGCTGAGCTTAGCCAAGTTTATGATGATAAGCTGTATAAGTTCAGTCAGCAGATTTTTAGCCATGGGCTTGATGTGTGATTTTGTTTGCTGAGTGTTTTGACTCTTGACTCTTTTAGTGAATTTCCTTTTTATTATGATTCGTCATTCCGTTTGAAATGATTGACCATAATACTCATAGGATTTTTGGCAAACCCTCAGCCATCAACGGGTTTGGTTAGCCTTTACCGACTACCATTTGAGTCGGGCTAGCATGCGAGTTGTTTAAATCCGTTCGCATGTAACGTTATGCTCAGAGATTGAATTCTCTGAGACTTTGTGCTATGATGTCGAATACATAGACTTCGCCATTGTTACGGGAATAGGCTACCCGGCGACACGTGTGAGGTGTTGGCTTTAGGATTTTTGGCCAACCCCCAGCCTCTAACGGATTTGATTAGCCTTTACCGACTACCGTTTGAGTCGGGCTAGCATGCGGATTATCTAAATCCGTTCCGCACATGACGTTAAGCTAAAAGAGTTAACTCTTTTAGTGCTACGATATTGAATACGTAGACTTCGTCTTTCTCCTGTGAAAAGACTAAACAGCAACGTGTATGAGACGTTGACTTAGGATTTTTGGCAAATCCTCAGCCTTCAACGGATTTGATGTGCTCTTACCGACTACCGTTTGAATCGGGCTTACATACAGATTATCTTAATCCGTTCCGCATGTGACGTTGTGCTAAAGGAATGAACTCCCTTAGACTTTGTGCTACCACTTTGAATATGTAGACTTTTCCATTGTTATGGGAATAGGCTACCCAGCAACGTGTTTTAGACGTTGGCTTATCCCTACTTAGGCTTTGGGATAAAGGTCCCCAGAGTCAGGCTCTGGTATCCTTTTCTACAGATAAAGATCAAACCGGCGACGCGTGTTAGGCGTCGACATATCCTTTCTTAGGATTCAGGATAAAATGCCCCATGCGTGTGAGGCATGGATTTCGGTGTCATTAATAACAACCTGCCACAATGTTGAATATGCGGACGAGTGTTCTTTTTAACGGTTAAGAACTAACCGGCCGCGCGTGTTAGGTGCGGACTTATCCTTACTTAGGTTTCAGGATAAAATACCCCAGAATCGAACTCTGGTGTCTTTTTCAATCAGAAAAAGACTAAACCGGCAGCGCGTGTTAGGCGCAGACTTATCCCTGCTTAGGTTTCGGGATAAAATACCTAGGATGAATCCTGAGTTGATAAATTTTAGGAAAAGAGTTGGTATGGGGAAGGAAGAATTTTATATTCTATTCCCCGAGCAAGGAAGGAAGAATTTTATATTCTATTCCTTGTTTCTGAAAAGGAAGAATTTTATATTCTATTTCCAGTGCAAGAAGGAAACTAGAAGTGGGATTTCCACTCCGAGAATCCGGAAGATCTAGATAAACTTACCTTTTATAGGATTGGTTATCTGATCGGAAGATGAGTTCTTCGTTTATCGAAGTGAAATTTCTACTTCGGTTATAACCATGAGAAGGTTTAACCAAAGAGAAAGGAAAGGGAGTTCCTTCGTTTATCGAAAGGGGACTCCGAATTGAGATTGGACCTTTTTGGTGAACTCACTGTCAACTGAAATTGATCAGTGAGGGATTTTGGTGGTTTGAACTTGGGTTATCCTTTAGAATATTAAGTGTAATATTCTTCAAGGAACTTCCCGATAAATGAGTTGTCCTGAACGTACTAGGGATAGTACTTTTTCAAAAATTTCCCATTTATTGGCATTAATTGCCTATCACCCTCTAGAGAAATTAAGCGATAAGCGCCGTTCGAATAGACTGTATCTATTACAAACGGTCCTTCCCACTTAGGTTCGAATTTACCTTTCTTCTTGGAGGTGAGGATTATTGGTCGGCGAGCAGCGAGGACCAGATCTCCTTCCTTGAAGCTTCTTTGGCGAACCCTTTTGTCGAAAGCCCTGGATATCCTAGCCTGGTAGAACTCGATGTTTTGTTGAGCTTCCAAGCGCTTTTCGTCCAGCCTTTCGAGTTCCTCGAGACGCTTTTGATGCTGCTCTTCGGTCATCATCTCCGTTGCGAGAGCGATCCGAAGGGAAGGAATTTGAATCTCCAACGGTAGCACAGCTTCACATCCGTACACCAGAGAATATGGAGTGGCTCTTATAGGAGTGCGTATTGTGGTGCGATAAGCCCAGAGCGCTTCGCCGAGTTTATCGTCCCAATCTCGCTTATTGGTCTTCACAAGCTTTGATAGGATCTTGATGATCGTCTTGTTGAAAGCCTCAGCTAATCTGTTCGTAGCTGGGTAATAAGCTGTCGACGAAACATCTTGAATCTTGAACTTGTCACAGAACCTGATGAAGGCGTTGCTTATAAATTGTGGACCGTTGTCATGAATGATCCGCCTCGGCACGCCGTGTCGGTATATTACGTAATGCTTGATGAAGTTGATGACGTTGTTCGTCTTCACTTCTTTAAGCGGAATGGCTTCAGCCCACTTTGAAAAGTAGTCGGTGATAGCGAGAATAAATCGATCACCTTTGACTGAAGGAGGAAAGATAGGACCGACAATATCCATACCCCATGTCTCGAATGGCCAAGACGTGGTTGATGTGTGTAATCGCTCCGGAGGTTGGTGCATATAATTTGCATGCACTTGACAAGCATGACATTCTCGTGCGTACTCGATCGCGTCACGAACCATTATTAGCCAGAAATATCCCATTCTTCTGATTCGATCATACAGCTTGGGACCAGGCTGATGCGCACCGCATTCTCCTTTATGTGCTTCCTTAAGAACTTCTTTTGCTTCTTCGTTCGAAAGGCATCGGAGAAGCAAATCATCATACTCCCGGCGATATAGCGTACGGGTCTCGGTATTGTAAAAGAACCGCGGAGCTCTGCGGCGAATAGATTCTTTTTCCTTTACGTCCTCCGGCAAAATACCGTATTGGACATAATCGATGATGGGAAAACGCCAATCTCGGGACTCAGACCCGATTTGGGTTGAGTTCAGCTCTTTGGCGTTCTCGTTTTTATCATCCTCCTCTTCAACCTCCATATCGTATATAGGTATGCAGAGTTGGTGTGACCTTACTGTGACTAGCAGTTCAGTTTTAGGCGGTTGCGCGAGTGATACTGCTAGTGCTGCTAGTGCATCCGCATGAGCATTCTGGAGACGTGGGATGTATTCGATGTAGAATTCTTCAAAAGAATCTGCCATTCTGACAGCCTCCTGGTGGTACGGAATCAGATCTGGGTTCCTGACTTCATACTCTCCACGAACTTGGTTGACTATCAATTGAGAGTCCCCAAAAGCTTCGAGATACTCGACCCCCAGCTCTTTGGCGAAACTGAGTCCAATGATGAGCGCGTTGTACTCGGCTACGTTATTGGAACATGGATTCGTCAGCGAATAAGCTCGGGGCATCACGTGCTTCCCTGGGGAAACTAAGACAACTCCAACTCCAGAAGTAACCTTAGGACATCCAGGGGTTACTGCCTTATTAACTGCTCTCGAAGCACCATCGAAGTATAACTGCTATACTTGTTGGTGTGATGTGGTATTAACCTCGTGGGTTTCATCTGGTAAATCATCATATACCTCAACTGCGTCTGTTGTCGGGCTTGCCGCCAAAAGATCACAAATCGCTTGTCCTTTGACCGACTTCTGCTGTTTGAAGTGCAGATCATACTGGGACAAAAGAAGGGCCCACTTTGCCAACCGCCAATTCATCGAACCTGGTTGAGTCATGAATACCCGTACCGGATTAACATTAGCGATGACGTAAATCGTCTGGCCAACTAAGTAATGTCGCATCTTCTGTACCGCAAACACTAATGCGAGACATTCTTTCTCGATCATCAGGTATCGAGACTCGGCGCCTATTAAGGTCCGACTTAGATAATAGACTGCCTGTTCGTGACCATTATCATCGTCTTGTGCTAATAAAGCACTTATCGAATGGTTCATCGCCTTGATGTAAATCAAGAACGGTTTGCCTGATTTTGGTGCGACCAGAACAGGGGGATTCATCAGATATGCCTTGATATCTTCGAATGCCTTCTGGCAAGCATCGTCCCAAATAAACGATACGCCCTTCTTGTTTAGCTTAGAAAATGGTTGGCATTTCCCGGAAAGATTCGAGATGAACCGCCTGATGTAAGCTAAACGCCCTTGCAATCCTCTGAGTTCTCTTAGATTCCTCGGGGGTTGCAATTCATTTATCGCTTTTACCTTGTCTGGGTCGATGTGTATACCCTTAGTGGTGACGACGAATCCAAGGAATTTTCCGCTGGACATTCCGAGGAAGGATTTTGTGGGATTCATCTTCAACTGATGACTCCGCATAAGATCAAACATCGTTCTCAAGTCCTTTATGTGATCTTCTTTGTTGCGGCTCTTTACCACTAAATCATCAACGTAGCATTCCACCGTTTTCCTGAGATGTTTCTGGAAAATCTTAGTCATCGCTCGTTGGTATGTAGCACCTGCATTCTTCAGACCGAACGGCATCACCGTATAGCAGAAGACACCGAGGGGCGTTCTGAATGCTGTATGCTTTTCGTCATCCGGGTGCATCTTGATTTGATTATACCCCGAAAAGCCGTCCATGAAGGACATTCTTTCGAACCCACATGTATTGTTGATAATGACATCCGTGATCGGGAGAGGAAAATCGTCTTTTGGACATGCTTCGTTCAGATTCCTGAAGTCGATGCAAATCCTGATCTTGCCATTTTTCTTCATGACGGGAACGATGTTGGCTAACCAGTCTGGATGTTGTTCCTCTCGGATGAATCCTGAGTCGATCAACTTCTTAACCTCAGCCTCGATGGCTTCCATGATCTGCGGACGAAACCGTCTTTGCTGTTGCTTGACAGGTTTGGCATCCGGCTTGATGTCGAGGCGGTGCATTGCCACATTGGGGTCAAGCCCTGGCATGTCTTCATAGTTCCAGGCGAAGACATCAATGTACTCTCTGATCAAGGCAATTAACTCTTCCTTCTCATCTGAGGGGAGACTACCACTGATGAATATGGGCTTTGGATTGGCTTCATCACCCATATTGATCTGGACTACTTCGTCTTCGGTGGGTGGCTCTCTTTGCTCGAACCTATCACCATATTGCATGTTCAAGTGATGAACCCATGGGTCCTCCCACGTTTGCATTTGATCGTCGTCCTCCATTGTAGATGGATCAGCTGTAGTCATGTTCGACATTAAGGCTTTGAACATTTCTCCCAAACTTGTGTCGGAATCCTCAGCTGAAGAGTCTGGCAAGTACCCATCCTTAGCTTTGTTAGCAATTTGATCGATGATTTACCAACCACATTCGTCATCTGATGAGACATAGCCTAGGCCTCTCTTGTGACGGTAATAATTATCCGGTTTCCCTTTTGGGACATATGCCATTTTGACTGGGACACGGAAACCTCGGTCGAAGTATAAACCTTCTCCGAGTGTAAAGTCGTACCCTTGTTTTTCCATGAGCGTACGCGCTTCCGGACTATATTTTGATAGGTGAAGACCAGATTTGTCATCGTCTTCATCTTCTCTTAGGAAATGATCCGGCAACGGAAGATTTTCTCCTTTACCGTAGATCACTTCTTTTTGTCCTCCTGTTTTGGCAGGAATAATCCGAGTTGTTCCGAAGGAATGCTGGGGGCGTTTCTTCGTTACATACGATGATCGGAGTGGCATACATAAATCGGGATTATTGTATAATCCTTCTATCACATCATCAAGAGACAAGGAGTACTCTAAACCAGGATTTATTTCAATATCGGCAAGTTGCCAGTTACAACCGCCGTCTGACGACTGTTCGTCATCGAGATTGATTACAAAGGGTACAATATCATTCAAAACAAAACCACCATTGTAATCGAATCCGGCTTCGGAATCAGCTTCTTCTCCGCTGTCCGTACCTTGGATCGATGGTTCCGTGTCGGATTCGTTACCATAAAGGAGAGAATCTGTGAAGTAATTCTCATACCCTTTGAATGGTTGCTTATCCGCGACCACCGTCCTAACCCTTCCATCAGTGTCGACATATTTCAAACACTGATGTAGAGTGGAGGGAACTATAACATTACTATGGATCCAAGGCTGACCCAATAATAAGTTATAGGATGTCTCAGCATCAATCACGTAGCACGTGACCTCCGTCTTTAAATCGCCCATTTGGCACTTTATCCGGATTTTACCCAAAGGTCTTGACCCGCTGGTGTTGAATCCGTAGATGACTGTGCCTGTAGACGCCAACTTGCTGACTGGAATGCCAAGGCTGTGCATTAGTCGAAGTGGCATAATACTCACAGCGGAACCCGGATCCACTTGGATTCGGTTGACTTCACTGGAGCCAATGTACCCGACGAAATATAGGGGCCGATCATGATTTGAATTCTTCGTCTGCATGTCCTCTTTGGTGAAGGTAATGCAGGGAAGGTTCTTAGCTGCCACGTTACACTGTTGGGCTAACAATTCTAGCTCCTCAGGTGCTGGCTTGATCCTGGTAAGGAACGCCTCTGAATCGGCCAAGGCCTCTTGTAAGGCTTCTCTAGTTTCCTTGGACAACCGTAGTAGCTCGTACAGCGTTATCCGTGCTGGAATATTGGCCAGCTGAGCCATGATGTCGAAGGCACGCGGATTTTTTGAACTCTCCGGTTTGTCTTTTCCAATCGGACGACTGAAACAAGACTGCTTCGAATTCTGAACCTCTTCGGGCCTCTTTTCTTTCTGTTTGTCAACCGGTTGCCGTCGAGCATCTTCAACCGGTTTGGGAACTGCAATCACCCCCAGCTCTGTGAGAGTCTTGGCTGGTCCTCGTTTTGTCACCCCCTGCTCAGCAAATTGATCGCCCGGGGATGGATATTTGAAGTGGTATTCATTTCCACTCCGGGTTGCAAAGACCTCCTGCTCCTCGTCGGAAAGTGGGAAAGCTGGGATTCTTTCGTCATCTTCTCCTGGGATGGCAGAAACTCCGTAACAAGACTTGCCTTTCCCTTTGGACTTCTTCTTGGATGACGATCCGGCCCATTGTTCATCTTCAATCAGGTCGGGGTGCACCCATAGAATTTCACCGTTTGGGGCTGTGTGAGGCACAAGTCCCTTTTGACGTTGTCCGTGCGGGTCGTCATTCACTGTCTTCATCCCGACTTTGGTAACGCGTTTTGGCTCGAACCAATCTGTAGGTACTGATCCAAAACTGACCGACACCGCGTTTGCTCCCACATTCTTGGCCGGTTTTGGAGTTATGACCCCTACATCGATCAACGCCTGGATCTTGTCCTTTAGGTGGTAGCAAGACTTTGTTAGGTGGTGGACCGCCCTGTGGTACGCGCAGTACTTCGGGTCCGTCACCTTCGTGGCTCCTTCATGATCCGCGATTGCCGGCAACTGGATTTTGTTGTTCTCCAACAGATACTTGAAGATGCCGGAAACTTTGTCATCTTTGAAGGAATAGACTTTGGGAAACCTCGGCTCTGAAGACTTCTGCTTCTGAGACCTTTGCTGCCAATGCGGCTGCGACTGTTGTGGCGCTCTTTGCTGCTGCTGCTGTTGCTGAGGTTGCAATTGAAATGTCTGGTTAGCATCAACAGCATTAACATGAGCTTTACCTTTCCCTTTCTGGTTGAAGTTCTGCTTTGGAGGATTCGTTGCCGGTTGGCCTCTCTCCGCCTTCTTTCTTCTGAGGAATCGCTCCGCTTGCTCTCCTCGAACCTTCAAATCCTTCCAAGTCTTGGATGGTGCTGTGCCCATTGCTTCCAACACGTCCAGCGAAAGGTTATTGTGGCAAGTCTGGAGGATGAATTCCTCGGTGATCGGGTCCCGGCAATTCATCGCCTTGTTCCGAAACCTCTTGACGAAGGTGTCGACCAACTCCCCATCTTTCTGCTTCTCATCGAGCAACGATCCGATAGATATCTCGGTGTCGTCGTCGAAGAAATTCGCGAGGAACTTAGTCTCCATGTCATCCCAGCTGTTTATGCTTCCTGGCTTGAGGCGACGATACCAATCGAAGGCAGCTCCGCGAAGAGTGCCGACGAATGACCGCACCATCAGAGGCTCATTACCAGAGATGACTCCCAAGTGCGATTTGAAGTAAATCAAATGCTGAGTAGGTGAACCCATCCCATTAAACGGCGTGAAGTTAATTAGACTGAACTTCGCCGGATATGGGATTGATTCCCACTCTCTTGGGTAGGGACAAGGAATGCCCGTCTTTTTCGTCTCTTGAGCAGAGATCAATGTGTTGATCTTGCTCTCGAGATTTTTAATTTTTAGGCTTTCACCTGTGTCTTCGCTAGCATTCTCGTTACCACCCCCTGGGTTGATGGGAGGGTTGTTAACATTGCGAACCTCATTTGTGTCCTCATCTTCCAGGTTGTTCTGGTTGGGACGACTTGGTTCGCCTTGTTGGTTCCTCAATGCTTGAAGCTGTTGGTCATGCATCTCTCTCATGTTCTGCATAGCCATTTGCATTTCGAACCGAAAGGTCTCCTGTTGTTTGGCCATGGCATCTTCAAGCATCTTGGCTACTTGCTCCTCGTTTATCATAAACACCTCGCGGGGTTGTCCTTCACTGGACACTGTGTTATCAGACGCCACTGCTGAGCCAGCATCTGATTCTTCATCTCCCGAAGGTACTCTTGTTCGGATTCTACCATACGTCGCACGAATGATAGCCCCGGATTGTAGACGAGTTACACGTCGGGATATTTCTGGAACCGCCTCGGGGTTATCCTGAGCCAATGTTCCCGTGCTGGTCATATTTGCGGTGACCCTTGAATGCTCACCATCTTCGACCATCTTCCTCCTTCGTTGGAAACGCCTATGCCTTGGTTTTGGCGTTCCATCGCTGAGTCTTTCAAACATAGATACTCTCTCAGGGACCGCCTTGACGCAGTTGCACTCGGACAGTACCGCCCGAATGAGCTTCGAGCAAGGACATTGTGTTTCGAGCCTTCGAGGGCTCCTCTTTCTGGATTTATTCGTACCCCCGGCACGATAGTACAGCTCGTCTGTTTGAAGATCGGAGCAAGCTATCGTGTGTTGGCACGATCTCTCAGGTATAACGTTGTCGTCATCAGATGACAACGTTTCCTTCTGAGGAATAATTGTTTTCTTCGGACCATCCAGAGTCACACACCTCGAAACACGCCTTTGTGGGCGTGAATCTTCAGCGGGCTCTTGCACTTCTATGCGCAAAGTTGTGTGCTTGGGTGCCACAATTTGCTCCAAGTGTTGAGGGTTGCGGCGACCCCCAGCATGCTGCATTGGTTGGGACTTCTTCATTGGCCCCAAGCGCTCTTGGACTGGAGCTTTACCTCGTTCCTTCGGAAGTGGGCCGAGGCGCTCCAAAACAGACTTTCTCTTCTGGGACGATCCTGCAGGATCTCCCTGAACAGTTGTGGAAATTACTGGCTGTTTGGATTGACTTGCCGGAGTTTGAATTATCGGAGGCTGCAGTTGTCGCTCCTTGGCCTGAGTTGTTGCTTCAGACTTTGGCCTCCAAACCTTGCGAGTTGGTGGCGGCTTTTTGACCACCTCCTTCTGCAACTTCCGACGGGCTTCTTCAGCTTTGGCCCGTGCTTGCGCCGATAACGCGCGCCGTTTGCGGATGCGCTCCTCCAACGTAGAGCGATTCCGTTTGACACGGACCCACTCCATTGTCGATGGTTTGGAGGAACCACCCTTCACTTGCTGTTGAGGCTGTTTGCCTCGTTTGTTCTTCAGATCCGCATGATAGCGGACCCCGTCAACGGACTCCATGGCCTTGGCGAATTTCTTCGCGAGGCGTTGACGCTGCCTCTGGCGGGCTCTCTTGGAGAGAGTCACCACGCCTTCAATGGCGGATTTGACCTTCTTTGAGGTCGGTAGGGCCTCACTCAACGCAGTTTCGGCGTCGATTGGGGTGAGGTCGTCGTTGGTGGCTTCAACTTCATCGCACCAACGGACTTTTCTCCTGGAGGAGAACTTCTGGAACTTCTTGGACTTGGGGGAGGAGGTAGATCCGGACGAGGACACGTACTCCTCGTATTTCTGCTGGTCGAATTCATACTCGACCTCCTCCATGACCGGGATCGAGATTCGCGGCTGCGATACTCTGATCTCGGCAGCGAGATCGGTGGCTCCCACTGTGGTCGCCAGATTGTTCGCGTGAAAAATTGGTGCTTTCTTCATTGATGACGTCATTGCTATCTTAAAGAACAACTTTATGCGTTACAGAAAGATCCGGTCTTTTTATAAGATCCGGTTTACAATGAAAATCAAAACAAAGAAACAAAAATTACAATTTTTCTCTATTGTCGAACAGATCGCGAGCTCCTGTTTTGCGGTCACTCGCTTTGTGGGTTGTTTGCCTGTGCCGGGGTTGATTACCGTGGACCACCGTGCAATCTCGATCCAAACAGATCTACGTGGTATAACGGGTATTATCCCACCAAGGAGATAATAGCCGGGAGGGATCGTTTCACCAAGGAAACGACCGCTCGAATCTCGGGATCTAAGAACCAAGCTTAGATCCGGAGTAGAACGACGTAGATCTGAGGATTAGATCCCTTCGAACTCCTGCCTTATTTGGTTCGAGTGCTCGCCAAGAATCGAATCCAAGTGTCCAAGTCTTCAAGCCTTCACAAATCCGAGTTGAGGTGACAATCCGGCAGAGTTTCGGCTCTTCAGAAGTTTCAGAAAAGTCCCTTGAAATGAACAACCACCCCCCCTATTTATAGCCTCTCTTCACTGTGCGTTTGTGCACAAGAGAGAGGGGGGGAGTCGGGCCACCTCAGGGTGGCTCGGCTCATGCCGAGCCACCCTGAGGTGGCTCGGCCTTGGCCGAGCCACCCTAGGGTGGCTCGGCCACCGAGCCACCCCGGGTTGGCTCGGTTTAGGCCGAGTCCCCGGGTGTGTTCCGTTTTGTCGTTTTCCGGTGTTTTCCGTCTTTCGGTTCTTCGTTTGATTTGTTCGGACTTTGATTTGATAGCCCAGGTCTTTATTTGGTAGTATTCCCGCCTCGGTGTTTGAGTTCAGGTCCGTTTTGTTGTTGGACGACTCGTTAACTTTCCGAACCGTTGGTTTGGTTCCACACGCGAACGCATTCCGTTGCTTGCGTGCCTCATCGCCTCGTCGCTCGAATGTCCGTTGATTTGTCGAATCATCGTGCCGAGCCATGTTAAGGGACTTATAGGCAATTTTATACGCCTACAATTAGGGGCCCTGTGCGGGGGCTCACTTGGAACACCCCCAAAGCCGGCCCTGCATCCATTTGCATCCACCCATATATCTCGCACGGAGCCTGAATATTAAACACAAATTCAATAAAAATGTTAAGAATTTTATGGAAATCAATCTGCGGAATTAAACACTAAAACAAATAACGGAACTAATGAAAATATCATATACAAGCAAACACCAAGATTTAATGTGGTTCGGCAAATCGTACCTACATCCATGGGGCAATCCAGAGAGAAATATTTTACTATGAATTAAGAATACAATCCCTCAAAGTTATACTTAAACTTGATGATTAAATCACAAAAGAAAAATACAATGGTACCTCTAGGACACCAACACTCTAAAACCTGTTTCACCACAAATCTCCAATACTTACGAAAAAATCAAATGTCGTATCATTGACGGCATCGTCGTTCTAAAGAAAATGGCATTTGAATCACTACTATCGGACAACCGAGCAATCCAGAATCTCTCTCTCTCTCTCTCTCTCTCTCTCTCTCTCTCTCTGTCTCTCTCTCTCAAAATCTACACATCTCTCTTTTTCTTTTCTCTCAGCTTCCTGTACAAAACCGATTCTCTCTCTCTTGAAATCTACACATCTCTCTTTTTCTTTTCTCTCAGCTTCCTGTACAAAACCGATTACAGGGTGTTGCAAATCACATGCCTCCACTTTACTTTAATAAAGAAAATTATCTCTAGGTCCTCCAAACCTATTCTAATTACAATAGGCTCTCTCTCTTGAAATCTACATGTCTCTCTTTTTCTTTTCTCTCAGCTTCCTGTACAAAACCGATTACAGGGTGTTGCAAATCACATGCCTCCACTTTACTTTAATAAAGAAAATTATCTCTAGGTCCTCCAAACCTATTCTAATGACAATAGGCCCTCCAAATCCTTTCTTTACTAGTATTAGATAACAATTGATCTAATGCATGCAGACCTTGATTATTGGGCTGGACCCACTTAACAATCTCTCCCTACAACACAACGAGAGGGTGTGCCAATCTGTGACTCCTCACCGGGAGTCCATGTCGGTTAACCACCGACACAACCTCAGTCTTCTCTCTAGAAACGGCATTTGTTAAGAAATTTACAGGACTCTTATCTGTGTGAATCTTCTGTAGTTTTAGCTCCTCTTTTCTCAATAGTTTTTCTAAGCTAATGATATCTCACATCAATGTGTTTTGTCCTAAAGTGGAATGTAGAATTTTTGCGCAAATCAAAAGCACTCTGACTATCAATAAAAACCTGACAATTGTCCTACGACAAGCTTAACTCCTACAAAAATCTCCTCAATAAAATCATCTACTTAGCGGCTTCTACATGTATAACTACAATATATTTTGCCTCCGTTGTAGATAAAGCAATATATTTCTGTAGCCTAGACTGTCAAGATACAGCTTTCCCTGTAAAAGTGAACAAAAAGCCTGAGATAGACTTCCTGTGATCGAAATCACTTATCATATCCACATTTGTAAAAACTTGTAGTACTGGCTTAGATCCTCCAAGGCTCAAACACAATCCGGAACTACCTTTCAAATATTTAAAGATTCATTCTACACCTTCCTAATGAACTTTTCCCATATTAGAGAAAACACCCGCCCACAACACTAACTACATGAGCTATATCTGACCAAGTACATGTCATGGCATATATCAAACACCCTATAGCTGAAGAGTAAGGAATATTCTCCATCTCACTCTTTTCCTCATCTGTAGTCGAGCAAAATTTTTTACTAAGCTTCAAATGACTTGCAAGAGGAGTACTAACTAACTTTACATCTTTTATGTTGAATCTATCAAGCAACCATTTAACATATTTTTCTTGTGATAACCACAACTTCCTGGCTTTCCTATCACAAGCAATATCCATATCAAGAATCGATTGTGTCGAACTCAAGTCCTTCATGTCAAAGGATTTAGATAACTCCTTCTTCAGCCCATCAATCATCTAACTGCCCTAATCAACAATCAGCATATCGTTCACATAAAGCAACAGGATAATAAAACTAGAATCTAAAAATCTCTTAAAATATACAAATGAATCAGCAACTATCCTCTAATAGCTATGACTCAACATGAAATAGTCAATTTCTTGTACTACTGCTTGGGTGCTTGCTTTAAATCATAGAGGCTCTTCTTCAACCTACAAACTATGTGTTCTTTTCCCTTTACTTTAAAACCCTCTAGCTGCTCTACGTAGATCTCCTTCTCCAAATTACCATGAAGGAATATACTCTTCACGTCAAGCTGCTCAATCTCGAGCTCTAAACTAACTGCTAACCCTAACATAACTCTAATGGACTTTATCTTCACAACTGGTGAGAAAAATCCTATCAAAAGCAATACCCTTTTTCTGATCAAAGTCTTTCACCACTAATCTACCTTTGTATTTCTAAATCACTTTGTAGCCATCCTTCTTCAACTTAAACACCCACTTGTTCTTCAAAGCTTTTCTATCATTTGGCAACTCTACCAACTTATAACTATCATTCTTTTGGAGAGACATCATCTCTTCCTGCATAGCCTAAAACTATTTGTCCTTGTATTTATGAGTCTGTACCTCTTGAAAGCTCTCCGGCTCCCTCACTTATGTTAGCAAAGAATACTCTAAAAGATGATATCTCGTGGATGGTCTATGCTCTCTAGCTGATCTTTTCAGATGTGGCTTTGCGATCTCCTACTGCTGGCGATGCTCCCCTACCGAGAAGTCTCCTGCTTATGATCCTGGTCACCATCTCCCTGCTCTGATATTTGACCGTCATCATCAACACTATCATCATGCACTTGCTTTGTATATGTAGGATGCAACTGTATTGGAGATCGAACGAGTATTATTTATAGAATCTCACTGGCAACACTCACTCTTTGACTGCTCTGTTCTCCCGACATCTACAATAGTCTGGTCCTCCTAAAAAATAACATATGGTCGTATGATAATTCATCTCTTCTCTAGATCTTATAGCTTGTAGCTAAACTCATTTTCTCCATAACCAAGAAAAATGTAAGAAACCATCCTATCATCAAGTTTTTGTCTATTCTCCTTTGAAATGTGTGCAAATGCCTTACAACCAAACACCTTCGGATGAGAGTAGAAAATATCTTTTCGGATCAAACCCCTTTGAAATCCCAAAGGAATTGACGGAGACCTATTAATTATGTAGCATGAAGTGCGAACAACTTTAGCGTAGAAGCTCTTAAGTAACTTCGTCGTCTTCAACATGCATCTGACTTTCTCCATAATGGTCCTGTTGTATCTATCCGCAACTCAATTGTGTTGTGGTGTGCCGGGCTCTGTCCTTTGATGTTGAATATCTTGTTTAGAGTAATAATCTCTAAACTCAATGGAAGTGTACTCTCCTTCATTATTGGTGCCCAAATACTTTAACTTCTTTCATGTCTGCTTCTCCACCATGGCATGAAACTACTAGAAGATTGACAGAGCACATGATTCTTTGTCCTCAACAAGAAGACCCACATCTTCCGCAATGCATCATCAATAAATGTGACAAAATACTTATTGACACCCAAGGACTCCACCTCGATAAAACCAAAAACATTAGAATAAATCAAATTCAGAATATTATCTTTTCTTTCCGAAGGCTTGCTAAAATAAACTTTATGTTATTTTCCAAACAAACAATAATCACAAAGGGTAAGTGACAAATGTCTGACAAAGGTAATGAGAGACTACTTTGCCAATATATGCAACCCCTTCTCGGCCATGTGTCCAAGCCTCCTATGCCACAAACTGAGAGTATCACTGTCTTAAGCCACACTCAAAGAATCATATGAAGCCTTCGCTTTAGTCTTATATAAATCGTAACATATACTTCCTCTAGCCACCACAAGAGAGCCTTTAGTGGTCTTACATTTTTTTACCAAATTGAATTGTATATCCTATTTGGTCCAAAGTAAAACCTGAAATCAAGTTGAGCTACAAATTGAGAACATGTTGTATATTCTTCAAAACCAATGTGCATATGGTATCTATTTGTAAGTGTGTGTCACTAAGTCCCACAATCTTCGAGTAGCTAGTGTTGTCTATCTTCACATTGCCAAAAGTCACCTACTTTATACGACATGAAAATGTCTCTATTGGAGGTAGCATGATATGTAGCTCCTGTATCCACTATCCACTCGAAATTCTGACTTGTAACATGCATACAGTCTTCTTTTCTAAAAATGAGAATAACATCAGTCTCAGATAAAGTAGCTATAGTATCATTGTCTTCTTTGTTCTTCTCATCTTTCTTTTCATCTTTGTCCCAGCTTGATTTTTATTCCATGCTCAACAATTCTTCTTGATATGATCCGGCTTTCCACAATGAAAGCAACCTCAACCTTTTGAGTTTGATCTGGTCTTGGATGCGCCACAATCTCTGGACTGGTCCTTGTACTTGCTCTTGCCCTTGTTCTTTGTAACAAGTACATGTGAGTTATATGTGCCTATAGACTTCCTTCGAGTCTCCTCATTGAATAAACTACTAGTAACAATGCTCATCAATAACACACTATTTGGAGCTGTATTGCTAACCATCATCACCAGTGTCTCCCAACTGTCTAGCAAAAAACCCAATAGGAATAAAGCCAGCAATTCATCATCGATAGTCATCTTCATTGTAGCTAATTGATTAATTAAACTCTTGAATTCATTCAAGTGCTTTGCTATACTACTTCCTTCTTTGAACTTCAAGTTCACCAACCGCCTCATAATAAACGCCTTGTTTCCCGCGGTCTTTTGCTCGTAGAGATCCTCAAGCTTCTTCCAAAGTGACTTTGTATTGGTCTTACTCAATACATGATGAAACACACTAATGTCAATCCACATCTGAATATAACCGATAGCCTTCTTGTGTTGTTTCTCTCATTCTTTATCAGTCATCTTTTCTGACTTGGCTCCATATTCCTCAATATGATCATTTAAAGCTTTACAATACAGAATATCATTCGTTTTGGACTTTCATACTTTCCAATTAGAACCATCCAATTTTATCGTTGTGCCAAAATTCTCCATCTTTTTATCCAAAGCACGCCTCGAATCAGGGCTCTGATATCACTTGTTAGGAATTTTATGGTGATCAATCTGTGAAATTGAACACTAAAACAAATAGCGGCACCAATAAAAATATCACACACAAGTAAATACCAAGATTTAATTATGTTTGGCAAATAGTATCATGGGGCAATTTGGAGAAAAATATTTCACTATGAATCAGGAGTACAATCCCTCAAAGTTATATCCAAACTTGATGATTAAAACACATGAGAAAAATACATTGTTATCTCTAGGGTATCAAAACTCTAAAACCCTTTTTACCTCAAATCTCCAATACCCATAGAGAAATTAATATTGTCTTCTTGACGACGTCATCATTCTGAAGAAAAGGGTGCTTGAATCACTGCAATCGAACAACTAAACACTCCGAAATTTCAATTTTCTCTCTCCCTCTCTCTCTCTTTCTCTCGTAGCCTTGAAATCTGCACACCACTTTTTTTTCTTTTCTCTCAGGTTCCTGCACAAAAATGATTATAGGTGATGCAAATCACATGCCTCCACTTTAGAGGGTGTTTGGTTGCACAATTTTATAGAAAAGTTTTATCAAAATGTCTGACATGAAATTTCTGTAATTAAAAATTTTCTGTAGATTTTCGTAAACTGTGTTTGGTTCAAAGAAAATTTCAAGAAATGTTTTCTGTAAAGTACAAAAAAGTACCAAAATTTACAGAAATCAATTTTCTCTCAAAATAGGCGGAAATCACCCAGAAATCTGACACCACATTGACATTTTTCTATAAAGTTAACATTTTTCTATAAATTTAGGGGTGTTTGGTTCAATTTCTACAAATTATAAGAAATCTTGCTATTTTCTATAAAGTTATGGCCTGATTTTTGTTATGAACCAAACAGTCAAAGTAAAAAAAAAAAAAAATTGGTACTTTTTGACATCTCAAAACGTTTTCTATAATTTTTTTAAGAAACACAAGGAAATCATATTTTGGGTAGAAAACATTTTCTATAATTTATAGAAATTAAACCAAACACCTCCTTACTTTAATAAAGAAAATTATTTCTAGGTCCTTCAAATCTATTCCAATTACAAATAGGCCCTTCAAATCCTTTCTCTACTAGGATTATAAGACAATGGACCTAATGCATGTGGGCCTTGATTATTGGGCTGACCCATTCAACAGGAAATAAGGTAACAAGTTAATCTAAGAAATCAAGATATATAAACTACTAGTCAATGACAACTAATTTAACACCCGCCATATGAAGAAAGCCCTCTCAATAAAAACAATGACAACTAATTTAACACCCGCCATATGAAGAAAGCCCTCTCAGTAAACAAGCGAGAACAAACTGGAATAGAGAAACAAGGAACCGTGAAAAAAATTAAACAATAATAATATAAAAATGAGAAAAAAGAGATAAACCATGAACGATTATCCTTTTTGGGTGAATGGTATCTGTTGGAACAAACAAAAGAAAAGCAAATAGAAGTATAATATGTATACACTACTACAAACTATAGCAGCCCCAACGGTTGTAACCGTTGGGGCTTAGAGTGTCCCCAACGGTTACAACCGTTGGGGCTGATAAAACACCCGTTAGGACAAATCGCGTTGGGACTGACCTTGCCCCAATGGTTAAAAAACTTGCCCCAATGGTTACAACCGTTGGGGCAAGAAAATTTTATTTTTTTTATTTTAAAAAATAAAAAAATTGTCCCAACGGTTGTAACCGTTGGGGCTGATTTTTGTCCCAATGGTTGTAACCGTTGGGGCCTTAATCATCCCCAACGGTTACAACCGTTAGAGCAAGTAGTTAATTTTTAAAAAAAATAATGATGTTCAAGATTAATCACACTCTTAATAGAGTCAGAAATACAGAAACACAATGCAGATAGATGGCAAAATAACCCAATTACACAAATCAAGCATGCATTCCACTCCAATTCATAGGTCAAACAAAAGAAAACCTTAGCAAACCTTGGATCCAAAACCTAGATCCAACAAAAAAATCAACAGATCAGCCGAGATCCCTTAATTACTGATACAATCCATAGAGCAGGAGTGCAACATCGTTCTGGAACTTGGAGGTCGTTTCGCTGCCATTGGATCCATCACTGAATCCAGCGTAGGCTGTGGTGGTGTAGAATCTCTCAGGGTAAGTGAGGCTGGAGCTAGCCCTCGCCATTGAGATCGAAGAGAAGATCAATCTCGAGATCCAAGAGATCAGGAGAGAACCAAATAGTTGTTAAACCTGCAAATTTACCTTCTAAAGGGCAATGTATCTACAATACATCCAGAATCCTGGAGATGTTACCATTTTCAAGCTTTTGTACCTGAAACTCTGTTAAGTTAAAGAGTGACAGAAACTAAAGCACGAAGAGCCGTTCATTTTAGTGATATGAACCTTACCTCAGTCTGTTTACTTTCAGCATCAACCGCAGTTGTACCCAGAAGATTTTGCCAGCACTGACAGCAACATCAGCCGACCACAATAATATTTTTTAAATTCTCACAAAATGCACATATCTTTTGTTCTTGAGGGCACCACCGACTGCAATCATATGACAAATATCTGAAACAGGTGCCAAAATCTCACAGACACTGCAACATGTACATAACCTGCATGAAATGGTAGTTGTCTTTTTGTATCACGTTTAAGCCAAAATAAGAGTTTCCTACGGGCAAACCATATTCGCAAGAGAGAGGGATGAATCTTTTCATAACTTAGATAAGCAAGCGGGAGCAATCTAAAATCATTGATCCAAGACTAGGTTATAGCAAAGGTGAAAGAATGATATAGATGACTTAGGAGATGGTTGTAATGCCCCAAGTGTAAGTTATACCACAAAAATCCAGGTTATGAAAATTTTTTGGCAGTCAGGAGATTATGCAATGGATGCATGACAATGACATGGTAAATGCACTGAATGCATCAAATAGCAATCGTGTATCCATTACACACAACTATTTATTCTCAACTTGCAATTTTATATGACCAAAAGAGGCAGATAGAACATTGTCTGGGGCACTATCACTTCAGAAGTTTCTAATATGACCCATCATTTGTTTCCCAGGACACTATTAGATAAAGAAAACTCACTATATATCTTGCTTGCCAATTATTCTCTTTTGAGGGGTGTTTGTAATGAGCACGCATGTTCCTTTTTTGGTTGGGAGCATTGCTATCTGAAGCCAGCAACCTGATAACTTAAGTTTAGTAAAAGGATGGGAAAACACACCAATTCATCTTATCATCAGTCTGAATTGCTGAGTTCTCTCCACCTTAAAATAAGGCCAATGTTGCAATATCATGAATGATGCTTTGTTTAACCCCTTGAATGAAGGTACCCATTTGTTGGAGAGCTGTTGACAAGGAGGTTGCATCCTTGTCTAAGCTATGTGGTTAGCTCGCATCGCTATCTGTGGGAAATAAAAATGTTACTGTAAGAAACTACATCATATTATCAACACCACATAACATTTGAGGAGGACGAATATTTTGCTCCTTTTTACATGGCATGCCAATTCAAATTCTCACATACTGCTTACCAAACATAAGAAGTTGATGTCGAAACAAGATCGCAACTTTGAAATCTCAAACGTGTAACCCACACATAGAAAATTTCTAGAATAACCAAATCAGGTTTAACAAAATTACCACAAAAGAAAGTTAGATAAATGGTTCATAACTAATATGAATTTAATAGCACCAAGTAACAAAATAAACAAAAAGAAGAAAAAAGAAAAGCCTAACTATAAAGTTGCCATCATCAGTTTCCAACATAAGTTGTATTAGACATAACTTAACCCTTACTTACATTGTACATAACTTAAACCTAACTATATAATCTGTCATCATCAGTTTCAGTGGCAATTGATAACAAATCCAATGCAGTGGCTCCTGCAATGCTCTCAGTCTCTCTTGCAAATTGGAATTCAGTTCCATTCTTTGTACAAACACGTGCACTTCCTGATAGAAGCACACTCTCGACTCCTCCATGCAAACTCCATTTCTCTCCGTACATACGTGTGTAAGTTTACAAAAACAAAATATAAGCATGCATATCCAAGGCACGTAGGATGGTGTAAACAACTACATGTCTGTAAACCTAGAATTAGAAAATGATGTGATTACCTTTTGTTTATTACAATTACAACTCAGCTTAAATTTGCGAAAGTACAATAGTCTTTTTATCCTTCTACCACCTAATATAGTCCTACATTCATACACTAAGCGTTTTTGTCGTTTCTGTTTTTGTTTTCAACAAAAACAATAAAACGCGTTTGACAACCGGGGCGTTTTTTTGACTTGACCCTTTACAAAATCCAAAAAATAAACACTTTTCTCAAAGCACCAAAAAGGTGTTTTGAGATTCCGTTTTTTCATCTAAGCCGTCGCCGCCCACTGGCCGCCGCCGCCGTCCGCCGCCGCCACCCGTCCGTCGTCCGGCCGCTGCCACAGCCCACCCACTCGCGACCGCCCGCCTGTCGTCCGGCTGCCGTCGCCGCCGGCCTGCTGCCCACCGTCACCCATCGCCGCCGCCTGGCTGCCCGCCACCTACCCGCCATCGCCCATCGCCGCCGCCCGCACGTCGTCTGGCCGCCGCCACCACCGTCCATAGCCGCCGCCCGCCGCCTATTGACGGCCACCCGCCCCCGCCGTCTCAGCCCGCCCGTCGCCAGCCGTTGGCCGCTGACGGTCATCGTCCGTCCGCTGCCCGGCCACCCGCCTCCGTCCGGCCACCCGTCGCCCATTGCCGGCCGTCGGCCACCGACAGTCGTCGTCCGCCCGCCACCCGTCGGCCGGCCGCCGGCCACCTGCCCGTCGCCGTCGCCGATTTATAAATAATAACTATAAATGGTGTTTTCAAAACATGTTTAAAAAAACACTATGGCATGGTGTTTTTCTAAAAAACACAACAAAAATAAACATCTCGATTACCAAACACGCCCTAAAATTAACACAAAGGGGGAAAATCAAAATTCATAGTATAAAAACATCCAAATTAACATAAATGAAAAAAACAAAGGAACTGAACCTTCTTCTGATTCTCATCACCGTCCTCCTTCTTTGGCTTCTTCATATAGAGATTCTTCATATAGAGTACTTATAGAAAATTTTAAGATGATAATATCTAAATATGAAAGGAACATTATAAAAGAAATACCATAAATCAAAAGAATTTCATTCATATAAGCACAATTCTCAAACGATGATTTCCCCAAGCAAAATCTCAAAGGACTTACAAGCTAGAGATAGAAGAAGGCAGCCTCGCTAGAGGTGGCAAGTAACAGTCGATAGTCTCGTTGGAGGCTTCTCGAGTAGCAGAGACTTTTTGAGGGTGTAGATAACCCTAAATAGAAAATGTCCAAATTTTTTTAACAAATACACAAACATTTCAGATAATTTTTAAATTAGGGTTTATGTTTTGAGGAAGAGGACCTACAAGTGGTTAGGGGAGAGGAGGCAGCAACAAAAGGTGCTTGATGATGGTTAGATACTGTGCCAACCATTGCAGGTGCTTGATGGAGTCGCTCAACAGAGAAGTTCGACTTAGTTGCGGGTGGTTCCTTTTAAGTCGCTGGGTGGCGGGGGGACTACGGTTAGGGTTTTGATTTGGGATAGAGATACGTCAAAGGGGACTAGGCTGAGTGGCAGAGGGAGTAGGCTAGGTCGATAGGTGCTCGACAAAAGGATCTCAACGGAGGTTGCATAGAGGCGGTAATAATCTCCCATAGGCGTTGAAGATCTCCGAGAGGTGGCGGCCATCTCCGAGAGGCGGCGACGAGCTCCGATTTAGGGTAGAGAGGAGGTTGACTTCTAATTTTGGGGTTTTGTAACAAGGAGGAGAATGGAATCATGAGAGAAAGTGGGTATTTTTGAGGCGTTGTGGGATTTTTTTTCTATTTTATGTTAAAAAATTGGGGGAAATTTCTCCCTAGTTCTTGTCGCTGAAAATAGGTATGCCCCAATGGTGGGAACAATTGGGGTTGTAATAACTTATACCAATGCCTGTTGGGCTAACCATCTTTTTACTAGGGATAAGTAGAGATTTAATGGGAGAAGCAAATAAAAAAACTCTTCTAAACTCTCGGTTACTATAACTAAGTGCTCGGCCCTTTTCTTTTTTTCTTTCTATTTCTCTTAGGTAGAAGAATGCATGAATGCATATTTAAAGGCTTTATAAAGTATTTTATAATAGAATTCTAGTATGACTATAATTCCTAGAGATAACTAACCTTTTAGAATTAGGATTAACTTCAACATCCCCCCCCCCCCCAATCCTAATTCTGTAAGGTCTTCAATTCTATCATGTGCTTCAACTTGACAAACGCTTCAAACTTTAAAGGTTTCGTGAGGATGTCCGCAACTTGATCTTTATATTTTCAATAAATCAACACGATCTCATTCTTCTCAACATTGTCTCGTAAAAAATGGTAACGAATATGAATATGTTTGCTCCTTCCATGAGTGACTGGATTCCTTACCAAATTAATTGCGGACTTGTTATCAACATAAATCTTTGTAGGATCTTGAACTTGAATATGAATCTGACTTAGCACATTGCACAACCAAATTTCTTGACAAGTACTCGATGCAGCTGCTACATAATTCACTTCACAAGTTAAGAGTGCAACAATAGACTGCTTCTTCGATGACCATGAAAATGCGGTGGTGCCAAAATTGAAGACATAGTCAGAAGTGCTTTTACGATCATCATGGTTTCCACTCCAATCACTATTAGAATAGCCTACAACATCCAATTGTTAGATGAAGAATAAAACAAACTATGATCATAAGTCCATTTTAGATACCGCATAATTCTCTTTGCAACTTGTAGATGAGATTAGCAAGAGCCCTCCAAATATCTGCTGATTAAACTAAGTCCATGGGCTATATCTAATCTTGTACATGTGAGATATCTCAAACTCCTAACAATTTGCTTAAAATAGGTAGGATCAACTTCTGCACCATCACCTTCTTAAGATAATTTAATACCAATCTCCACAGGAATTCTAGCAGGATTGCAATCAAATATCTAAAATCTCTTCAATAACTCTGCAGAATACCTCCTTCGACATATGAAAATATCATCATCTCCTTGAACTACATTAATGCCGAGAAAATAAGACATCAAGCCAAGATCTGCCATCTCAAATTCATGCATCGTCAATTTCTTAAAATCTTCAATCATACTAATATTATTACCCGTAAAAAATAAGTCATTGACATAAAGGCATAATAGTAGTATATCACCAGAGTTGTCTATCTTCACACATCAAGCATGCTCAGAGGTGCACTTCTGAAATCCATTTTCTTGAAAGATAAAATCAATTCTTTTGTTCTATGCTCGTGGTGCTTGCTTCAGCCCATATAAGGATTTTTTTTTTCAACTTGTATAATTTATGCTCACATCCTTTCTTCACAAATCCAGGTGGTTGCTTCACAAAAACTTTTTCAAGTGGCTTATTAAGAAAAGCTGACTTCACGTCCATCTGATGAATATTCCAATGCTTCTGTGTAGCTAGGGCAATCATTAATCTAACAGTTTTAATCCTAGCAACAGGAGAAAATACCTCTTGGTAATCATAATCAGGCCTTTGCTCATAGCTTTTCTCCACCAATCTTGCTTTATACCGCTCAACCTCGTCGTTCGCTTTAATCTTTATTTTAAAAACTCACTTCACATCGATTGCTTTATGCCCTTGTGGGATATTAGTAAGCTCCTATGTGTCATTCTTCTCAATCACCTTTATCTCTTTTTCATTGTATTTATCCACTTAGGATCTTGAATAGCCTCTTCAAACATAACTGGCTCACAATCTGCAAACATTGTAAAGTGCACTATATCTCCATCTGTATCAACATCATCATCTGGAGTTACTTCATAATCTCTCAAGAGAACTGATGGTTGGCGATTTCTTTTGGGTCTTTCAACTTCTAATGGAACTTGCGGGGTTGGAGCTTCAGGAGTATTGGCTGGCGGTGCTTCTTCAGTTGCAACAGGGACACAATTTTCAAGAATATCAAGGAGAGTATGCCGTGAATCGTTTTGTGTTTCTAGATCTTCCAAGCTTCTTCTTCAACAAACATAATATCTCTGCTTACAATCACCTTCTTTGTAGTTGGATTGTAGAGTTTGTAGCCCTCAGGCTTGTAGCCAATAAAAATTGTCTTCTCACCTCTGTCATCAAGTTTCTTTCTTCTTTCTATTAGAATATGAGCATAAGCAATGGAGCCAAACACTTTGAGATGTCCTACACTTGGCTTATAACTAGTCCATACCTCTTCAGGAGTAAGATTATCAACGCACTTTGTTGGTGACCTGTTCAACAAGTATACAGTGCATGAGACAGCTTCACCCCAAAAACAATTGGGCATACCTTTGGTCTTTAGCATGCTTCTCGCCATGTCAAGTATCATCCCGTTTTTTTGTTCAGCGACGTCGTTATGTTGAGGTGTGTAGAAAAAGTGACATCACGCTTTATTCCTTCTTCCGCGCAATACTTATTGAATTCATTAGAAGTATATCCACCTCCTCCATCTGTTCGTAGCACATTAATAAGGTAACCATTTTCCTTCTCAACTAGGGCCTTAAAGCTCTTAAAATAATCAAAGACTTTAGATTTTTGTTATAAAAAGTAGACTCATATTTTCTTTGTGAAATCATCAATAAAAGTAAGGAAGTATTGATTATTTCCATTCGATATAGTGTTTATAGGATCGTACACATCTGAATGAACGAGCTCAAGAGGCTTCTTTGTATGCCAAGTATTTTCAATACCAAAGGATGATCTATATTTGTTATAGGGTGTCTCCTGTTTCTTAAAATATGCTATCCTGAGAACAGACTCAGTCGAGATGGCTTTATTCACCAAAGACGACTCAAAAGGTGGACTCAGTCGAGTAAAAGATTGCTACTCAGCGATCAGCCGACACTTCCCCCGAAGACGACTCAGAACATTATTTCTTAGCATTATTTTACCATTTATGATTATCATTATGACTTCCTGTCACCCGCTAATAAGCCTTGACGGCTACAGGATCCCCATACCATAGAAGTGACTCTACGTTACTCGCCGACAAGCCTCGACGGCTGTAAGCTCCCCATACCACAGAAGTGACTCCATGTCACTCGCTGACAAGCCTCGGCCGCTACTAATTCCTCATGTCGCTGAAGTAACCTCCCATCACTCACCAGTCAACACGTATCAGGCAGAAGGTGACTCAGCCTCCAGCTCACCCCTCGCTATCATCATAAACCGCATTCTCACTAAATGTCAATTCTGCCCTTGGCGTCCTTTATAAATACATATGCTACTTGTCATAGAAAAAGGTTAGATTTTCCTGACCACTTAAAAACTCTCTAGACACATATTAGAAGAGCACACTGTTCTTCCTTCACCTCACCCAAGTCCACCAGCTGACTTGACCGTCGGATGTACCACGGGAGAAACAAGCCTCGTACTCCTATGATTCTTGTGTGTGCAGGTGATCCGTCCACCCCGAGCTCTGAGAACCAGCCATAAAGTTGAAGAAAGAAAGCCCCCCCCCTTCTCGACAGTTCAATCTCTGGATGACCCAGCAACTCTACGACTTCAACCGACTGTGTGATAACAGACATCAACAATGTTGCTTTCCACGAATATAACATTCACACAACTATTCAGAATGATCTATAATGGGCAAGATTCTCACCAAATTTCTTTGTGCAAGCAACTTCAAACTACGAAAGTTTGTCCAAACCAAAGATGCCACAACCAAGACTTATCTTTCATAATAGCATTGAAACAATGATAAACATCATTCTGGATGTCAACTCGAAGCATGCGATTATTTGTCATAGGGGCTTTAAGGATAAATACACCTCTTTTATCAAAAATTAGGAGTTGATTACCAGAGAAGCGCAAAACATGCCCCTTTTTAAGAAGTTTGCCCATACTGAGTAAATTGTTTTCATGTTCGGCACATAGAATATATCAAAAATAAACTTGTGGTCTCCGTTCTTCAAATTGATTAGAACTCGCCCTTTTCCCATCATTAGTATAGTGTTGTCATCAACAAACTTGACTTTGAACCGCATTGACTCATCCAGGTCCACGAACAACTCCTTTCCGCACATGTGATTAGAACACCCAGTGTCAAGAAACCATGTGTTGTAATTTACCAGCTATCGTGACCATCAATAAAGTGTGGTTATCTTCATCACCTCTTTCTTGTGCAAATCGAACTTCTTCTCCGAATTGGGAATTATCCTAATACTTGCACTCCTTTACATAGTGGTCATATCTGTGACATATGTACCATTCACTGTTTGATTTATTAAAATTTTCTCTACCACGTCCAAAGCCTCGACCTTGACCTCAACCTCAATAATTTAATTTGATAGATAATTGCTTCTCTGATTGCTGTCATCTCTTTGATTGTTATTATAAATGTCACATCCTTGACTATTATAATATCCGCGTTCTTGGTTGTTGTAGTTCCCGTATCCTAGTCCTCTGCCACAGGAATTTCCTCCTCACTGGTCTCTTTCATACTATGCTCCTTTGCTACTTTTTATAAAAGCTTGACTTTAAAAAGCTTTCTCAAGGGGCTTCTCGGTTGACCCCGCATTCATGTGTTGCTCGTGAACTTGTAAGGTACCCATCAACTGTTATCTTGGACAAATCCTACGATTCTTCGATTGTTACTACAATATGATCAAATTTTTCTGTAAGTGATCGCAATATCTTCTTTATAATTGCTTAATCTGTAACCTTCTCCCCGTTTATTTTTATTTAATTTGTCAAAGTAAGTACTCGAGTCATGTAATCTATAATACTTTCAACGAGTTCCATCTGTAAAATTTCAAATTGATGTCTCAATGTTTGAAGCCTAACTTTTTTCACCTTGTCAACTCCATGGTACGATGTCTCCAAAATATCTCACACTTGCTTTGCTATAATTGCTTCGTCGATCTTCTCAAAAATTAAATTATTTACTCCTTGATGGATGTAGAATAATATCTTTCAATCCCTCTTCTTGATATCACTGTGGGCTTTCATCTCAGCTTTATTCGCGCTATTTGCGAGATTGGCAACTCCATTCTCTACGACACCTAATATATCTTGATATTCAAACAACACTTTCATCTGCACTCTCCACCAATGATAATTTTTCCCATTCAATATAGGAATAGAAGGCGACATCATCCTGTTTAGATTGTTCATGGCCCTGATATCACTGTTGGAACAATCAAAAGAAAAGTAAATAGAAGTATAATATGTATCAGTAGAGATTTAGTAGGAGAAGCAAATAAAAAAACTCTTCTAAACTCTTGGTTAGTGTAGCTACAGTACTCGGCCCCTTTCTTTTTTTCCTTTTTTTCTCTTAGATAGAAGAATGCATGAATGCTTATTTAAAGGCTATACAATATAATAGAATTCTAGTATGACTATAATTCCTAGAGATAACTAATTCAAATCCTTTTAAAATTAGGGTTAACTTCAACAGTATTTGTATGTACAACAGGGCAAGAGGCATGTTCTTACAATTTTGTGGTTGGAAAATTGGTATTTTTTTTCTAGAGTTCATCAACTTTATGCGGATATCACTAGTAGAAAAACGGCAACCTAGACGAAAATATTCGTTTAGGTTGCTCCATTTTCCATCTAGGTTGGTACAACTAGATGGAATTTTATCTAGTTTTCTCCGTCTAGCCTGATTCCGTCTAGGTTGGGGCAAACTAGACGGAATTCCGTCTAGGTTGATCAACCTAGACGGATATCAACCTAGACGGATATCAACCTAGACTGAAGTAGGAAATCCGTCTTGGTTACCATCCTAGGCAAAAATACGTCTAGGTTGACAACCTAGACGAAATCCGTCTAGGTTGTAACCTAGACGGATTTCCGTCTAGGTTGCCAACCTAGACGGATTTTTGTCTAGATTGATTATGACAACCTAGATGAAATTTCTGTCTAGTTTGACTCATCCTAGACGGAATTCCATCTAGGTTGATATTTTTTCAGCAAAAAAAATTATTTATAATTTGCGTTTCCCTATACAATTACATTAATACACGAATACATCCAATAAATATTATGTACATGAATACATTCAACCATCCAAATATAATCAAAATTCATAAAAATTGCATTCAAAACCAAATATAATCAAATCCAACACAATGCAAAAATCTAACCATCCAATCCAAAATATACATCAACCAATTCCGTCTAATATATACATCCAACAACATATATACTAATAATATACATGAATAAGATAGGATACACGACATGAATAAATATAGTGTTATAACAAATAAAATTGTTTATTACATTAAAAATAAAAAAAATCATCTATCATCGTCATCGGTAGTATCTCTATCCCGGTTACGAGAACGGTGCTGCTCCCTCCAATATCTCCACTCTTAATGTTTAATTGAATAATCATTATGTGGTGTTTGATAACATATTAAATAAAAATGAATTTATAAATAAGGTACCTGAATGTTGTTCTGTCTAGTACCGGAATTATCGAGCTTATGATCTATATGATACCACCATACGCGCTATAAGGAATCATACCGTCTAAATATTGTATAACATGCCCCATGAGATCGTCCATCGAGTTCGCTGTCAGCGCAACTCTAGTTATCTCATTAGTCACCTGAATATGCAGCTCCGGGTCAATATTATCAATCAAATACGTAGAGATACGTACGAAAAATGGCATAGCCTGGAAACTACTTGGGACTGATCTCATTAACAACGAAATAGAGTTAATAATACTAGTCAAGATATGTATAAGTCTCACCACCAACTCAAGATTTCCCTTGATCTTATCCCGATTCTTCTCATCACCCCTATAACTATCATGGAAAGTACCATACATCACTTTTGCCCTTAGGTGTATCGGCATTAATGATTTTTCCTGTCATATTATAAATTATGAGATTCCATAATCATACTAAAAATTAAGATCATTTAAATCTTTAAACGACATATATTGTATCTTGACAATAAGCATCCTCCAGATTGGTATAGGAGTGTAAGCCCTACTGGTGGTCATGCAACTTCTTTCTTCTATTTTCTGACCCCTTCATAAATTTATTCTTTAAAAAATATCTGTAAATATGTAATGAAATAATATCTTAAAATTATAAAGTAATTTTTATGAAACTAACATTGGCGGCATCACTGTTCTAATACATGAGAAGAGCTGTAAAATGAATCTCATCAACTCGGTCATCGAGGTTTAAAAACCTCTGCCAGTCTTCCTCATACCTGTTATAGGTTTCATGTTTGATCTCATGCCTCCATTGTTTGAGGATTGCTTCAACCTTAACATTAAACACATAATTCCAAGCCCCCTCAAAGTCCTCAAGGCAGAAGCAGTCCTGTAGATTTACATACACATTTAGTAAGGATAATTTAATATTAATTACTAATTATTAATAAATGAAAAGCTAAAGCAATATGTAATTACCATAAGTTCAGTCCATATCGCCTCGTATGCGGTCCATGGTAGTTCTGGGAAATAAAAATAAGGGTTGATAATATTCGCTCTACGCACGAGAACCCTAATTTATGCATTCAATCGGGTCGACCAAGGACCAAGGGGCAAATTAGAACCATTCCACCGAATTACCGCCCTCATTCCTTTAGGTGGTTGTTTAGATTCAGGCTTACCTCCGTCACGTCTGTTCTCTACGTGATCTGGCTTAGTGCCTACAATAATAACATGATAACATATCATATAATATATAAATATAAAAATTAAAAGTGTTTATATAATTTACTATTCGTTATCTCTCTTTGTTTTGCTGCGAGTGTAACAGCTTTCCTAGTCTCCAACATAGGAAGCATTTCCTCTAACTTTCTTGCAGCACGTGGGTTGTACTTCCTTGAGTTAGCCTTGGACTTATGACACACTTGCCCTTCGTAGAGTACCCGGACAGATTAGTATAAGCTGGAAAATCATTAATCGTCCATAATAGAATAGTATGTAATCTAAACGACTCTTTTAAATGGGCATTATATGCTAAAATACCCTCAGACCATAATTATTTAGCTCATCAATTAGAGGCTCTAAGTAGACATCAATATCATTTCCCGGTGCATGCTTACCGGGTATCAGTAATGAAAGTATCATAAACGGTTGTTTTATGCAAAGCAATGGAGGTAAATTATATGGTATTAATACAACTGGTCACGTAGACCAGCCAGAGCTCATTACCCCAAATGGATTGAACCGTCGCTTGATAGACCCAGTCTTACATTTCTGCAATCTTCGGCAAAAAGAGGATAAATTTTATCAACATGCTTCCAAGATAAAGCATCAGCAGGATGTCTTAATTTACCATCATCTACTTGATCTTCCTTGTGCTACCTCATATTCTTTGTTGTTTCCTTGTTCATGTACAATCTTCGCAATCTAGGAGCCAATGGAAAATGTCAAAGCACCTTGGCTGGATATTTCTTTTGTGTTATCCATGTCTTCGTTGTAATCCTTGTTGAAGAATTTGTGCGTTGCTTCCACCTAAAAACTCCACATGTTGGACACTCTTGAAGGTCTTTATTGGCTTTATGGTACAAAATATAATCATTTGGACATGCATCAATCTTATTATAATCAAGACCCAGAGTACAGACAATCTTCTCAGCTTGATAAGTTGTTTGGGGTATGCTATTCTCTCCTCTAGGAATTACAGTCCGAAGCAAATCAAGAAGCATTTCAAATAATTATCTGACATACCACTAAGTGTCTTAATATGTAGGAGTTTTAACATAAATGAAAATCTGGAGTACTCGGTACATCCCTCATATAAGTCCTTTTCACTATCTTATAGTAGCTCCATTATTCGCTTTATTTCTGCGGAGGAATGCATATCATCAATATTTTTGGTACTTTCGACATCTCCTACCTCTTCAGCTTCAACTTCGATATCATCTTCACTTTTATCTCCGATATCATCCTCGGCATTATCATCAATATCATATTCTGTTGGTCAAGGAAAATATCATTCAACATTGTTTCTGTGTCATCTATTCGTTGGCCACCGGACGTACCAACACGCACATTTGGATCCTCATCTTTAGTGATACCTTCCCCATACCAGTTCCAATATTTATATTTTTTATCAAAACCCGATTTTATTAGATGGATCCGTATATCATTTCTATTCAGCAGCTTCATATTCCTATACCTACAATAAGGACAATACATAGCACCGCTTCTTAAATTTCTCGGATTCATTTCATCATAACGCATGAAGGCGTTGCATCCCTCCTTGTATCGCGTGTCATGAAATCTATGAAGTCGTGGGATATCTATCCATGATTTGTCAGGAATTATCCTCATTTGTAAATTATATATAATTATTAACTACGATTAATCTCACAACTACTAGTACATCCATGACTCTTATACATTCAACACACATCAAACATACGTTCATATATCATTTAACAATATGAATATTTATCTAT
>BQKN01066072.1:831374-847559 GCA_022839385.1 Asparagus kiusianus
ATATGTAGAAACTAATTATACTAATCTAGTGGCTGTCAAAGGAGGGTTTCTATCCATTAAGAATATAGTAGTGCTCACATCCAACTTCGTATACTTTGTATATTTTTATTTCTTGAAAATTTTGACAGCATCTACCCTCTGTTCTCCCTATACATTGTGTGGATGTTATTATGTGTATCAACAATAGTCCGAAATACAGAACAACATACGCTTATTTGTACACAAAGAACAACGAATACGTGCTACGAAAACTGTCAAGAATGAAAATATACAAAGTATACAAAGTTGGATGTATGCACTACTATATTCCTAACCCGTCCGAAAAGGACAGATCCAATAATTACGAATTTTAGTACCAATTCTTTATTTATATAATATAAAATAAATGCTCATTTTCGGGAGAAAACTTCGTCTCCTACCCAAATCTGAGTCGTATATCATATATTATAAGTCCAAAGAATTGGATGTAATTATTGGACGGAAGTTTAGGGATAACATTATTTTTTCATTCACCTAAATTAGATTATAACACATTATAAAAAATTATAATGTGTTATATATCACTCTATTTTTTAAAAAAATTTATTTCACATATTTTCACATCATAAACTTAAATAATCACACCTACTTATAGCACGAATAAAACTTAATTGAGTTAGGGTTTATAAGTGTTTAATTAAAATTATGATTACTAGTGTTATTCAAATGAATTAACATATAGTTGAGTTAGGGTTAATTTATAACTAATATTTTTTGAATTAAGGTTTTAAGAATTGAACTCGTTTATTTTTTTATCATAAATTAGGGTCTTAAACTAAATTCAATAATAAATAATAATGAAATTAAAAACTCTAAAGCTCAGTAGAAAAATCATACCTTTTAAGCAGATGAAACAATGGATGCGCCGGTGGTCACGGTTAGACTGATGGAAAGCTAGGGCGTTTTTAATTAAAGTGAAGGGAGGCGGTTGGGGAAGAGGGGTAGGAGGGGGAGGCGGGGTTGCGGTAGGTGAAGGAGGGGTAGGAGGGGAAGGGGATAAGGGGGCAACCGAAGAGGGGGCGGGAGGGGAAGGGGGTAGGGGAGGGGTAGGACAAGGAGGGGGAGGGGGCAGCTAAGGAGGGGGGAGGGGGAGGGGGGAGGGGGGAAGGGGCTAAGGAGGGGGTGGGGGAGGAGTGAAGGGGGTAGGGGAGGGGGTAGGGGAGGACGGGGGTGGCTAAGGAGGGGAGAGGGGCGGGAGGGGAAGGGGGTAGGGGGAGGGGCGGCTAAGGAGGGGTTGGGGGAGGGCGGGGGCGGCTAAGGAGGGGGGAGGGGTAGAAGGGGAAGTGGGTATAGGGGGAGGGGTGGCTAAGGAGGGGAGAGGGGGCGGCTAAGGAGGGGGAGGGGGAGGGGGCGGAGGAGATGAGGCTAGGGAAGGGGGCGTGAGAGGGAGAGAGAGAGAGGGACAAGAGAGTGAGAGGGTGAGTGAGAGATTGAGACTGCGGGGGGTGGGTTAGGATGCCCTAGGAAACCTAGACGGAATTCCATCTAGGTTGCTCGGAATTCCGTCTAGGTTTCCTTTTCCGTCTAGTTTGTCAAACTAGATGGTAATTTTTGTCTAATTTGATCCAAACTAGACAGACAATCTAGACGAAAATTTTCCATCTAGTTTGACTCAACCTAGACGGAAATTTTTTTCGTCTAGGTTGTTCCATCTAGATTGGTGGTTTTTCTACTAGTGTGTGTTTCTATAGTCTTAATTGATTGAACTTATCTTACTTCAGTAACCCTTCGGATGTCGGATCAAGCAACGGCTAATTTATAGGGATTCATACCCATATGACCTTACAGGTTCATAACCAGTTTAATCCTCAATTTGAAGTGAGGTTAGTTCATTAAAACCTCAAATAGATTGGAAAACTTGGGGTTATTAGTTATTTAACAGAATGCCCTTTTCATCTAGCTGCTTGGCAAAAAAAACGATCCTTTACATTTTCATGGTTTTGGGCACATTTTTTGTGTTATTTCTTATGTTCTTGAAAGCCTCTCTACTATAAAAAAAGGAAAAATACTTCCAGCCCCCAAAACACAACAAAACGTGCTCCCCCCAAGACTTTTTCAACGAGTGCTTTGCTCCCAAAATCGCCCGCGGTTTTCTTCCAGCCCCCAAAATGAATCCCCAGGCCTAACTCCGTTTAAACCCCACTCGAAATACCCAAAATACCCTTCCGTTTAAAATTCTCCGTTATGAGTTACCTCCTCGTCCGTACCATGTCATCTCTCTCTTCTACAAGCAAACCGACTCCAGAAACCCAATTCAAAACCCTAGCCCTAAATCAACCAACTCTAACGCAAACCGAATCAAAGCAAAGGGATCAAAATGGCTAACGATTCAACCCCCAAAGCCAACCTCCATGCCGACCACAGCGAAAGCGATGACGCCCAGCAGTTCGAAATCTCAGAAAGAGCCCATACGACTGCCGTGTGGACTGAATCTAAAGCTGGAGCTGTGATTGCTAATGTTCTAGAGGACATCGCAACCAACCATTCTCAACCCAGAAGCCCACCTCAAAATTTAAGTGTAGGCCCCCGTGAAGGTCTAGAGGGTAGTACCGGCACCACCGGCGCGTCCAACAATGCCACTAGAGCGCTCCTTGGTCTACAGAGAGGAGAAAAAGAGAAGCACGTGGCAGCACCCAAAAGGTAATTTTTACTACAAGTTTTATGTTGTTAAGGTTATGGTTTGATTGATAATGCTCCTAGTCTGGTGGGAAGGTCCAAAATTACGGGTGTCTGTTAGCTGTTGAGGTTACTATTAACATGCAAGGTTCATGCTTTTATTATTGAGGTTGTTGTTTGGTTGTTGAGGTTAGGCTTTGGTTGTTAAGGTTAGGTTTTGGTTGATAAGGTTATGGGGTTGTTGTTAAGGTTGTTGGTTTATCCGTAAAGTTTACAGCATAGTTGTTATGTTTGCTGATTATACTTAAAAATACTATTGTCTTGTGTTTTTGTTATGTAGACAAAGGGCAAAGCCAACTATTACGTTGTGGCCCACCGCCAGCTTCAGTGCCTATCATGACTTCATGCGGAATTTGGTAATGCGTAAGGGGCCAAGGCATTTTGCGGCCTATGAAGATAGTATATTCAGACACTACATCCAATTTGGCCCACCTGGTGTCGATCTTCCCACCTTTCAGCACATTTTGAGTCAGTGGGACAAGAAAAGCAAAAAACTCGTCTTCACCAATAGGAATGATGGAGAAGAGATCGTCTGCTCATTCAACCTTGAGTGGGTAATGGAGCATACATGGTTCTCCAATGAGGGGCTTCATATTGACCACAATCGGGATAGAAAAAATAGGATTTGGTCCAGGTTTTTAGAAAAACCCGAGGCCGAGGGTTCCAGTAGTATAGCTCCCCCCCAAGGGAGGCCCCACCAGACGCAATGTGGAGGACCTGCTCTTGAAGCTGGTACTATCTTATGATCGCCGAAATGTGAAGGACTTTGTCCTGCTACAGATCCTCTATCAACTGAGCATGATTTGGTGTCCAAGCAGTGTTTTCGGCGTTCCTAGGAATTTATTCAAGTACGTCGATAGCATCAAACAGGTCAATAACACTACTTGGAGGACCTATATATTCAGTGAGACATCTGACGCGATAGAGAGGGCAATGAATGGTCCTGAGCCAGGGAAGACGACTTTATATCTGTAAGGGTGTACCCCTCTAGTTTGTGTAAGTAATCATGTCTTTTATTACTGATTGTGAAGGTTAGGATTTAGTTGTTAATGTTTCAGTTTGGTTGTTAAGGTTACAGTTTGGTTGTTAATATTACGGTTTGGTTGTTAAGGTTACGTTTTTATTGTTAGGGTTACTTATTAATTGTTACGGATAAAGGGTTTGTTAAGTTTTTATTTCTCTAATGTGCAATTATGGTACTATGAACTTACCGGCATCAAGAAGCCAACAGTTGGATGTACAGTGAGGCATCCCCTCACAAATTGGGTGAGACTTGGAGAGGTTGCTGGTTCTTTGAGATTGGCCACTATTGTAGTTAAAGTAAGTAAAGCTACGATAAAGCTTCCACAGCAACATGATCAATTTCAAAGAATCGAGGGAGGTTTGTGGGGGAAGGAGCAGGGGATAGAGAAAGAGAAGATGAGAGAGTGAGAGAGAGAGAGAGAGAGAGAGAGAGAGAGAGAGAGAGAGAGAAGAGGAGGATTAATGGACCGGCTGCAGTAGACACTGGCAGGGCTCGTGGTCCAAGAGACCTTCTCCACAAGAAGAAGAGGAGAGTAGAAGATGATGAAATCCCAATTCATGCAGTTGTAAGAATTTAGCAATCATGGATTTTATTTGTTTTTTAATTAATTAATCCTTTTAATAATACTCTATCTGTCCATTGCATATGTGATGCTACAGGATATTGATGAAGACGTCGAGCAGCCAAATGAGGCAGTTGAGCAAATGGAATGGCCTCAGCAAGTTATCTACTGGAAGAGCATCGCAGTAATGAACCAAGCATTACGTCACGAGAACGAGAATAAATTCAAGGGTATGATTGCTGCAGACCGGGTAAAGATAAGTGCTCTTTCTGTAAATGTGGCTAAGCTATCTGCTCAAAATAGAAGACTGAGAGAGGAACTAAGCGAAGCACGATCCAGAATCCTCTCTGTATATAAGGATAAGAGCCCTACAGGATTGGTGTCCGGCTCATTGATGGAGCCACAAACTTGTACAGGTTAGATGTGGCTTGCAATTATGTTTGCGTGTTATGTTTAAAGATTGATTGATAAGTATATGGATTTTTTGTTAAGGTTAAGAATTTATTGTTAACTTTACGGATCTAATGTTAAGGTTAGAAATTTATTGCCAAGGTTAGAGATTGATTGTTAAGTATCAGGGTTAGTTGTTAGGGTCATGTAACTGATGCTATGTTTTTTTTTAACAATGAAGTACCTAAGCTCATTTGTTTATTTTTTAAATCAGACACTCCAGGCACCGTGGGTGGCATTGATATACAGTACGAGGGGGTGTTAATCAATCATTATTTGATGAAGCTAATAAGAAGAGCGAGGACCCTCCAACAAGGAGGGCCTCTCCATAACCATTTTTTACTGATATCCACAAGGAGAGTGAAGATGCTCCGTCAGGAGAAGTACCTCCACCAGAGGCCTATCGCATTGACACAGCTCTTGAGGTAGAAATAAACAAGGGAGAGAATGTGTCCCCGCCAGCGAAGGAGCTGCTAACTTGTACAGGTCAGCTTGCTTGTGCACTATACGTTAGAGATTGGTTGTTATGTCTATGTATTGGTTATTAAGTTTTTGATTGTTTATACTTTGAATATTATCAGAAATAGGCACTCAACGCGAGGGCACTGTAAGAGAAATAACGCCGGCGGTTGATGTCCCTTCTACAGGACATGATACGGAGACGCAAACTTGTATAGGTTAGCAACATTTTCACCATGTGTTTAGGCATCAGTCGTTAGGGTTACTATGAAATTGTTAAGTTTAGATAGAAGGGACTAAGTTTTCTCAATATTTATACTTCGAATGGATTGTTTGGAAACAGACACTCTAAGAGAGGACACTGGGATGGGAATAAAGCAATCAGAGGATGCCCCTCCACCAGTACCTGACACATTAACTGATGACGAAGTTGCTCCTATTGTATTTTTAAGGGCTTTAAATAAGAGAAAGAAGGGTGCAAGGGGGGCACGCGAGAAGGTGGCCGCTGCTGCACCCCTTAAATGGAAGAGATGCAAAAGAGCGGTGAAGCCTTCCAAGTGGGTAGTCACCCCTTACACTGAAGGGAAGAAGAAGAAAGAAAAAGACAACATAGGGGACAAAGCTATAATAGAAGTGGCTGGGGAGGAGGAAGAGCAAGTGCAGGAAAAGGTAGCAGATTTTGCTCATGCTCGTCTACAAAGTGACCCCCACTCTATCTGGGAAAAACACATGAGTTCCCCTATGAGTTCAGAAGAAGAAATGTACATGAATAAGCTGAACGAGGGGATTCCCTTTCCAGGAGGCTTCAACATCAAGTTTTTGGGTGATAAGAACACATTTGTACATAATTATAAGGTGTCAGCAGATGTTGCCGCGCTGCTGACGGAAGAGGAGAAAAAACTCTCAACCATTTTTGCATTTGTAGATGTAACAAGTAAGTATTTACCTTATATCTCAAGTATTTATGTTTGTTGTTTAGTTTACGGGTTTGTTGTTATGGTTACGGGTTTTTTTGGTATGGTTATTGATTTGTAATTTAGGTTAAGGGTTTTTTGTTATAGTTATTGAATTGTTATTAAGGTTGCGTGTTAGTTGTTAAGGTTACGGGTTTGATGTTAAGGTTACTGATTTGTTGTTATGGTTATGAGTTTTTTTGTTATGGTTATTGATTTATTATTTAGGTTACTGGTTTTTTGTTATAGTTATTCATTTGTTGTTAAGGTTGTGTGGTAGTTGTTAAGGCTACGGGTTTGATGTTAAGGTTACGTGTTTGTTGTTATGTTTTTTGTTATAGGTATTCATTTGTTGTTAAGGTTGCGTGGTATTTGTTAAGGTTACGGGTTTGATGTTAAGGTTATGGGTTTGTTGTTATGGTTATAGATTTTTTTGTTATGGTTATTGATTTGTTATTTAGGTTACGGGTCTATTGTTAAATTTGCTGGTTTGTTCTTGCTGCTAATTGTTAGTTGCTAACTATAATTTTTGTTTTTTCCCTATTTGCAATTTTATTAAAGCGTATACTGGATCAACAGGGTCTATTACCCGGCTTGAGATCCTCAATATATTACGCGATGGGCGACTGGATGATGCAGTAAGATTTTTGATTGGTATTTATTCATTAGCATATTTAACAATACTATTATTAATTACTTATTGTCAACTTATTATAGCTTGTTGATACGCTGCTTAATTTAGTTCGTGAAAATCAGAGAGCGTCGCCCAGTATAAAATTCGGGGTGCTCCCTATTTGGTTTAGTGTAAGTTTATGTCTGGTGTGGCGTACTCCTACCTATCAGCACATAATCTATGTTAAAAGGAACCTGATCGGGTTAATTCTTTATTGCAGCACCAGATACATGTGGCAAAACCAGATTACCAAGAACTGCATGATATATACATCAAACACTTGGTCGATGCAAGGTGTACTAACCTCTTAGTTCCCATTGTCCAGGACGATCATTAGCGTCTACTGGAGTTTGATGTCGAAAATGATATTGCCAGGCATTACGACTCCTAGAAGGAGAGATCTGGACATTGGGAACCTGTGCTCAAAATCGTCAAAGCCTTCAACTACATTAAAGCTGGCTTCAATGAGAACCAATTGCGTAGCGTATTCGACCCAATCAAAGTTCCATGCGAAAAGCAAAAGGGGTCGTAAGTTTACCGGAACCCTTGTTGGAATTCAATGTTGGAAACTGGTTGTTAAGGTTACGAGTTTGTTGTTATGTTTTGTTTGAAAGCAAAAGTGGTCTCAATGCTTCCTTGTTTTTGTGTGTAGGTATGACTGTGGGATCTATGTCTACCAGTTCGTACAAGCGATTATCGAAGGTAGATATGTCCTGCACGTCACGCTCGTAGAGCATAACACATGGGTGGTTCGTGCGAAGCTAGCAGCGTATTTACTAATTGAAGGTAGGAAGAGGAAAAAAGATGTGGGAAAACTTAACGATGATAACGTTGAGATATAGATTTTTTGTAAATGATATATTATAATTCTTTGTTGTTAATAACAATATACATGTAAATATTATAAGGTTAACATCGCATGATTCTGCTAATGTGTGCTTCAAATACAACCAAACTAAATTTGAAAAGATTTCTGTATTTGTCAGCCAATAGTTTACGATATGCCAGATCCCTAAGGCTTAACAGCAAACCCCCAAGGGATAACATTAACAGCAAACCCATGAGTTCAACAATAAAATCGTAACCTTATCAACAAACACCAAAGCTTAACAACATACTAACATTAGCAGAATCATGCGATGTTTACCTTGTAATATTTACATGTAATATATAAGAATTGTAATATATTTTCAAATTCAGTTTGTAAATGATATATTATAATTCTTTATTGTTAATAACAATATACATGTAAATATTATAAGGTTAACATCGCATGATTATGCTAATGTATGCTTCAAATGCAACCAAACTGAATTTGAAAAGATTTCTTTATTTGTCAGCCAATAGTTTACGATATGCCAGATCCTCAAGGCTTTACAACAAACCCCCAAGGGATAGCATTAACAGCAAACCCATGAGTTCAACAACAAAACCGTAACCTCATCAACAACCACCAAAGCTTAACAACATACTAACATTAAAATAAACATCAAGCCAAAAAGGATAAAAAGGAACAGCAACCCCGTAACCCTATCAGCCAAGGAACCATAAGCTCAACAACACAACGCAAAACAGTAAGCTCCTGAACTAACATCACACACACAAGGGGTAACCTTAATAGCAAACCCACGAGGTTAACAACAAATGGCTTAAACTTAACAGAGGTGCTATCATTCCGAAAAGTGTATCATAAATTAATAGGTTGTTAACAGAGCGTATCATCATGAAGTTAAGCAAAACATATGGGAATTTACAGTCGATGATAACCTAGGGACCGACTGCTCCTCCCTCGCTCCCCTTGCTCGAAGCGTAATCGTAGGAGAAACCCCTATCGCGAGGAAGGGTAGATGGCCCAACACCTTGGGCCTGAAGAAATCGTTGCCAGAGCTCTTTCTCCACCGTCATCTGCCTGCCGTCCCAAGTTACTTCAATCAATTCCGGGTCGGCGCGGGAAGGTTGCGATTGCTTGCTTTGAGGTTGGTCAACGGACATGTCGATGGGACCAACCTCATTGTTTTCCTGCTGTTCACAGTCTCGACCTACAATCTAAGTGATGACGAAACCTTCCATCAGACAAAGGTCCATGGGAGAGGTGTAACGAAACCTAATCCTCTTAGGGACATCTAAATATTCCCAAATCTCTAGCAGCACCCTGCAGTCTTTGAAGTTTGTCTTCGTGGTGACGTCAGCAGAGCAGTACACGCATTAGCCGATGCCCTCGAACAGTGATTGGAGGAACTCCCACTCCCAGAGGTGGTAGGGGAGATTAAAGAGGCGGACCCACGTAAATATGGGGTTGGGCAATGTTCTTAGCCTGAGGTCCTCCCTCCAAAGCCTGAATCTGCCCACGAAGGACCCAAGATTTACAGGACTGAGCTCGACAGCTTGATCTAGTAGCTCATCAGAAGGGAATTTAACCATGAACCTATTTACAGATACCCGCTTGATCTCATAGGTCCAATCCCAGACGTTGAAGCGATACCCTAGCATCTCTCTGAGCTCCTCCAAAGATGGCAGACCCACCTCAATAGTGAGGAGAGCGAAGGTAGAAAGCTCCTGAATGCTGCTGGCAATATTATCTGGAACGGGGAGCAATCGTGGGGAGGCGTTTGCTCTCAGACCATGAGGGCAATCCCGGGAGATATGCCCCGAGCCATGGCAATGGATACATGCGCTATCATCGTGAGACATGATCCTTCTGGTTTCGAAATGAAGGTCGTGTAGTTGATAATGAGGCTAGGATGGGGAGAGAAGGGCTAAACTTGTGCGCAAACCTGACGAAGAGAATGGCGGTGATGGGAAGATTGATGGATGCGTCGTATGGTCTTGTTATGGATACAGACGAAGGGATGAGGGCTAATTGTCGCGTGGTGGCTGGGAATAGCGAGGAGGTAGGTGATAATACTGCCTATCTTAGGAACATAATCTACTATGGAATGCATTTAATGCAGAGAGAAACCCACTAACTTTTTCTCTTGATCACCTTGGTAACTAAAAGGCTAAACTTGATAACCATTCCATAAGCTTGACAACAAAGCGCTAACCTTAGCAAACAATCAAAGCGCTAACCTTAGCAAATAATCCATAAGCTTGACAACAGAGCGCTAAGCTTAGCAACCAATCCATAACCTTGACAACCAGCACATAACCTTGACAACCAGTCCATGATCTTAACAACAAAACCATAAGCTCAACAATACAACCTTGTATCATGACACGTCCTTCTTTACAGTCATGCTACAACCTTAACAAACAATAAATTAACTTATCAACAACCTAGTGATATTCTCAACAATTCCCTATGCTCATCAACACGATGAGGACTGCTACAACCTTAACAACAAACTAATAAGCCTAACAAAAGAGCTAAACGTTACAACAATGAGCTAATGTTAGCTATCATTCCATAAGTTTGACAACAGAGAGCTAACCTTAATAACCAATACATAAGCTTGACAACAGAGAGCTAACCTTTTCAACCAATCCATAAGCTTGACAACAAGGCGCTAACCTTAGCAACCAATCCATAAGCTTGTCAACCAGCACATAACTTTTTCTCTTGATCACCTTGGCAACTAAAAAGCTAAACTTGATAACCATTCCATAAGATTGACAACAGGGCGCTAACCTTAGCAAACAATCCATAAGATTGACAGCAGAACGCTAACCTTAGCAACCAATCCATAACCTTGACAACCAGCACATAATCTTGACAACCAGTCCATGATCTTAACAACAAAACCATAAGCTCAACTATACAACCTTGTATCATGCCACTTCCTTCTTTACAGTCATGCTACAACCTTAACAAACAAAAATTTAGCTTATCAACAACCCCGTGATATTCTCAACAATTCCCTAAGCTCAATAACACGATGAGGACTGCTACAACCTTAACAACAAATAAATAAGCCTAGCAACAGAGCTAAACGTTACAACAAGGAGCTAATTTAGCTACCATTCCATAAGTTTGACAACAGAGAGCTAAGCTTAACAACCAATACATAAGCTTGACAACAGAGAGCTAACCTTAACAACAGGGTGCTAACCTTAGCAACAAATCTATAAGCTTGACAACCAGCACTTAACCTTGACAGCCAGTCCATGATCTTAACAACAAAACCATAAGCTCAACAATACAACCTCGTGATCTTCTCAACTAATAAGCCTAACAACAGAGCTAAACGTTACAACAAGGAGCTAATGTTAGCTACCATTCCATAAGTTTGACAACAGAGAGATAACCTTAACAACCAATATATGAGCTTGACAACAGAGCGTTAACCTTATCAACCAATTCATAAGCTTAACAACAGGGTGCTAACCTTAGCAACGAATCCATAAGATTAACAACCAGCAAATAACCTTGTCAGCCAGTCCATGAGCTTAACAACAAAACCATAAGCTTAACAATACAATCATGTATCATGCCACGTCCTTCTTTACAATCTTGCTTACAACCTTAACAAAGAAAAAATAAGCTTAACAGCCACGCCGTGATCTTAACAACAAAACACTAAACTCTGTATTTGATAACCTTGTATCATGCTACGTCCTTCTTTACAATCATGTTTAACAACAAATAAGCTTATCAACTACCCGTGATCTTCTTAACAATTCCCTAAGTTCAACAAAATAATGAGGACTATTATAACCTTAACAATAAACAAATAAGCCTAACAACAAAGCTAAATGCAACAACAAAGTGCTAAACTTAGCTACCATTCCATATGCTTAACAACAGAGCGCTAACCTTAGCAACCAATATATAAGCTTGACAATACAACGCCAAACTTCACAATAAACATGTAAACTTAACAATCAGTCAATAAAGGTGACAGCGAGTCCATAATATTTTTGATAAATCGTTAAACTTAACAAAATAACCTGTATCAAAAAATAATTTCCTTTACAATCATGCTACAACCTTAAAACAAACAAATAAACTTATCAACAACCCCGTAAACTAAACAAATAAGCTCAACAACACGATGACTACTGCATGTATTACTATTGTCTCTACTCTAAATTCCATAACCGTGGGTGAATATAATTGGCTCCCTTCAATGAGCTTGTTCAATAATAAGATAGTTAAGATTCATAGGTGTGTGGAATATAATAAATTCAGATGGATCAATGCGTGAATCACCTAGGAAGGCATGCGAATGCTGGTGGAGATAGTCTTCTGGCTTACGTTTACACTGTATAGCTATACAGTGTTAATGTAAGCCAGAGAACTATCTCCACCAGCATTCGCATGCATTCCCATGTGATTCACGCATGACCCATCTGAATTGATTATATTCTACGCACCTATCAATCTTAACTATCTTGTTATTGTACAAGCTCATTAAAGGGAGCCACATACATTCACCCACAGCTAATGGAACTAAGAGCAAACACATAAGGGGATAACGTCTTCATCACCGTGAGGGATATCCAATATCTTTATCAGTGTGCGCAAACCTTGTCGCCATGACCTTCATCGGTGTAAAGACTAGCATTGATCTTCTGGTTTTAATGGCGAAAGGAGAACTTGTAGGTTTTGGGAAGAGGGTAGCTCGGGCTTCAGATATAAAGGATAGAGGGTCAACAGAGAGTCGACGATGGGGAGATCGAGGAAAGATTGCGCCGAAAGGATATCTCTGCTATCCTGTAGTTGAACAGGCGAAGGGATGGTGATGTGTTTGGTGGAAAATATGTTGTGGAAGCCTATCATTCAGAACTTTTTTATACACACTGAGTTTGATAGCATGAAAAAGTGACTCAGGGGACCTTAATGCTCTTTGTTGCTGAAAAATCCTGTAGTTCCTCTCTTGCCATAGAACATATACTGACACTGAAAGAGCAATTCTCTTCAATTTCTTTTTGTAGCTTTTTCCTCTTAAGTTCCGGTTGAACCAGTTCATCAACAGATCCCATGAGCATGATCTCCAATTGAACTTCATCCAGTCCATCACTTTATTCCATACATTTGTTGAATATTGGCACTCAAAAAATAAGTGCTGGCATGATTCTGTTTGAACTGAACTGAATACACGTTGGCTAGAACTAAGTAATCTCATGTTACACAACATGTCTTGTGTGAGAAGTCTAGAGAGAGATGCAAGCCATAGTATGAAAGAATGCTTAGGGTAATGCCAACCCCCCAGATAGTGTCAGATCCTTCAAATGAGCTATGTTGCTGGAAAATAGTCCTGTAAATAGAAGAGATACTGACTATTCCATAAGTGCAGCAGCTGTTAATTGCATTTATCAGATTAGCTACACTTCCAGTTTTGTTCATCAGTATATCTCTAACTTTTAAAAGTTGCCTCCATGTCCAAGAATCACTTGCTTTTGCCTGCACCTACCAAATATCATTTTGTCTCAAATAGTGACCATGTATCCATCTGATCCACAGGATATCCTTTTTAAGATGTATCATCCACAGCATTTTAGCAACTGTTGAATAATTCCAGAGCTTAGCAGAAAAAAAGACCCAGACCCCCCTGTTTGAATTCTTGACAGACTGAATTCCAGGAGACTAAATGGATTTTATGCCCCCATAAAAAATCAGAGCATAACCTGTCAATCCTCTCCAGCACTTTAATTGGTAGGATATAATTGCTAGTCCAGAAAATTTGTATACCCATAATGACAGATTTAATTAACTGCAATCTCCCAGCATATGACAGGATTTTTATGTTTTGCCAGTTTTGGATTTGAACAACAATTTTGCTAATGAGAGGACTGCAATCAAGCCAAGAGAGCCTTTTTGAAATCAGTGGCATACCCAGGTATCTCATGGGTAAAATGCCCTCAGAGAAGTCAAGAAGAGCACAAATCTGTTGCTTCAAATTATCATCAACCCCACACATGAAGACAGAGCATTTGGAGGGATTTGGTTCAAGCCCCAAAACTTGACTGAACTCCTTAAGACACTCCCATAATTTTGATATAGAGTACACTTCAGCTTTGCAGAACAGAAGGAGGTCATCCGCAAAAAAGAGGTGAGTCAAGTTCAGATTTGAACATTTTGGGTGAAACTTAAAAAGTCTGTCCCCCTTGAGAAAGTTTAGCCTTCTTGACAAATATTCCATGCCAATAACAAACAAATATGGTGATATTGGATCTCCTTGTCTAAGCCCTCTAGCACCTTGAAAGTAATCATGAAGAGAACCATTGATAGAAATGGAGAATTTAGGAGTGGTAATGCATTCCATGATCCAGCTGATCATATTTTCTGGAAACCCCAGGCCTATCAGCATACCTCTGATAAAATCCCAACTGATTGTATCGAAATCTTTCCTCAAATCTATATTTAACATTGCTCTAGGGGAAGTTTGTTTCCTGCCATAGTGCTTAACCAATTCATGAGCCAAAAGGATATTGCTAGATATAAGCCTACCCTTTATGAAGGCACTTTGGGCATCACTAATCAAAGAACCCATAACTTTTTGGATCCTAAAAGCAATGACTTTAGAGATGATTTTATAAATGCAATTACAGCAGGATATAGGTCTGTAGTCAGAAGCAGATAGAGGATTAAGGATCTTAGGTATAAGAGAAATAGAGGTGGCATTGAACGTACCCAGAAGTCTTCCTGAATTGAAAAATTCTTCAACAGCTAGATATAAATCATCACTGATAATACCCCATGTGGCTTTGAAGAAAAAAGCATTATATCCATCAGGTCCTGGGCTTTTATCATTAGACATAGAAAAAATAGCCTTCTTGATCTCTTCTCTAGTAACAGGCAGACTTAGCATTAGCTTCTGATCAGTTGAGAGTAGAGGACCATTTGCAATAATCTCAGGATTAGGAGATAGAGTAGGTACTGAATAACCAAGCAGATTTTTGTAATATCCAGTTATTTCAGCAATCACCGGATGTTTATCAGAGATTCTGACCCCCTCTTCAGTTTGGAGAGATAGAATTTTATTGGCATGCCTTCTCTTTTTCATGGCAGAATGGAATAATTTTGACCCCTTGTCACCTTGTAAACACCAGTTAATGTTTGCTTTTTGCTTAAAGAAGGAATATTCACAATCCAGCAGACTTTCATACTTCTTAATGCATTCTTTCTCTTTAGCAATCAGGACAGAACTGAAAGGGTTATTACTAAGTTGCCTCTGAGTGTCCTCAAGCTCATCCTTAGCTCTGCAAACCTGCACACTAATGTTCATAAAATTCTTTTTATTCAGATTTTTCAGAGCAGTCTTCAGCTTCCTGAGCTTTGTGTGGAACCTAAACATTTTATAACCTTCAATATTTTGCTCCCATACAGCTTTAACTGTTGAGAGATAATCAGGATGCTTCACCCACATATTAAAGAATTTGAATGGTTTTATACCCTCCTCCATATCATTTTCAGCAATGGAAATTAAAGCAGGAGAATGATCTGAGCATTTGGGCAGGAGATATTCCACTTGACTGGATGTGTAAAGATGCAACCAATCTTCATTTATTAGGCATCTTGCTTATTTGACCAAGTAAAGAAGCAGCCAGTGGTATTCAAATTCATCAATTGGCCATTATTTAAGAAGCTTTGAAAATCTTCTGTATCTGTTTCTGATACTGGGAGCCCTCCAATTTTCTCTTCATAACTTGCAATTGTATTAAAGTCACCACCAATAATCCAAGGACCAGAAACATTTTGCTTATATTCTAGCAATTTCCTCCAGAGAATTCTCCTGTTAGGCATTTGGTTGAGAGCATAAACAAAAGTGCACATACTGGAAAATTTCCCATCTCTTGATTCAACAGACAAAGTGATATATTGTTCTGAAAGAATGACATTCTGAATAATCAAGGATTTATTATCCTAAAGAATCCAAATTCTGCAGTTTCTAGCTTCATGCACATTAGATATCCAATGCCAGCCATTTGCAATTTTTCTTGCTAGCACAGGGAGCTTATTTTCAGGGATTTTTGTTTCCAAGAGAGCAATTAAAGAAAGTTTATGTTCTTGAATAAAGTGCTTAACTATAGAATGCTTAGAGGATTTATTAAACCCTCTGATATTCCAGATAGCAAAATGCATGTTATAGTGATTTCCCTCCTCTATCTACACAAGAGGAGTTAAGAGCTAGCTGTTCTAGTATAGAGAACTTGTTGCGCGCAGCGGAAATTTCGGCAGCACTTCGGCAGCACAACAAGAGAGATTAGATCGATAAGAATTCCTGTCTCACCAAGGAAACAAGAATCTGAAGCGGATACCACAACCAAGTGAGATATCGGCTCTTCCTCTCATCAGTTCTAGGACTGACCTGTCGAGGGATCCTACAAGCTATTACAAATCACGGCAAGAACACAAATTTTTACGTGGTTCGACAAATCGCCTACGTCCACGGGGCAAGGAGGGGGG
>BQKN01066072.1:867559-877718 GCA_022839385.1 Asparagus kiusianus
TTATCCACCAAACTTTTTAGCCACTCATATTACCTAGGGATCCTTGCATGATATGAAAAGATTTTTTATATTAATAAACATATATAGAGCAAAACTTGTGTCAACTTAAATGGATAGCAAAAAGTTATCCACTAAACTTTTTAGCCATTGATGTTACCTAGGGATCCAAGAAAGATATGAAAAGATTTTTTATATATATAAAAGTAGGTATACGGTGGTAGCTCATTTTACATATTAAGCTACCAGGAGATGCACAAAGTGATGTGGCCCACTCTATTTATCCCATCAAAAGGTATGGACCTCACTATTTCATCTCTTGATAGCTGATTTTACTAAATGAGCCGCTACCTCACAACCATCAATTCCCCATATATTCCTGAGTATCCGTACATTTTTTTCCCTGGCTAATATTATTCTCGCATGTTCTCATTATATGTGCCTACGTATAACGTAATGGAGAGAGCAAGTCCAAGTGCCGAAGGGTGTCTATAGACGGAAATATTTGTGTCACTCCTTTTTGGTAGGGACGACGTATGTAGGAGTTTGCTTGTGATGTAAGAAGTAACAGGTCCGAATTCAAAAGGCAACGTGCTATGCAAATTTATCGATTTAGCAGACAAAACAGGAAGCAATCCATTTTATTGTTTACAATCGACTGTGAAGTAAATAACAACTTCAGGCGTTCGAAAATGTTCACCAAGTCCCTACGTCTTTAAACGATCATTGAAAAGTAAAGAGTAGTCTAAAAGAAAGGTTGATCAAGAGCGTAACGCCACATATCACTCGACAGTCTTTACCAGCAAAAGCTGAACAAAAAGTTAATATATGACAAATAATTTGTTGTGCGGAAGAAATAAAATCCTTTACGCAGCTTGAATGTCAATACCAAGTCAGAGTTTCATGCTGGAAAAACAGTGGGCAGTCATATGTTTGCATATTTCTAATCATATATCCTATACGTAGCTTGAATGTCAATGACAACAGGGTAATATGTTAGTTGAAGAAATCAAGAGAAACTGAGAAGGTCAATTTATGATGGCATGCTCACGGTCTTAACACCTACAATTACGAAGAGAGCTCCAAGTAAACAAGAGTTCAAAAAACAAAAATAGACAAACAAGGGACGGGGGAAAAACAACTAAACCACATGATTCTCCTCTGGGGGGGACGGTATGTGTATGTACAAACAGAGGGGGTGAGGCCTCTTGGTAAGAGTGCCAAATTACAGACACAAAGGTATAAAACAAAATACACTTAAAATGAAAAACAATCGGTGGCAGTTTTCTCAGATAAGTTAAACTTAATTTAAAATAAAAAGAAAGACCGAATAATTGAACATGTATATGATATCATATACACCAAGAACCCAAAATGCTGCCACCATCACCATCTATATCCAACACTAACGATCCTCCCAAGCTTTGCTGGGGTTCAAAAGAAAGAGAAGGAAAAGAGCTGTACACTCATAATGGATAACTTCCTCTACATGAAATAGCTCAGTGCTTTCTTCTTTCTTGATCCACCTTCACCATAGAGATCATTCCACTGTTGAAGCTCGTTCATATTTGTGGATTCAGATGATACACTTGCACACACCTGTTTAAAAGCACACACAATAAAGCATCTATATTCTCACTAGGTTCTTTAGAAAAAAACATAAAGAGTTTTAGCAGGTCTAGGAAGGTCTATCCTCCCTCCCTCGTAGAATATCACAACGGGCTAAACTACCTGCTCATGAGCAAATTTGAAGTCATCCATGTTGAGAGGACGAATGTCATCACTGCAACGCAATGGAGGTAGTGGCCTATCTTCTGCTAACGCCAAGCTCCTCTCCTGCAGGTATGCAATTAACTATCAAGCTGCTCAGCATAATAGAATAAATAGAACATAAAAATACACATGTATGTGAGTGCATTTGAGTATGTATTTTGTGGTGGTGGCGGCTTTTCTTCCCAAATGTTACGGAGCCAAATCATTCCCAATCGATGTATGTGAAAAATCAACTATGTTGAAGTTGATTCTACAACATCCCAAGTGTCTAAAATAAAACATGAAATTTCTTATTATTTTGCTCATACAACAACAATGCATGAAATGAAATGGTCCAAAAAGCAAGTTCATTAGTTTAATAGTATAGAATGTTTTAGATGTATCATATCATGTTCCACTGGACATTTATGTTTGTTTTATGCTTGGACGAAAAAATTAGGGTAACCGTAAATTTCACTTAAACAATCTCTCTGATTTCCTTTTTATTTTTGTGCTGGGGTGTTGTTGGGGGGAAGGGGTTTGGGGTGGGGGGTGGGGGGGGGGGGGGGGGGTTCCTTGTTGCACATAAGCCTGCAAAATATGTTTATTCCAATTAACTCTCTTGAACTTAACTCACTTAACCCGCACAAATCTAACACCGTGAAATTTGATAGGTCATGCACCAAGCATGTGACAACAATGGATTAAATGCCCCTCAGTTAATTAAAGGTTACCCCTCATTTTTGGCGGTATATTTAAAAATAGGCATTGTGGTCATTTCACCATTAACGGAGGGATTAGGCAGAATAAACATAGTTTAGAAAGGGTTATTTGAGCCCCCACCCCTACCCCCAAAAAATAAAAAACAAAAAAAAATTCAGGAGGGTCAAGTGACATTTACCCAAAATTAGAAGGAAAAAACACTTGATTTTTTTTCTTTTTAATGCCATAAATAAGGTAGATTAACTCCCAAAGAGTGAACTATAAAGATGCCCTAACAAAGATTCTAATCCCTTCCCTAAGAGGGGGGGAGAGAGGGATCAAATTAGATTCCTATCATTTGCTAGCCAATAGGATGCTTAATTCAATGATTGGCACAATCCATTTTTGTTCGGATGTCAACTAATCTGTGTATTGAAAATTGTCTACTACAGATTTTTTTTTTAGTCAATATATCAACAATATAAAAACCAGAAGGATTTGTAACTAACTAACACATAAAATTAGTTTGATTTAAGCTTTAGAAAACAAAGTTTATAGGTTAGAATTTGAACTAAGAAAACTTGTTCAATTTTGGCCTAATTATTGTCAAACTACAAACTAATTTTTTGGCCAAGATTGTACCCAATAAAACTAGTTTCGTGGAGTTGCCAAACACATCCTTAGAAAAGATGCCCTATCAAAAGATTCTAATCCCTCCTGAGCGAGAGGGGTCAAAAATGAGATTCTTATCACTTGCTAGCCAGTAGGATACTTCACTTAATGATTGACACCCTCCATTTTGATTTGGATGTAAATAATCTGTGTATTGATTGAAAATTATCTAATTTAGATTTTTCTAGTCAATATATCAACTATATAAAAAACAGAAGGCTTTGTAACTAACTAATTAACACATTCATGCTTTAGAAAACTCTCAGCTATCCAAAATTATTTACATATAGGTTCTATGATATTTTGAATAAGAAGAATAGTGAGGATGAAGGATTTTGGAAGCACTCACAATGAGGATCAACTCGTCAGGTCATAATATCATGATTATTATCACCACTCTGTGTATCCAGAATTGGTTACAGTACATAGAGAGAAACAGGGAGTAATGTGCCTAGTGCTAGTCCTCGGCTAGCTCTTCCAGGAAGCTGAAAAGCTTAGAATCCAATGGGGGCCAGACCGAATCTCAAGGTAAAGAAAGCAAGCAAACATGTGACCAGTGCCTACTCTTTCCTTCTCCTTTTTTATGTTTAATCTCTCTTCTCTATAACTTTTTCAAGCTAACTATGGAGAGGATGAAATTTAGAGTTATCACACTGGTTTCAGGTTCACTTGCTATCTGCTGTCATGCAATAAAAGAGTTTTGAGACCTCTTGCCATTATGCATGACCTACCTTTGCTGGAACTTGAAGAAGTTCAAACGTATATTATCTTCAATTTTAGAAGACATAGAACCAAGTGTTTTGAAAGCTCACTTAATCCGGAAGGAAGAGTTTGAGACTATTTCCCAATAAAAAAAAGTTATGCTGATACCTTCTATTTAAATTGTGTTCGTTTACAGTCTCCAGCACAATTCTCTTATGCACAGAGCTTCATTTTTTCCCTCTTTTTCCTTTTTTGTTAGTTCTATCGTTAGTTCTATCAGCTTATCTGTACCTAGAGAAGTTCAAATCTGAACTAAATTAGCACTCATATGCCTTTTTCTATTCTTTTCAATCAAGTGTTCCGATCTACATTTCGCCTCCGTTTTTTATTGATGTTGGATTCAAAAAAATTATTTTCATTAAGGCATCCCACATCCAAAATAATTGCTGTTAGGAAAGATATCTAGTCTACTGATGAAGCAACAATAGAATCATGTTCCTTTGTCCAATATCCTACATTTGTTAGAAAGGATGATGCCCATTTTCTAGGGGGGGGGGCCCCCCCCCCCCCCCCCCCCCCCCCCCCTTCCCGGAGACAGATCCCATGATACAGGGCAAGAGTGTATAAAAGAAACATATAAGAACTCTGATATCCAGTTCGTTTTCATCATGTTGATGACATGTGATGGAAGATTGATAAGAAGCAAAAGATCATACTGGGGCTAAAATTTGGTAGACGAAGAACAAAAGATATAATGTGATCCCGATGCAGTCTTAAACTTTTTCGCCTGTTTTCTAATTATTAATTGAGTCAGATGTTGAAAGATCAAACAGTAAGGAATCTGGCATGTAATTAAGCTCTTATTTCTATGTTTAATGAAAAACACAATACACACACATCAAGACACAAATATAAATGATTCATGACTATATATCTCAATTACTCTGGGGGGGAAAACAAAATATGAGAAGTTACAACTGATATATAGAATGTGTAAGCAAAGTTTGATAATTTAAAAAAAATTAAAAAAAAATCAAAGTATATACCTTCTTTTCCTTTTCCAAAATCTCTCTAATGGGGCAGTGTGCAGCAGTAACGCAAAGATTCTAAAACGGAAAGGTTATAACACATATAAGAGCAATCCTGATTAAAACACAAAGCTAAGATATTCTTCCCGAAAGAACGTGCAAGACTAGACAAACCTTCAGGTCACTTCCTGAGTATCCATCAGTCATATTTGCAATCGCTTCCAAATCAACATCTGGAGCCAATTCTTCTTTGGCCAGAATTACCTTAAGAATTTTTTCTCTATTCGTTGAGTCTGGTAGATTCACCATTAATCTAAAAATTTATTCAAAACAGTATCATGAGACATGCCTTCCTGGTCAGAGAAACACGCAACAACACATTATTTTCTCATAACACTAGTTCTCACCTCCGGGGAAGCCTCCTTATGACAGCCTCGTCAAGATCAAAAGGTCTATTTGTTGCTCCGAGAACCAGTACACGTTCTTTATCTTTTGTTCGAAGTCCATCCCAGTTCACCATAAATTCATTTTTCATCTTACGCATGGCTTCATGTTCTCCAGGATTTTCTCTTCTACCTAACATACTATCAACCTGTAAAATGAAAACCAAGTATCAACAAGAACAATCGCCATGTTCTATAGAACAGGAACTATAGTTGTTTATGGTTAAGATGTGCACGACACGTCCCCATGGACATGGCCTGGGCACCTACCCAACCTAAAACTTCAATTTGTCAGGCTTAAATTGTGAGACAAATTATTTCCCTAACGGCATTCATGAGATTTAAATTGATCTTGAGTGCTCTACCCTCACTTGATAACTAGTTAAAACATGCATTGAATTCCCAACATAATTGCTGCCCATGTCCCTACCTTGAGATCCATATGCAATTCAAAAGCAAGGAGACATGAGGTTATAGAAAAAATCGACCGCTCATGCCCCACCATCTATGATTCCAACGAAAAAAACCTTTGAAACTCTGAGAAAAAGAATAAATGTTTCCAGACTTGTTTAATAATTGATTCTTTAGTTATGTTACAGTCATGCGTACAAAGACATGCATTTACACACATCCTTAGACCAGTATGTTACAAAATTGGTATGCCTATATCTGTTTCATGCTCTTGTTTAGGCCACATGAAACACTTTGTTCCAACTCAGAGCTGCTACCATGAGTGGCAAAACAAAGCAAAATATGCTAGATTAATATTGCCAAGCATCAATTATGTTGATTGAGATAATGATACAAGTAGATTGTACTAACCTCGTCTACAAAAATAACACTGGGAGCAATTTTACTCGCTAATGAAAACACAGCTTTGACATATTTTTCCCCTTCACCAAACCACTGTAACAAAAGAACCATTGGTTATTGAATTTCACGAGCATCAAAGGAAACAAAATATGCTAAATATCATGTTCTCATATATGAAATAGTACCTTAGAAGTGATGCTCGACATTGATATGTTGATGAAGTTTGCACCTGCCTCTGTTGCAACAGCCTTAGCAAGCATTGTTTTTCCAGTACCCGGAGGACCAAAAAGCAATATCCCTTTGCAAGGCTGAAGAGCAATACAAATGTGAGAAGTAAGATTCTAAGTAATCATAAATGTCACTACAAAAGTATACCATCCATGTAGAAATATACTCTGAAGAGATACCAGTGAAGTTAGCAATCCCTTTGATTTTTTTTTTTTCTTATAATGGCAGCGATATCAGATTTTACATGTAATAAAGATATCCTCCATTTCATTTTGGATTAATATTGGTGAAATAGAGAATTTCCCAAGATCAATAAAATCTACCAGACGCTGTACATTTCACATTTCGTAAGATGTGCTCAATTTGTGTGTGTGTGTGTGAGAGAGAGAGAGAGAGAGAGAGAGAGAGAGAGAGAGGAAGAGCGCTTATGGATGGGCATTACCAGTATGAATAAACAACCCAAACAACTTCCATCAGGTCTAAAATGTATCATACCTAACATATGATTTGTGTTGGTAGTTATCCAATGCTACTACTTAGTCCACTGACTACTTAGAAGGTTCTTGTTAAATATGGACAGCAACTAATTCAACCAGTAGATGAGAAACATTACTGAACTGTTGGTATATTGGTAGGAAGAAGTTTAAGTAACCATCATGGTTTTACAATGTATTGAATAACTCGAGGAATGAAATACCCTTGCTAGCAAAAAAAGCCCCTTCATTATGCCAGTACTGCTATTAGTTTGAGACCATGAAAAAACTTTCATCGTTATAGTTGTCCAATCTATACTCTTTTATGTACATCAAGTCATCAATATCGCTCAAAAATTACAAATTCTGTAACTTTAAAACCTACAATGAAGAAAACTATAGGCATTATCATATTATATCAAAGAAACTAATTATGAGACAGATAAGAATAAGAGGACCATATACTCTAAACTTCTGAATGAGAAAATCCCAATTCATGTAAAGGAATACATTGAGATATTGCCTAGAGTAATCGGAGCCATGACAGGCTCTGTTTGAAAATTAAGAGATGTAATTCAATTTCATTTTTGGTAATGAATAAAAATATTTTTCATTGACCAAAAAAAAAAAGAATAAGAGGACCTCTAGACTAAAGGTTGTCAGTTCCCTTCTTGAACCTCAATTACTCCAAGAGTCTAGTTTCTGTACATATTTTGGATTGGCTGGTCGGTCTGGTTTGGGTTGCAGGGGAATTTTAGGTGAATTCATGACATTGATACTTCAAGAAGAACAACTTTCAAAATCCATTGAACCTCCTCCCTGCCTTTAGTAATTGCTTTTTGCGTGCATTGTTGTCTCGATATAGCTTTCTGCAAGATACTGGCTTGCACGCTCTATTGCTATTATGATCACCCCAGATTTGTTTATGGGTTATGGAGATTGTTCAACACAATAAAGCATGACATGCAATAGGACGAAAATAGAATGAGTGAAGCAGAAATCTTTCTCATATGAAAAAAGGTCCTAAAGTTACAAAGTGCCCCTAGCTCACGCTTTACACCTCTTGCTTTGATTACTAGGCATCATATGTTTAATGTTTCCATACCAAACAGGTGAGAGAATGTTCAAATTTAAAATACAGGGGGTTTACTACTGCCCTTACTAGGCCAACAACTTAGCTGATGGCACATAAGCTAGAAGCTTGTGGAGGCTCGATATGCTCCATGTGGGCAACAGGAGAACATGCATATTGTTTCTCTAGAAGAGCTTTTCCTCCCTTCATGGAAGCTTTCAATAACTGCATGAAGCTTTTCCGGGGGGTCTCTCCCCTTCACTCATAGTCTTCCTCAAGCCTCATTACTTATTCCTACGTGTATGGGTATTTCTTGAAAAATAATAATCAAAGTAGAAAAGAAAATGAAGATCTTGAAATGTCAATGAATGCATCAGAGACTGACAGGCTTTAAAAAAGGGGATCCTAAGTGTCTATAAACACATGGTGATTCATGGATTGAGTGTCCTTTACACATATTTTCCATCTCTCCTAAAACTATAACTAGAATTCAGTAAGAATGAATTGATGTGTGAGAGGCTGTCAGTCATCTATAAGTTGTGCAAATTCATGCAATTCCGTATATGAAAATGGGTAATTGCAGGGACTGGCTACTCCATTTTCTTCATTTGTGTCAAAGATCTCATGTGGTATCTTCATAATCCTGGATTGTTCAATGCAGTTAGAATTCAAGTTAACATATACGGCTAATGACAAAGACCAAGCACATATGTGATAAGCTGAAAAAGTTTGATGCAACTCAAACTTTTGATACAGGACACTATCATTCCAAGAGAAAAAATTAATGCCAGAGATTATTAACAAACATATCAGAAAAACAGGCGCAGCCAAAACAAACATTGATTCCATGTCTTAAAATAGGGATTACACCGCCAATGCATAATTCCATTCGCTCCAAAAACGAGCGTGAAAAAGTTTGGTCATCTATGCAGCCCAAAAGAAAAGGCTCCAGGCACAGGTGGAAACGAACCAAATAATTAACAAATAGTTTCCTAATTGCTCCACTAACTGTTTAATCTGTTCAACTCAGTGGTTCATTTAACAGCAAACAAATAGTTTTCAATATTCGGTTCATAAAAGAATGGAGTATAACCAGATGTATATCGATTCATTTAAATATCAAGTATTTGATTAAAATTTTTTGTTTTATAATTTATACTATTACATGCATGATGTTATGTTTTGACCCACTCGTAGTTTGTAATTTAAGTTCTGTAATAATTTTGACAACTTAAAAGAGCTCTACATAAGTTTCCAAACAAAATTTCTTAATAAAATGAAACCGACTTTTTTAATAAGTAGTCTAGTATTCATATAATATGAATTATTAGTCAAATAAACACACCATTATCTTCGTTAAACATTCATGAATATTCAAAAATATTTGTATTCAAATTCAAATTTGAAGAAATTTGGCTCTGTTTGGATACCATGGTGTTTTACTTGTTTCCATGGTGTTTTTGCCAAAAACAAAACACCATACTTTTAGAAACCATAGTGTTTTTTTGAGCTAAATCATCCTCAAACCAAAAACATAACACTTACTTCAAAACACCTTTTAGGTGTTTTAAGTTTGGTGTTTTGGTTTTGAGTTTGAGAATGTGTTAATATAATATCTAACATAGTATATTAAATATAATTAATAGAGTTATTATCAACATGCTTATTATATTATACTATACTATACTATATTATAGTTAACTTAATATTTTAGTAATACTTATTAAATAATATAAAAATATAATAAATAAAATATCATATATAGTAATATAATAACATATTAAATACCAATATTTAATATGTTAACAATGTATATATAATAAATAAATATAAATAAAATAATAAAAAATAATAAAAAGTTAGTACTAATAAATAATAATATTATTTTATACTATACAATTGTATAATCGCTATAATATTATTAACATTTTAATAAATAAATTGTAATAAACAATAATTATAAAATATTATATAATAGTAACATATTTAATAATAACATAATAATATAATAATATTATTATAATAACATATTGTATAGTAAATGTAATATAATATATAAAATATTAATATATTATGTAAAAAATAATATAATTTATTATAAAAAAATAATTTTTAATAATAAAATAATTTATTGCTAAAAAATGTTAATGTGAAAATCTAAGTTGCATGAAAACGGGTACGGGTACTGGTACGGGTGCGGGTGCGGGACACAGCAATACTGTAAAATGTAGGGTACAGGGACACGACTATATATATATATATATATATATATATATA
>BQKN01066072.1:877818-913225 GCA_022839385.1 Asparagus kiusianus
GACTACATATATATATTGAATTAATATTGTACATAAGATAATTTTTTTCCCCTTCATGTGTCATTAGAATTAAAATTCTGATCACATTTTTTAGTTTTTTTTATCATATTGATTATCGTGAATTGTAAACTGCTCAATTTTTACTAGTCATCTGAACGACCCATTAACTATATAGTTTTAAACTTGGGCATGGACTGAAACGAATCCGACCCGTATCTCATTAGTTTCAAAAGACGGATGTGAAGTGTAAGATATATGTCCAGGAAGTCTTTGACAAGTGTTTTAAATTAACACATATATCATATAATTGAGTACATGTTATAATAAATGCATGCATATATTCAAGAAGTGCCCATGAAGTTTGGGTACGGGAAAGTGTCGGGTACGTGTCCGGTACGGGTACGGCTTCATTATAGAAGTACCCGGGTAACATAGATAAAAATAATATATTGATAACATAATAATATTTATTTATATCAAAAATACTAATATAAAGTACTATTAATAAACTCTAACATATTAGAAACTATAATATTGTATATAATAATAAAATATTTATAATATATTAATTTATTAATAATAGACTACTAATAACATAATATTAACATTATTAATAATATTATATTATATGAATAATAAAATAATATTATTATAAAAATATTAATATAATATACAACAATAACAAATTGATATACCAAAATAATTAAATATATAATTATTTGAAAATAATATGTAATAATTATAATATAATAATAATTATAATATAGTATAACTCATTAAAGTACAATATAATATTATAATACATTATACAATTTTATATTGCATTATATTTAATACTTATAATACTATAATAATGTAAACTAAATATGATAACATTTTATTTACAATATATTTTATTATAATTAATATATAATATGTTAATAATATGTTTAATACTAATGTTATAATGGGTCAAAATAGTGTTGACCAAAAATACTTAACATGGTGTTTTGAAAATATTTTAAGGCAAAACACAACACCATGGTGTTTTTTTACAAAAACACAAGGAAAACAACGTGGTATCCAAACGAAACCTAAGTATTCGATTCAATTTGTTCCAACCCTAGTTCCAAGTTCTCATCCTCATAATAATATTATGAGGGCACAAATTAGAGTTAACTTGTGCGACTTTAGGGGTAAAATTCCTGCCCGACACACTTTTAGCTACCAAATTAAAACAAAAATCTCAACCCCCAATTTGTCAATTTCCTCTAAAGTAATCAACCAAGTAACTGAAAGGAAAATACCCTAAAGTTCCCACACTGCTTCATCACGAGAATCCTTTTGACGATCGCATTATCGACGGCCACCGCTAATGAATGACGCCAATTGTGGCCATTTTCACAGCCTTTTGCTGTCATAGTCATATGTTTTCGCCACCACGATTCAGGTGTTATTTTGTATTCTTCCTTTTCAAATTTCTTTTTTTTTTGGCGAACTTATGCAGTAGTGATGTAGTGCTACCATAATGACTATCATATTTCTCTATAATTTTTGGCAAAGTTAGAAGCTTTTGCAACTTGCAAGTCCCTCTCTACCTTTCTATTATTACTGTTTAAGATCAAGATGTACTGGAACAAGCTATTTAGATAAATACAAAATAACACCCGTTAGAAGCTTTTGCAAGTCCCTCTCTACCTTTCTATTTTTTAACATTTAACGAATGACTCAGTGATGCAGGAAAAGGAAAGAAATGAGAAGAGCCCAAAAAAGGTTAGAGGTAATAATTGAGAATAAATTAATGTCTGATAAGGTTGGACATCTGGAAAGCAAACTCATGAGTAACATCCGTTAGGTGGAATTAGGATTTCAAGAAGCCAATGTTTTTGAAAGCTCTAAGCATTTCTAGGTGCTAAACCTAGCGTCTAGGCGGATGCTTAAGCAGCTCATAGGCATTTTTAACATCGAGAAAGGAAGGATCATTTTCGAAGATTCAAATCATAGCCTGACTGTTTTACTTGAGATAGACTTGTGCGTAGAGTTTTGATCTCAAGTACATTTCAACCTGGCTAACTCTCTTTAATTATTACTATTCTTAAGCAACTCATTCTTCCCTAGGCACTCCCAAGACTTAAGACGAGCAGCCTAAGTACCGCTTAGGTTTAAGCGGCCACCTAGGCAGGCGTCCAAACCTCTTTTGAAAACAATGACAGAAACTAGAAATACGGGTAAAGAAAAAAAGTTATGAAGCAATAGAGAAGATGCAGTAATTGCTTTGTTAAGAAAGAAGTTATCTTTACAGAGCTCAATAGAGCAAAGAATCCATGTAGCCTGTCCCAATATTTGGGAACAAGGGTTTACGATTAATCTTCTATAGTGTTATTGGTTGTACAGATTATATTCTCTCAAGTACACCACGTCTCAAAAAGTTTAGAGGAACATTAATGAGATAAAAGAATTTCATGTGTATGCTTAAGAGAGAGTGAGAGAGAGATTGTGTGTGCGTGTGGGCACACGCGCGCTCACAGAGAGAGAGAGTGTGTGTGTGTGTGCGCACGCGCGCGTGCGCGTGCACGCGCGCGCTCGTGTGTGAGCACACATTAATCTGTCTGCACCATGCTGTAGCTCTTAACTTATTAACACAGATTACTAACACATTCTCATTTCAAGGTCTTGAAAGTAAAATATAATATACAGGTTAATCATGCCAAATATGTTCCCAAAAAAAAGCTTAGAGACATGATATATTGTTTTTTAGAGCAATGGCATACTAAGATGAATGGGTGGACTCAAGTTGAAAGGTGATACGGTAAAGTTACTAATCGTAATAATTAGCAACAGATGTATTGCAATATGCCCGCTAAGAGCACCTTCTCTATTCCAAGCTGTAGAAACCAAAATCAGAGAATTAAACAATTAGATGTACCCAAAAGATCCAAGTTCTTGCTATCCAGTAGATTAATTTTTGAAAGCGCCTTTTTGGTACTATAACCTAATATCGTCAGTGCAAAACACTTTTTTTCTCTATCATTATGTTTTCTTTTACTTTTTCAAGAAAGGTTGCAACCAGTAAACGGGACTTTGACAAGGGAGTTACCAGCCACTGACTCACCACTTTCCAATTAGTAAGCCAGGCATCGTAGAATAGTCCTACCCTCCAATTGCACAATCCCTTTTGTACAGAACATATATTGTTTCTTATTATGCATCAAGTATATACTTAGTACAGAATATTACAGAATATTGTCTGTTTTATTCCAACACGACTTCAAACTCCAATTCCAGAATCTTGTCTGTTAGAGTATAGATGTGCCAAAGTACGACGACTTTTGGTACTAACTAAATCATATGTAAGAAATTAGGAATTTCAGCAAGGGTAAAGTTGCGGGGAAGCAGTCTAGACTGGCCATCATGTCTAATTGGATTTCAAACACAAATATGATTAAGGGTCTCACATCCTTATTGAAGGGTTAACAACCTCAAGCAACATATTATCATAAGTCTGTAACACAACAAGAATGATTCACTAGAGATACTTAGAACAGCGTCTAAACTGATATATGAGAGACGAGATGCATACATGATAATGAACATCTACACAAGAAGAAGAAGTCAATTTCTGCCCATTAAACTAGATCAAACTTACTGTTCGTTAAGAGAGTGAATACAGGTTCCTTGCTAAAAAGGTAATAAATTATTAAAAACAAAATTGGTTCAAATATTCCTTCTAGCCATGTTAATCAAGATTCTACAGGAAACTAACAGAAAGAAGTAAAGAAAACTAAAGCAGAATTGCTTCAATCATGGAGATGACAATAAAGCGCATTAAGTGCACAACTGGGGAAGACAGAGAAAGCAGTTAAACCTTTGTCAGTTGTCCTCTACAAAATAACTCTGGTCTTTGCAGTGGAAGCATCACCAGCTCCTTCAGTGTGTCCTTCACATTTTCTAAAGCCCCAATGTCATCAAATGTAACTCCAATTTCATTAGATGGAATGACATCGACTAAAAGCCTCTTCTCAAACTCATTTTCAGTAACCACGTCCTAAAAGAACTCACAATAAGAAAAGTTCAGAAAAACAGAAATGTCTGTGCAATTCATATACGAACTCTTGTGTCTGAAAAGATTTTAAACAAAGGAACAAGGAAATCAATGTTACTAGAGTGAATGAAGGGTTAAATTATGTCACCTTGAGGGATTTCTTTGAACTCTTGGCATCACTCTGGATGCTTTGGACCATATCAAATCCATGCTTAATGCTGCCATAAAAACCGAAAATGATGTAAAGAGCATGGAGAAAGAATTCAAAAATTACAACTTTCTAAGGAATGTCACAGACATTGTTAACTTATGGCCTGGTCAACTAGTTCAAGTTTAACTTATCAGCATGAGACACCATTGTTTCTAGAGACTAGAAATAAATGGCTCAAGTGACCAGAATACTCACCTTTCAGCAGAGAGTACAATCTTAGTATCCTTGGAAAGTGCTTCAGATTTTTGGTTTTTAAGATGATAACTCAAAGCAAAACCAACAATTTTATCAACAGCTGTAAGACAACCCCAACAATGAAGATTATCAGAATGAGCTAAAGAATTATGATGCTTTAATTTAACTTAAAAAGAAAAGAAAACTCACTTTCATTTGTAAGTGTTTGATCTTTTATGCATAGTGTTTCAAGATCACTACATTCCAGCCCAATGCGGTTTAAGAACTGCCACAAAAACAGAAATAAGGGATCTTACCCTAGAAAATGATGATCTACTAGCACAATCAAATATAAGTTAGTTGATCAAAAAAAATTAAAGAACAACGACAAAGGAAGATATTGCACTCAAGTTAAAATTAGCTCTGATCCAGACAACAAAGAATGAACTGTGGTCATTAAGCTTCATGAGTTTAATTGATTAAACAGTGAAGTAAATGAATCATTCATACTACGAGTTTATCTTCCACGTGATCAGCATACTTGTGTCAGTATAAAAGGCATTCCAGACAAATAAGCACAGGCTTAGATGACTTCAAAAATAACAAAGGAGATGAAAAAGGAAATAGCAATGATCACAATGGGTAATAACCATTTAAATTTTGGTGAACTTTTAAATACTGACACCTTCTGTGCCAGGGATCACACTGAAACACTAGGATTCAAATGAAGGGTCTGCCCCTACCTTTCAACAGCAGTAGTAGATCTGAATTTCACTTTTCATGAGAGTTGGCTAAACTGTCCCTTTAGCATAGCCTACCCATGGCCTGTAACCTCTTTGCGCATAGTGAAACACTCTCTACTCTCTACCTTGGTATGATAGTGGCTTTCCACAAAACTTAGAACTTGAATTGAGAAGCTCCAGCTGCGAGACAGTGACAAACATTCCTGCTAGGACATTATTGCCTTTGCGTTGGCTAATGATCCTAGTTACCTAGCAACCTCAAATAAGGACCCAATTCCTAATGCACGCTAGGTAGGGGTGTTATCGGAGCGGATACGGTTCGGATATGACACTTACCATATCCATATCCGCTTTTTATAAACGGATACGGATCACCTTCGGTAAGAAAAAACCTTAACCATATGCGCACTTATCGGAAACGGATACGGTTCGGATATTTGAGAATCGGATCGGATATGATCACGGATATAAACGGATATTCAACATAAATCTATTAGACATATAAGAACACCTCGTTTACAGTATAACTCAGTCATAGAATTTGAGGAGAAAGAACATGTAACCGTTAAGACGATTAAACAAGCGCTTACGAATCTAAGATCACCTCAGTTAAAAATGAAAAAGTATATAGAACTTCCACAGAATTCCATGCAGAGGAAGAACATGCAATTTTCGCAAGATCGGATAATTAAAATAGTGAGTAAACAAGCAAGACCTCATAAGAATGTAACAAAACAATCATAGATATTTGCAGAAAATTACATACAGAGAAAGAATATTTTTCCATAATCACTTCATGTGAACTTGAACTAGAAGTAATTGCTATCTAAAAAGGACTAATTTTAGTTCCCTAAATAAACAAACTCATGATAATAACATCTATTTTACAAGCATAAAACCATTAGTTTGCACTGGAAATAGACAAAGATCCTAGAAAATTACTTTTTTGCTTTCCAGATCAAAATATACCACATGAACAGACACTTTTACCTTGCAGTGAATACAACTATGAACTAGGAATTACGGTGGCTGGACGTAGGTAGCTGGACATCGACGGTGGCTGGACGCAGGCGACGAGACACGGGCGACGCGGGTGGCTAGATGCAGACAGTGGGACGCGGGTGGCTTGATCCGGCGGCAGCGGGTCGCGGGCGACGCGGGTGGCTGGACGCAGGCAGCGGGACGCGGGTGGCTGGATCCGGCGGCGGCGGGTCGGATGGCTGGAGGCTGAAATTGAGGAGAGGGCTGGAGAATGGAGATGGTGAGTGGAGGGCCTGGAGGCGGAATGTGATTCACACTAGGGTTTTTACTTTTTACCTTTGGTTTTGGGTTAGCGGGTTTGTAATTATAAATTTGGGACCCGATTACTCGAATCATTATTACATTGCGGATATCCGTATCCGCAACCCTCATATCCGCATCCGAATCCGTATCCGAAAAAATCAGAAACTGGATCCGTATCCGAGACCGTATCCGCCCGGTTTCAAAATTAGCTTACCATATCCGCATCCGTTCGGATACGGATGCGGATCGGTTCGGATATATCCAAACCGTTTGGCACCCCTAACACTAGGTCTACTTGTCAGATATTCTAGGAAAACCCATGAACTACAAAACAGATGCTCTCTCATTGTTTAGTTAATGGTCAGGCCAAGATCTTCAATTCAAGTTTAGCATTCATGTTCCACAAATATAAACGTGGGACACAGATACAGCAAGCCACTGATATACAGGCACATAAGATCTTAAATATTAAGGATAAGTAATGAGACAACCATAAAACAATATATGTATGTGTTTGTGTGCGGAACAAAGAATCAGTACAAGTTATGTTGTAACCTCAAGGTTCATAACATAAATTACATCAAAAAAATTCATGTAAACTCTAAATCCGCGATTGTATAAACCATGAGAGCTTAACACCTACCTGGTTTAAGGTCAGATACATGATACATGTTGGACATGTTCAATACGCATCCACCAAATATCTTATATGCGTCAGTGTAAGCAAGAGGAAGACATGGAAATTGGGCATCTAGCACGTATTGGGTTACTCATGAGCTACCCTTATAATATCAATACAGCTGGTGTGAGACACATATTGATAAGTTGCTGTGTTGAGTGTATAAATGTCTTGGTATTATTAGTTAACAGCAGGAGATAAAACAAAAGGAAAAATGCAATTGAAATTTTGTCAAACAATACTATTTCTAGAGATGCAATTATCTTGGTTAACTTTGAACAACCACACCTTCATTTCTGCTTCTTGTATGTCTGCACCTTTGTCTCCAACAACCGAACTGTGTAAAGTCTGGTGTAAAATCTAAGTCAAAAGATCTCAACTTAAGTTATTTACCTTTATATTTCTTCATTATATTCCTCCAAGACCATGCAGTAGTAAATAATCTATAATAATTTTTTGTGGTCTCTCTTAACACTTTCAGGTCTCACAATGACAAACGAAATATGTTAATTCCTTCTTTAGAGGAGACTTTCCTTTCAATTTTGCCCCCTAGTTCAAACCCCAACCCCCCCCCCAACCCCCCCAAAAAAAATAATAATAGACAAATAAATAAACTTTCTTTTCTCGAGTTGATTGTTGATATTTATATGGGAATCTGCAGATAAACCCCCCATGGATAACTGGCCCAGGGACTAATTGGAAACACTTAGCCCTCCTGAACATGAGGAGATCAGACTTCCCATCCAAAAAGGATAACAAGAAGACATTATCCGTTAAGTCCGATTTTATCAATTAAATCAATTCTTACATAGACCATTCAATTCTTTACCTAACCAGATCCACCAGCACCACCTCCATCACCACCACAACTACCTTCTCTATTGACATCTCAACCGTCCTTTATCACCACCACGGTACCACCTCCTCCATATACACCACAAAATGCAGCAGAAAACCTCCATCCTCACCCAAAAAAAATCCCAATTCGATCTATTGCTCTTAAGTCTTAACCCTAGGCCCTAGCACTAAGAAAACCTTTGCATCACCGTTGCTGGCATTGTCATCATCGTCAGCACTAGAGATATGCAAGGGAATACAGCTCATCTGACTGTATCCTACATAAATATCAGTATTTTCTTGTATTTATGCATACACATCTACAGACATACTACACACATATATACAAGAATTTCTTTTGTTACATGAGCACTGACCATGGCAGAAGTGAAGTGCCACCTCTATCAGTCCTTGGCTGTGGGTAAAATCACAAGAAAGAAACTGGAAAGATACATAGTGTCTTGTCTGATGGCTGGTCTTGTGGATTTGGGATCAAAGACAGAAGTGCTCTACACATGTGACATATGTAGAAATGTGAATAAAAGAGCAGATATTAACACTGTACAACTAAAACGAAGTATTATCCCAACTTTTCAGGTCAACTACATGAATCATATCATTAAATTCAGTTTTTTTAGGCAGTCTCCACCGTTAAATTAACCATTAACATGCTCCTCTTAATTACTTTCAACAAGTGTCCTTCGGACCTACCTCTAATCCTTCACCACCACCACCACAACTATCTTCTCTATTGGCATTTCAACCTCCTTTATCACCACCACCTTCTCCATATCCAAAACAAAATGCAGCAGAAAACCTCCATCGCCAACCAAAATATTCCCAATTCGAACTATAACTTTTAACTCTGGCATTAAGACATCGTTTGCATCACCATTGCTGTCATTGTCATCATCGTCACCACTAAAGATGCAAGGGAATACATCTCATCTGACTGTATCCTACATAAATATCAGTATTTTCACGTATTTATGCCTACACATCCACAGGCATCATTACATATATACATACAAGAAATTCTTCCGTTACATGACCACGGACCACAGCAGAAGTGAAGTGTCACCTCTATCAGTCCTGACTTTTAAAATCCAAGAAAGAAACTGAAAAGATGCAAAATCTCGTCTGATGGCTAGTCTTGTGGATATGGGGTCAAGACAGAAGTGCTCTATACCCATGTGACTTATGCAGAAATGTGAGTGTAAGAGAGATAGTAATAGTGTACAACAAAAAAGGTCTTTATCCCAATTTTTTTAGGTCAACTACAGGAATAATATCCTTAAATTCAGTTTTTTTTACAGCAGTCTCCACCATTAAATTAACCACTATCATGTCCCTCTTAATTACTTTGAGGACTAGAAGTAGGTCTAAGAGAAACTGGTTGAAACTTTCAACCAGTTTCTCTTAGACCTACTTCTAGTCCTCCCGGTAGTTATGATCTTATCTGTCTTTCAATTGGTGCAATTGGTGGCATACTTGCACATGCCAAACCGTCTCAATCAACTTTCTGCATATCATGAAGATGCGACTAGGGTTAACTCTACTTGTCAGCTACTTAATACTTAATGCAACCCTCCTCCTTACCTGGCTTGAGGTGGGCAGTGGAAAGACAAAAATTAAAGGCCTGACCAAGTAAGTTCTTATTGAAGTTCATCATGCAGGTAGGCGACCAGCGATCTTTGGATTATTAGCACGGCACTCTAACCAGCTAAGCTATAGTGGTGGCAGGCAGTGGATAGGAATTCATTAACAAACAAAATAAATGGAAATTTGTCAACCTACCCACTGTTTGCAGTCAACTAATTTCCAATCTTATTTACTTTCATGAAATACAGTAAAATTCAAATCAAGAAAAAAAATTCCGAAACCCAAAATCTGGAGTACTTAAATCTCCCATAGTTAGAGGGTGGCCCTTTTCAAGTTTCTACATCAAAATTTATTTCTTTTAGACCACAAGAATTTGAAAGTTGTATGGGAGTTCAGAAAACACTATGAAATAGACTCTTCCCGAACCGAAAGTTTAATGAAATCTACCATTTACTTTCATGAAACTTACTAACTCCTGCTTCATTCTCTAATTGCACCCAAACATCAGAATGGAAACTAGCATTCCATTCACATATGCATTCCATGCCATCCAGTCCTTGTTTCATTCCACTTTCACTTCACTTAATTCCCACGTACTAAATGAGACATTAAAAGCTTAACCAGAGAGACAATTTGAGGCCAGTTTCATACTCAACGGATGCAGGCCAATGCAATCTGCAAGTGAAACCTTTGGGTGGAAAACTTAACCTCATTACCTCCAAATGGTGTAAATATTGCTGTCTGCAAAATGTAAATATAGTATACGGATGTTGTCAAGGAATTTACCAAATGTAGATGCACTAGATCAATTGCAACTATTTGTGCATGCATAAGCCAATAGCTGCTAACAGTCAGAATTCAAGTACTTTGTGTTGATATATACATATGTGTGTATATATCATGTAAGCGTGTATGGGCATCTAGTATATGTATATATTTCTAAACCTGCATTTGTATAGACAACAGATATCCAAAATATGAAAAAAAAACAAACTAAAACAAAATTAGCTCTGCTATTATGTCATATTTAAATGTTTGCATTGAAAACAGACTACTGCTGCATCAGAATAATAAAAATCACTGTTCAGAATAATAAAGATCATTAGTAGTAGGAAGATGCATGCAACTGAATAACTATAAACCCTGAAGGAGTCTTGCAACTATCAGCATAATGGACAGTAATTCCTTGAAATATAGATTCAATGACATCAGCACTAGCTCCTAGAATTAAGCATAGGCATTCGTATAAAAAGAAAGTACTTTTCGAACTACCAGATAGTTGCAACTTACAGACTGAATACTCAAAATGTTAGCTTTGGCTTTCAGAGTTTCAACATCGCGGTCCAAAAGATGTTTCCAATCTACAAGTTGAGCTTCATCCTGAAACATCCCATGATTACTTAGAACATTGTGTATAAAAATTTAACACAGAATCACAACAAATTTAAATGTCAAACATGTACCTGGGGTAGCTGGATTGTCATTTTATTTGGAAAAAGCTTGCTGAGATGTTTCATTGTCTTGGGAATTTCTTTGCTTCTATCATGCAACCTACTGAAATTATCCTACAGCAACAAGGAAATCGATGCATTACTTCTAAAAGTAGGTAAAATGAGAAAAAGGTTATGTCTGTGGTAATTGGTGCCTCAAGATGCTAGTACAACATGCAGCTCTAAGAACTCTCCAGGATAACAGATACTGACATACTTCAACAATAAAACTAATATGAAATGAATCGTACCATCAATGCCAGCTCCAATAAAAAAAACGTAAAAAACTCCAAGCTTGTTAAAATCACGTTCAGATCCAGACAGAGAGATAACAAATGAATCAACATACAATCAACAACAATTAGCAGGAAGAAGCAAATTGAAGTACCACTTTAGAGTAAGCCTTAACAGATTGCTGGTTCACAAAATTGACTAGATAAGATATAAAGATGTCCATTCACATAAAGAGTCAAAGGAAGTGCAGCAAGGTATACATCAAATCTTTTTCTCGTTGGTCGGTTTAGCTGAGATTCAGCTAGATGGGCTTTGTTGTTGGTATCATCTCTTTGTGTGATTTCCAATGGACGTAGGTCCGATTGTTGTTCTTCCATTGAGAACATATCCGGTTTATGCTATTAACGACCTCATTGAGCGACCTAACCCATTGATCAACAGGAAAAAACTGATAACCTTAGGAAAGATAATATGTGGGTCAACACAATATCGGAAATCATGCATGGGAATTGCACACAAACGCATAATTCGTCATAAACCATATAAAAACAAATAGTTACTTCTCTTTTGGTGTTTGGTGTGTCAACTCCAATGTTACAGAAGACGCTAGGCGGACTAGGTGTTTAAGCGAGTGCCTAATGCCTAGAGCCCTAGATGTATGCCTAGGCGGCGCCTAGGCGTTTGGCTATTTTTAAAATTATTTAATTATAATAATTAATAAAAATATGTATTAAATTCATATAAATTTTCAAAAAAATATAGCAATCTTATTTTCACAATAAATCATGCATACTTAAATACTAAATAGCCAAAATAATAACTAACAAGGCTAGAGCCTACGACGTTTTTTTTTTTTAATTATAATAATTGATAGTGCGTAATGTTATAGAAAGCTTAGATGTCGGACTGGTGTCTATGCGGATTTCTTTCTTCATTTAAGTGGTGGTCGAGGAGGTTTTACCGAAGGTTGGAGGAGGTAGTGGAGGTGTTCATATTTAAAGGTTAATGGAGTTTGGAAGAGGTTAGAGGTCGTGTAGGCTACAACACATAAAATCACAATCAATGCTTATAGGGTGTAGTCCACGTAAGCAGACACTGCTTTCCTAAACACTCATAAAACTTAAGTGCAAGGTTTTAAATATCGGATATCGGGGACATATCGGATGACCAAAATTCATATCGAATTGCGGATATCGGGGAAATATCGGGGATATGTGGTAAATATCGGAATGCCATAATGAATGTTTGCATACATAGTATAATACATTAAAATGTAATCTCAACATATGTAATGAAATTTAAGCTTACAAAATATGAATAATATATGTTTAGGATCACTAATCAACCTTCTAAAACAAACAAAAATGCAAAGCAACGTTGCAACATTCGTCTGCATTTTTTAGGGCAAAATGTCATTTGATATAATGGGGAAATCTTGATATCCCAAAAATTCCAAACACAGTATATTATTTTGCAACAAGCTATATAAAAAGATATATTGGTCCACATATCGGCTAATATATCGGACATATCGGGGATTTATCACTCAAAATAGCCAAAAAGCGGCAAATGATATTTAAAGTCCATATCGGTTGCGGCAAACCCTGTAAAAGGATATATCGGGGGATATATCGGGCCATGTCGGGGATATTTAAAACAATGCTTAAGTGGGCAGCCTAAGTACCGTCTAGACACTTGGAACTAGTTAGACGGCCTAGGTATCGCCTAAGCCTAGGCGTACACCTAGGACTAGGCGGAGGCTTTTTAAAAAAATGGTCTAACTCAATGCTTAGTCTGTACGAAATAAACACATACTACATGGCTGAACTTTGAAGCTTATCTGAACTTTGAAGCTTGTCAAAATAACATTTTCTACGACGACTTGATGCATTGCTTCTATAAATACTAACATTATTGCCATGCACCAAAATAACACAAACATCAACTAATAAAAAATTGAGGTTGAGTGATAGCCCGCCACAAATCCTCTTAACAAGATAACTTAGCATGTCTCTGATATGTTCAATAAGCCATCTTCCAAGATATACAACACAACAAATTCATATTCCAAATATGAATGGCATATACATCCATTTGTCTGCCCATAAAATATATACATCACAATAATCATATGCATCTAATAATCATATGCATCTAATAAATTCAAACATTTGAACTCTAGGAACAGAAAATATTTTTTAAAAGATTTAATCTTTCCTGAACAAAAGTTTTAAATATTGAATTTCATAATTGCGCTAAAATGCAAACAACTACGTTTGTTATTTTCTCACCAATCTATTTTTCATAACTAAGTACTATTTTAATTTTATTCAAAGAATAAGAGAAATTATTCATGTTCTATGCTTTTACCAGAAATTTGTTTATAAACCTAGTTGAAATACCAATTGGCCAACACTCTGGCAGCACAAGGTCCATGGCCAAATTCGCAACCCCCCTGACTCCATCACTTGTCTACAAACTATATTCCCGAGGACATACATAAACCTAGCTGGCCCCCTCCCCCACGTCACTTGGTTAATTCAACTCCCATAGTTCATTAACCTAGGACTTTTGAGTCACTTTCGACCGAGATACAATCTAAGATTCTTAAAATTCTATATTCATGCAGCATTATTACTATGAAAAGTAACCTTAATGAAGTACCCAGCTAGTAACCCCTCTATTTGATCATGCACACGACCAAGCATCCTTGGCAAACACTTGAGGCACAACCTCACATTAGTTGCATGCTTTTTGCACTAAGCCAAATGACAACCGAAGACATATCACGATCATCACCCAAACCGCAAACATGTCTTGGTTATCACCTAAGTTACACAGATACGGGTATGGGTACCGATATGAGCAAGAGTACGGGACAATGAAAATTTTAGTAAAAGTAGGGTATGGAGACACGACCACACATACATACGTACATATAACAATAATTTACATTTGATCAATATTATCTTCTAAATCATTTGTCATGAAAAAATTAACATTTCTGTTATCATATAGGCCTATAAAATAGAAAATTTATTGTTTTTTAAACATGATTGAAATGACCCTTAAAAATTATAGTTTTGAACTAGGTACATGCTAAAACAAACCTCGGCTCATGTCCAGCGAGTTTCAAGAAGTCTATGTGAAGTGGTGTGAATTGGTGGATATATATTCAAGTATATAACAAATGTATTAAATTAACATATGCAGTGTAACAAATGTATTAAATTAACATATGCAGTGTATTAAATGTTGATCGATATATCGATATAGGATTTGGCAACTCGTCACGATGATATTGATGAGTTTGATGTGTTTTCCAATTTTTGAGAGGGATGATATTGTGTGAGGACTCTTGATTGATCATGTATAACATATACTAGGTAAACTGTGCATGGATTGTAAGTGAATGCATCAACTAGATGATAAGATCATTTTTGATCTGACATGTACTTGACTATATTTTGAGCTTGTGATTTACGGGATACAATAACATATAAGGATTCAAATGTCTAAATAGGTAAAATATACTTTAGCATTGTACATTGAAATCTCTTGAACTAGTCAAGCTTAGCATAAATTATCACATGAATTTTCAAAAGATAAAAAATATATCATTGCGCTAAGTCATAGGAAATTAGAAAACAATGAGTAAAGTTCATATAAGCGGTATCATAGTTCACGTGGACATTCATATTTTAATGAGCACAATGCCATAATAATTTACAGTATTGATGTGTTCTTGGGGACTACGAGGAGTTAGGTTATATAAATGGAACTATTAACCTCTAATTCAAATAACATTTACAAAACATGATATTTTATGTGTTTTATTAGGATGGATGCTATGCAAATACATGTGTTTTTCTTTTTAAATATCCATCGATATTGTTATGTCCTTCTAGTATGCTCTAGCATGTGCTTAGTAGTTTATATAGTAGCCTAATGTCTAACATTTACTTATTGCTTCTTAGTATGTTTTTCAATCAAACTTATACTCTGTCACACATACATCACCATTTTTCATTTTCACACTTGATAAGAGTTTTCAAACTCATCACGCTTGTTGGAAGTTTTCGACTATTCTGAAACTGATTATCCAAATCTAGAGATTATTTTGTTGTAGCGGGGAAGGAGTTGTTAAGATTTACCCTTGTATTTTTGGTAATCCTAGTTTGTAATTGACAGGAGATTTGAATTTGATTGGAATGAAATAATTTCAAGTGAAAAACGATTAGGAATTGATAATCAAAGTCAAAAGGACCTCACGTGGATTCGAGATGGGGAACAACTCTTTAAATACCTCTTGGGAGATTCATTGTAAAACATTCAAAAGAGAGTTGCACATTGTAAAATAGTCATAGAGAAAAAACAAAGAAGACAAGTTTAGGGTTCGTAAGGATCTTTAGGTGAGATTTCGAGGGTTTCTTGAGGAATGCAAGAAAGATTATATCTTTGTAATCACTAGAAATAAAATAAATTCAGATCTTCCTATAGACATAGGTGATCATTGAACCACATAAATCATATATCTGTGTGAAAGTCCACTCCGAAGTTATGATGGGAATTGAGGGTTATAGCCTTATATTCTAACATGTACCTACAGGTTGACGCCTCTTTTATCAACTAAAATTTGGACTCACATAGAGGAAAAAAAATTTTGAATCCGCATTAAATTTATGGCTAGCTAGATTAAAACTCGTGTTAGCTCTGATACCATGTGTTAGCTCTGATACCATGTGAAAGTCCTAACCATTATACCAAACTCCAAAGTTATGGTAAGGAGTTGAGAGTTATAGTTTTATGTTCTAACACTCCGCACGTATTTATCTTTTCTACAATATTATTGTGGTGAGATTTTCCCTTTGTTTGAATGCTTGTCTATCTCAGTGTTTCCCTATTACGAGGTGATCGTTTGCCCTAGTATAATGGAGATCTAGTTAAGGCACATGCTTCCACACTGATATGAACATTTTGTATCGACGCCATTTGTTTACAAATAATTACCATCAAAGTTAATTGTGCCAATATTGTGTGCCTCTAAGAGCAAATTGAGAAGAATTGTTCACATCTTTCCTCACTAGTTTTAGATTTCTTTTCTTTCTTCATATTAGGTAGTTCCATTTTAGACATTACTTGTTTCTGAGTCGTGTGTTGCACAGATTTTACATGCTCCACGGTATACTTTTAGTAAATATTTGTGTATGAAAGGAGTTGGAACCGTGAATATTACAAATGGTTACAACAAAAACCGATCCACGTCCCCGAGGTAGCATTATTTTAGAATTAGGGTGTCATGCGACTTGTTACGCGCACAAGATCCAATAGGGATTCAACCCCAACGTACACGACTTAGTGCAGTCGGTCATTGAATTTCTATCATATAACTCCAAAGCAGCATGTCTATATTCAAGTTCTTTCGAAATTTCAAAACGAACATAATATCACTATCCCATCCAATATTCATGATCTTTCGTGTAAACTCAAATTCACTATTATTTCAAATTCTATAACATATTCTAAATAGCACATACCATAAACTATCTCTTTAATAAGAAAGAAACAAAGGGGCTTTACCCGATAGTTATGTTTGGCAAATCTTCCCTTCAAAACTTTGTACTTCGGGGTGCGCAATTTAAAGTTGAACTTATTCTGAAAAAATTAAGGAATGGAATGAGCAAGATTACTCAGCAACCCATCCACTTCATATATTCTACATTTGCAGAAAAAATGCTTGCCATCAAGTAATCTAAATCTGAAAATCCAATAAGTGTTCATTCAGAGAATAGCTGAGAAATTCCATATGGATATCCATAATATAAAATCAATCCCCACCTTTAACCAAAATAACTTAGTTGGTGCTGAGATTGAACTTACAGTAAATTAATATAAAATCAATTCTAGTATTTCATTCGATAACCAAAATAATTCGCTTAGATGTCTGCATTAGACTCACAATAAATCATACACTGCATTGTGTCACGCCTTGGGCCAACGAGCTCATTGGCATAATGTAAGCCTTGTAATCCACTGAGGGCAACGAATAGTTTGACTCAATCCACCGCCAAAAATGACTAGCTAATGTTGTCACTTGTCTCCCATGGCATACTATTCAAACTCAGTTATATCACCACATTTATTTGATGCAAAGACTGTATCAAACTCACAATAAATCATGTATTGCATTGAGTTGCCCAAAGTCCACGATCTCATTAGCATGATGTAAGCTTGAGACCAATTGAATACAACACATGGTTTGAGTCAATCTGTCATCAAAAATGGCTAGATAACCTTGCCACTTGTCTCCCCTGGCAGTCTCCCCTGGCAGACTATTCAAACCCATCTATGTCACCACATCTTTCTAATGTAGGATTATATTCGGGATATCACACTTACCCCACCTTAAATATGTGACATTTATCGCGGGATAATAATTAGTATGTACCAACATCACCGCCAAATGATATTGATTCTAGAGGTGGCTCCTACAACTTCTATAATTGCCTCCCATCGAGCTCAAGCTATGCAACACTTAGTCTTGTATAACACTTAGTTTCATACTTCTGGCTAGCTAACTGCTCTAATACCATTTGTTACGCCCCGGACCTGTGAGCCAGTTTGGGTGATGTAAGTCCTTCGACTCATTAAACGCGACACGTACTTTGGCTCAATGCACTGCTAAAATAGCCTAGTTGATCTTCATTATTCTTATGTTATATCATCTAAGAAAAGAGTCAAGAATTCTCGTATAATGTAGGCCTATATTTGGGGTATCTACCATCATCTTTTCTTCATTATTCTTATGTTATACCATCTAAGAAAAGATTCAAGAATATATTGTTACCCAAACATGTCAAAGAAACAGTACAATAATGATCTAGGAAGTATAATGACTTTAGTAATCTCCATAGACCTCACATTAAAACTACTTCGAACATCTCCAAAGTGCGAGTTAAAGCCCCCCAACATCTCTAAGTAGTCTAGGAACTCATATGAGAATTAATCGTTACTAAAAAAATAACTCCAAATTTGAAAAGGGATAGAATACTTGCTTGAAATTTGCACCTTTTAAACTCAATGTTCAAAAAGAGGCCTAGGCGGGTACCTACATGCTAGAAGTGGCAGCTCCTCCGCTTAAAATAACCTAGGTGGCCTTTTATTGACAATTATACTATTTAGATCCCATGTAACTTCCTCTGACCCTGGTTAGCTCGCTTAAGCATGCATGCTCAGCTATTTAATTTCAAAACTTAAAACAAATACCCAACTACTTTCATAAACCTTATTTGCACCTAAACCCCTCTACTTCAACAAAAAAAATCACCTCCCCTAATCTCAATTCCAAAAACAATGTTGGTCTCTATCAATGACCAAGTTTCATAAACCTTATTTTAACCTAAACGGCTAAACTCTACTTCTACAAAAAAAATCATCTCTCCTAATCTCAAATCCAAAACACAATGTTCGTCTCTATCAACGACGTTGGTTACCATCTCCTTCGTCGCTCTCTACTCTGCAACTCTCCTCTTCAAGCTCTCCCTCATCGCAAGTACTCTCTTTTGTCGGTTTCCATCTTTTCTACAAACTCTCACCTCATGCGCCAGGACAATCCTCTCCTCCATTGATGCACTCGAACAATACCAAGGAAGCCCGCCAAAGAAACCCTAAAAATAGATCTATGCTTTCTTGATCAATCCCCTGATAAGAAAAATTCTTTCTCTAATGATCTTCACCTCTGAAGTTGGTCTCCATCCCCATCACAATCTCTCTCATCTTCCAATCTCCATCTCCTTCACAAGGTCCCTCCTCCTGCACCAAGTCCTCCAAAAGCTCTCTACCAAAGCTCTTGATCAACACTAAGTAAGCCCACCAAAGAAATTCTAGAAATGAATCCCTAACTTCTTGAGCAATTCTCTTCCATCTAGGTGTGAAATCCCTTCATTTGTTTCATTTTTAGCAAAATTACTTTTAATTCTTGAAATTGTTAGTTGTTTTTACTTTCTATAGATCATTGTCTTTACTTTTTTCCTTCACTATATAAGTATGGTTAGCATTATTCACTATTTTCATTGTTGGAACAGTTTAGTTTAGTAAATCATCGAAATTGTTCATTATTAGTATTTTGTAACTTAATTTCATTATGAATTTGTCATAGATATTTACTAAAAATGTTCACTATTATTTTAGTTTAATTAATGAAATCACTAAAATAATTCACTGAAACCATTCACTGAAATTGTTCAATGAAATTAGTGATTAATACTTATCCTAACTTTTTATGCTCAATGTTAGTTTTCTTCAGTGTTAGTGTTAGTTTAAATTTATTCATTGTTTCTTTTAATTAGTGAACAATAATGCATGGTTACATATTTTTCTACTTTGTTATGAATTTAATGTTTCATCAATTATCATAACTTAAAACAGAAAGAAAAACTGTCCAGATGGCGCTTAAGTGTCTACCTAAGTAGCTAGGTGCCAGGTGGCAAATCAGACGCATAAAGTCGCCTATCACTTTGCGTATACTGTTAACTTGAACTTTTTCTCTCTTTCGTACTTCTCATTGAAGTTATAAGACAAGCAATATAACTCTAAACAAAATAAAATACTTCCTTTGGACTTTAACTGGATTTCATTACAATCACTTTCTTTTAGTATCAATTAGCAAATATACACTCTAAATCACTATTTCATAAACAATAACTCGCCAAAGATTAGGGTAGATTAAAATCTTTTATTGACTATCATAGTCTAAGGACATATTTGGGAATACTTCATTGATCCTCTATTCTTAATTACGTCTCTCTACATACAAATATATAATATATCATCATCCCTCCTTCTGTGAAGAACCTACACAAACCCTTCAGTGTGAACTACTCAAATTAGTTTAGCTTGAAATTTTGATTGTGTAACTAGTACAGTACTTACTCATTTGCATACTAACCTTTAATAGGTCAGTTACTAACTTTCACTTTTTTTTATTGGCTAGTAGAGGGTTGCGTGTTTTCCTATGTAGTTCTTTTGAGCATCTCATATCAACCCTTAATCCAATAGCACACCTCATGCTGACATCTAATTTACTTATTTGTTTTTGTTCCTCGAGTAGGAAGGTATGCAACATATTTCAAACTACTAAAACTTGCAAGTTCACATGTAGTCTTATTTATATTTAATAACTTTGAGAGTATGCAACATGTAATCATTTTTATCAAGGTTGGATGTTTTACTAATAACACCTTATCTTGACATGTAATTCCTTTGAGCATCTCATATCAACTCTTAATCCATATGTACACCTCATGTAGACATCTACTTTATTTATTTGTTTATGCTCTGGTCTAAAAGTAAGAGCTCGGATGGTAAGGTATTGCAACAAATTTCAATCTTGCAAATTGATGTGTAGTCTTATTTATATTTACTATCACTTAGATACTTACGAAATATCCATCATTTGGATCCAGTGGAACTGTCAAAAAAAATCAACACCTTAAGGATAAACGCAACTCACTTCTTAGTATCAATTCCAGATTGAGATTTCTTGAATTTTCAACCGTCAATTACTAAGGATATTACACTACTACACCAAAACATTAAAGTTGTGGTGAGGGCTGAGGATTAAAATTAAATACTCTAGCATGCCTTAACAGGATAAGTGTCTTTCATAGGCCAGAACCTTGACTTGTAGAGCAGTATGATTCCTTTAAAATCTGATTAGATTCATGGTCAACAACATTAAAACCAGGATTGTTGTGATGTCATGTCAAAGGACTCTCCGACGCACCACCATTCCAACGTTGTGGTGAAGATTGAGGGTTATAATTTTACACTAACAAACTCCAAAACTCCTTAGCCTATGCTAGAAGTTATACTCAAACAAATATAATACAAAAACTATTTAGAGTGAGATCACTTAGTTACCAATATATTGTGTAGATAACACAAATTGTAGCTATTGACCAAGACACTGTTTTAAAAAACCTCCGCCTAGTCCTCTTAGGCGTACGTCTAGACCTAGGTGGTACCTAGACCGCCTAACTAGCGTCTAGCGCCTAGGCGATATTTAGGCTGTCCACCTAGATTTTACGAACGTTTAGGGGAGTATTGTCTGCTTACGTAGATTGCACCCTATAGGCCTTGATTGTGATTTTATGTGTCGTAGCCTACACGTCCTCCAAACTCCATTAACCTCCAAATATGAACATCTCCACTACCTCTTCCGGCCTTCAGCAAAACCTCATCGACCACCACTTAAATGAAGAAAGAAAAAAACACCCAGAAACCGCTTAGGCGCCCGCCTAGGCGACTAAGCGCTGGGCGCCAAGTCCGACGTCTAGAAGCGCCCAGCGTTTAATGTAACATTGGACCAGGATCATAATGGTTCTTGTAGAATAAGATAAAACCCTAATCAATCTTTATTGAGATCATAAGAGAGATATATATAGCCATACAATAGGGTTAAGGTTAATGGGTAACATCCCATTAACCCAATACCCAATACTTAACCTACTACTTAATTTAACACTCCCCCTCAAGCTGGAGCATATATATCTATCATGCCCAGCTTGTCACATATAGTAGAGAACACCTTTGAAGATGTAGCCTTGGTAAGAATATCAGCAAGTTGTTGTGAGGACGGAGTGAATATGAGAGATACTATCTTCTTCTCCCAAGCATCTCTGACAAAATTGCAGTCAACTTCAATATGTTTTGTCCTCTCATGAAATACAGGATTCTGTGCAATGTAAATGGCAGATTGGTTGTCACAATGCATAGGCATGGGTCCAGGTTGAACAAGACCAAGTTCTGTCATAAACTTTCGTAGCCACACCATCTCACAAGCAGTGTGAGCCATTGCTCTGTATTCGGCCTCTGCACTAGACCGCGATACTACATCTTGTTTCTTGCTTCTCCAAGTGACAAGATTACCTCCAATAAAAGTACAGAAACCTGAGGTTGACTTTCGGTCTCCCATATCTCCTGCATAACCAGCATCAGAGAAAGCAGAAATGCGAGTATGCCCATGCTTCTTATATAGCAATCCCTTACCAGGGCAACTCTTGATATATGCCAAAATTTTTAGGGCAGCTGTCCAATGAACTTCTCTAGGTTTGTGCATAAATCTACTCAGTACACCCACTGCAAAAGTAATATCAGGTCTGGTAACTGTCAAATAGATTAGCTTACCAATCAGTCTCCTGTATTGTCCAACATCTTCTAGTAAAGAGGTATCATCACGCCACAAATCAATATTTGCCTCCATTGGAATGTTTGAAGGTTTGCATCCCGAGAGACCTGCTTCTTCTAGTAAATCTAGCACATACTTCCTTTGGGACAACAACATGCCATGCCTTTGATATGCAACTTCAATCCCAAGAAAATATTTTGGTTTTCCCATGTCCTTAGTGACAAAATGACGGTTTAGATACTCCTTGGTCTCTATTAAGGCAACTGAATCACTCCCAGTGAGCAGAATATCATCAACATAAACAGCTAAAATAACCAAACCAGTTGTTGTGCGTCGAAGAAAGACAGAGTGATCAGAATGACAGCGTTGGAAACCAACACTAGAAATAACCTTGCTGAATTTATCAAACCAAGCTCGCGGACTCTGTTTTAACCCATAGATGGCCTTTCTCAGTCTGCAGACAATATTCTCCCCCTGAGCAACATACCCAGGAGGTTGCTCCATATAAACCTCCTCGTCTAAGTCACCATAAAGAAAAGCATTCTTCACATCTAGTTGATGCATAGGCCAATCCAGATTAACAGCCAGAGAGAAGAGAATACGAATGGAGTTTAGACGCGCAACAGGAGAAAAAGTCTCAAAATAATCAATACCATATGTCTGAGTATATCCTTTAGCAACTAGGCGAGCTTTATATCTATCAACAGACCCATCAGGGCAATATTTCAAGGTATACACCCATCTGCAGCCAACCATAGTTGCTCCAGTAGGGAGAGATACCATATCCCAAGTCCCTCTAGAAAGCAGTGCATTCATCTCCTCATCCATAGCCTGTTTCCAGGCGGGTACTAACAAAGCTTCCTCATGTGACCTGGGTAAAGATATAGTGGACAAGGACAAAGCAAACTGACGAAAGGATGGGGTAAGACGGTCATAAGAGACAAAAAGAGAGAGAGGATATTTTGGGCAAGACCGTTTACCTTTGCGAAGAGCAATAGGAACATCTAAGTCAGAAGAGATATGGGGCTCGACATGAGATGGACCTGCAGCTGGAGAAGAGTTGTCAGTAGGAACAGAGACAGGCGTATGTACTTTAGGACGGCGAGAGTACGTCAGTAGAGGCTGTGGTGCAGCAGCCACAGGAGCAGATACAGGAATAGTAGTAGGAGCTGTAGATGGTAGAGGTACCTGTGGACTGACAGAGGTAGTGGAACCGGTGGAAAAATATGAGACAGACTCAAAGAAGGTAACATCAGCAGAAACAAAATATCTCCTGATGGTTGGATGATAGCACCTATACCCTTTTTGAGTACGTGAGTATCCAACAAACACACACTTAATGGACCTAGGAGATAATTTATCCAACCCAGCAGTCAAATCCTGAACAAAACACGTACAACCAAAAACTCGAGGAATCACAGAAAAACGTTTTTTAGCAGGATAAAGACAGTGGAATGGTATCAAACCATCAAGAACAGAGGAAGGCATTCGATTAATCAAATAACAGGCAGTGAGGACAGCATCAGACCACAAGTACTTTGGAATATTCATATGTATCATCAGCGTTCTAGCAACATCTAGAATATGTCTATGCTTTCTCTCAGCAACTCCATTTTGTTGTGAAGTGTGAGAGCAAGAAGTTTGATGAATAATACCATTAAGAGCACAAAATTTAGAAACGTCATTTTTCATATATTCCAAAGCATTATCAGTGCGAAGAATATGAACAGAAGTAGAGAACTGGGTTTTTATTTCATTATAAAAAAGTTCAATAACATGCGGGACTTCAGACCTCTCTTTCAACAAATATAGCCAAGTCATGCGAGAGAAATCATCAACAAAAATAATGAAATATCGATAACCCTTCACAGAGGGAACACGACAAGGACCCCAGACATCAGAATGAACTAACTCAAACGCAAAACTACTGCGTTTATCGACACGACTCGGAAAAGAAGCACGATGGTGCTTACCCAGTTCACATGACTCACAACCTAAAGAAGAAAGAGAAGACTGAATAGTAACTACTGATTTAAGTTTTTGAAGTGAAGGATGACCCAGACGCCAGTGCCACAGTAAGGTAGAATCAGGCTGTGCTGCAACAAGACCAGCACCCGGCACACTGTCGTCCAAATAGTACATACCTCCTCTCTCATGCCCCGAACCAATCGTCCTCCCAGTTGCTAGGTCCTGAAAAACACAATAAGATGGAAAGAATGTGACTTTACAGTTATTTTGCTTTGTAAACTTGCTAATGGATAACAAGCTAACAGGGAATTTAGGAGCATATAACACATCAGTGAGTTTCAAGGAGGAAGTAGCATGAACTACTCCAGCACCAAGAACTGGAGAAAGTGTACCATCAGCGATGCGAATAGAGGGAAACTTATCAGAAAAATATAAAGTGTCAAAGCGATCCTTTATACCTGTCATATGGGATGAGGCTCCAGAATCTAGTACCCATGGTTCATGAGGAGAAGCTATGTAAGCATCCATACCTGAAGAGGATGCATGAGTAGCCGAATGACTGTTTTGAGAGAGCTCTAGCTGGCGGAACCTCTCATAATCTGCCTTAGAGATCTGAACAGTAGGAATAGTAGCAGTTTGATTGTTAGGAGTAGTAGTAGAAACAGGTGAGTGAGTCGACTCGGCATCGGCTACTTGGGCCCATTGAGGACGGCCAAACTTCTCCCAGCACTTCTCAGAAACATGATTGGTCCTCCCACAGTGACTACACTGACGTGAACCCCTATCAGAATCACCATGTCGCCCACCAAAGGAGCCACGTCCTCCCACAGACTCACGACCACGACCACGACCACGACCGCGGCCTCTGCCTCGACTAGAGAACATGGCAGACTGATCCACTGAATGTGGAGAAGGTGCAGTAGTAGCAGAAGTAACACCAGTAGAGACCTGCATGACTCTGGAGAATGTAGCAGTCAGGGAGGGAATCGTATCGCCACCCAATATTTGTCCCCGTACCTGAGACTGTAAATTAGGGTGCAGTCCAGAAAGAAACTTGGAGACAGCCAGATCGCGGCGATACCCCAACAATGTCGCCGCATCAGCTACTGCAGGCTGATGCATTTCTAGTTCGTCTATCAGTCCCTTCAACTCACCAAAGAACTCTGGAACTGTCTTGTCGCCCTGCTTGATCGCAAATAGTCGCTCATAAATCTCAAAAACACGGGAAACATTCTTCTCATTCCCGTACATAATCTTCAGGCTGTCCCACATTTCCTTTGCAGTGGTTAAAAACATAACACTGCTACTGATCTGTGCTTCCATACTGTTGAGAAGCCAAGTCATAACACAGTAATCAGATGAGAGCCATGAGTTGTAGGTGGGATCAGATGGTGGCGGTGGAGATGCCAGAAGATGAGGCAGTTTGCTCTGAGCGCCAATGAAGATCCGGAAAGCTTGTGCCCAGAGCAGATAGTTAGTACCATTCAACTTAATTGTAGTCCCCAAGACTACTTTTGGCGCAGAGGTTTCTCCAGCAACAACAGGAGTAGTAGATGATGAGATATCAGACATCGAAGTAGTAGTCATATTTCAACAATGGTAGATAGATAGTAGTCAGTAGTAGAGATTCGGAGCAGGATGATATTTCAGAGAGCCTTGGCTTCTGTTTGCACAAAGGCTCCAGTCAAACCTTCTCTTCCAACCCTTGTTGTATGCAGTGAAAATTTCGGCAGCACCTCTGCTGCACAACAAGAGTAGGATTTTCAAACAAATTCTTGTTTCTCAGAGGAAACAAGAACCAAAAAACAGTTATATCTCATCGATGTGAGAGTTAAACTCTTCCTGTCATCAGTTCGAGGACTGAGTCGAGGGAATCCATGTCAACTCGAGGGTCGACAGGATGTGGGGGGGGGGGGCAGCGGCAGCAGGGGGGGGGCCGCGGGGGTGCGCCGGCACCGGAGGGGGGGCGGGGCGGTTAGGGTTTTGGGAGATGAGGGCGGCGGCTAGGGTTTGGGAGGGAACCTTGCTCTGATACCATGTAGAATAAAATAAAACCCTAATCAATCTTTATTGAGATCATAAGAGAGATATATATAGCCATACAATAGGGTTAAGGTTAATGGGTAACATCCCATTAACCCAATACCCAATACTTAACCTACTACTTAATTTAACAGTTCTGATGCCTAGTACTCATGAAAAGTACCACTTAGCTCCGGTGCTAGAGGGACTTCACCAAGTCCAGGCCACACGTCTTTGCCCAACAGTAAGTTCATGAGGGGATTAGGTTTCTTTCATAGTTTTTCAATCAATTCAAACTTCAATTGTTAATGTTGTTAGTTCCCATGAAGGGTCGACCCCTCTCATATATCTAGATCGACATTCTGGACAGCAACAGACATCCATTCAGCTGAAAAGGTTGCACCATATTTCTTCTCAAAATGAACACTACTTCAGCACAACTTATCACCTACCAAACTCATGATGGAACTTCCAACAGTAGTCTGCTTTTCCAGTCCTTAAAACATTAATCGAGATTCTAAGAAACGTGAGCCGAGTCAAAAGGCCGACTGGAGCAGAACAATTCATCTGAGTCCGTAACAATTCACTTAGATGGAAAAGGTAAGCTGACGCTGATGCCATATATCAGTTCTTTTTACCAAACCTTGATCTGATCTATCCAGAGCCAATAGAGGGCCTTTAACCTCAGAGACGAATAAAAAGGGAGGCGAGTAGGCACATTGTGAACTAGGATCTTCAGCAACCTATGTATGTCAGATCTAAACCTATTCTTGTAAAGCTGAAAGATGCAAGTAATCTAGCAAGCTTTTCCAAATCAAACTATTTGAGTGGCAGAAAATCCCCGAAATTCAATTAGTTAGTGAATGCCCTAGCTCACTGACAGTGACCGCTTCTGTTGTTTATCTTTAGAAAGAGTGGAGTTTTGTTTTACTCAAACCAAGGTCTGCTTCTTCTGTGGATGCCAAAGAGATAACCGGAACAAATCGATTCTATCTCATATACATTCATCCCAGCATCACATCCCTTTACTTGCAAATATTTCCTTGTCAATAATGATGGACTAGAGTGCTACTGCAAGAAGGATGATTCAGGTAGGGTTGCTTGCTTGCTACTTCAACTGGAGCAAATATATAAGGTTAATTATGCAAGCTTAATTAACCGTATAACTTCCTTTCTTCGGAGCAGAAAGAAATAATATCATATCTAAAAACAATAAACTAGCATGCCAAAAAAAATTCATATTGCCATGTTTTGATTCAGATCCTCGGTGTATACAATCAAAGGAAAATGTGATTGTGAAAGGCAGAAACCACTATCTTCAGCTACTGGACTGTATAAGCAAGCACATATAAAAACTCTTGGTAGCAGAGATCCTCAGGGGCATGAGCTTAAATTATGCAATCAAGAAGATAGGTTTTCATGTTGTCGATCATTTATCAGGTTCTATGTCAAACCCTTCACATGCCAAACCCTTCACATGCCAAAAGTTTCATGTGACAAGGAGTTTGGTAAACATTACAGGGGAAACACAGTAAAACATCAGAAGCATACAGAAAATGAAGAGTTTAAAACACACTAACAGGAGAAGAATAAGAAATTAGATCTAAATAAGAATAAACTTTCTAGTCTATCTTTGTTAGTCCTCAAGCAAACATGCATGCCCTGATTTAACAAATGAGATTTTGATTCCCAAGGTAGCATGAACAATACGAAGTATCAGTACTCGTCTTATTAACAGAAATATGCAAATTCATACAGATAAATCTGCACGCGCCATGTTAAAACTATATTCAAATACATCAAATAAAAGGTTCCCTTCAAGAATGCCATATACACCTATTGTCAAGGCCACTTAATGATATGTTTTTTGTTGGAACAAATGCATATATGTCGTTATTGCATATGCGCTAATCTTTTTATCAATTAAGTTTATCCTAAGGCCCACAACATGCTTTAGATTGAATTATTTTCTTTAGAGGACCCAATGAAGGTTTGGCTTAGTCTAAAGGCTCATTAGGCTTAAAACCCAACTCAGAAATATCTTCACCACTTCCTCACCTCTACTGTGGGATTTTCTCAAGGAGTGGAGGAATAACAGGAAAAATAAATAAATAAAATCTGCAACTAATATCCCTACAAATCCACATCTATCCTATCTCTTGCTAACAATATTTTTCCTCCTTAAATCTTCCTTGCCACTATCGTTCTTTTACCTCACAAAAAGACACACGCACATACAAACACACACAGAGAGAGAGAGAGAAGAAAAGGAAGTGAGCAATGCCTGGAGCTTGAAGAGGATCAAATAGGGTGTCAAATAGTCCTCTTCGGGACGACAAGCATATTTCTCTCTCTTTGTTTAAAATTTTGAATCTTTTCATATGGTCTTCTTGGACAGGATTAATTATTAGAATTGGTTGCTGTTTTCTTTTAGTTTTAAAGCTTTTATGCTTTATGACCTTATATCGGTTCTGCACTCGATGATAACCTTCTCTCTATTACATATGATAAGTTTCTCTTTATAGTTTTAGCAATAGGTTTCACACAGTTAAGCTATTGATGTGATTGGTACGGAACTTTGACACGACTGTGTTTACATGTGAATCCGTATATACTCTGATAACTCATTAAAGTGGAGGTTATAAACTTTGACATGAAGGTGGGGTGACTGTAATACCCAAAAGAGTAGTCCCACATCAGAAAGTGATGAGGACTTTGTAGCGTTTACAATGTAACCCAAAGGGCTCAAGAGTAACAAGTGCTAGTACTTTTTGGCAGTGGATTTAGCCAAACAACGAGTTTCTCTCAGTGGATCCCACGACTTACACCGTGCTAATAGGCTCGCTGGCCTTGGACATGACAAATGGTATCAGAGCACTTAGCCAGGTGGAAATGTGGAGTTAAGTGCTACGCATAATTAAGTGCTACACCGCATGAGTATCGTGTTATTAAGGTGGGGTGACTGGGCGGGTGACTGTAATACCCAAAAGAATAGTCCCACAACGGAAAGTGATGAGGACTTTGAAGTGCTTACAATGTAATCCAAAGGGCTCAAAAATAACAAGTGCTAGCACTTTTTGCAGTGAATTTAGCCAAACAATGAGTTGCTCTTAGTGGGTCCCACGGCTTAAACTATGGCAACCGGATCACGAGCTCAGGGCTTGACACGCATTGCAATAGGTCATGCTTGCCATCAGTATAACTGTTATCTTACAGCATATAGATCCTTTTATCATCTACCCAAAAAAATTGATTGCAAACATTACATTTCTCTGCAATAAAGGACTTTTATAGTAAAGTGCATCATTTATGAGAGTACTTGACGAATTATTTCAGTTTTGTGGTAATGAAACTGCGCTGCAAAAATTAGTATAAGTAAGAAGAAACAATAAGAAAAGAAAAAAGAAATACCTAAAAGTAGTCACCTCAATTATTTACTGAGATTAAGAATAATGGGGTTTATCGAATTAAATCAGGATAGTTAAAATAGTGAAATCCTTCTTGAATCTTCTGTGACCATAGCATGCCTATGAGATTACAACAAAAATTCTAGAAAGCGGCTATAAGACCGACAATACTTCATGAATCAGAATGTTGGGCAATTAAAGTAACATGTGCCCAAACTCAGTGTAGCAAAAAAAGAATGTTAGAATGGTCTTATAGATATACACGAAGATGCACCATTTAGGAGAAGTGACAAGATTATAGTTAATGAACAAAGAGAACTAGAGGTGGATATAAAAAACTAAATTGGAAGCAGTTAAGAAAGGCATGATAACAGTTAACGGAGGAGCCGACCTTCAATACAACTGAATGCAAGAAAAGGATTCAAGTAACCAACCCCACAAATTTGTCAGAGAGGCCTTGTTGTTTATTGTTGTTGTAAAAACACGAACAATAAAGAATTTGAAGGAATGAAGAAAGTGTTTGGTTACGAGCATAGACTAAAAAGTATGCATTTTAAATATAAAATTAGGAAATAGAACCAATCGGAAAATATAAAATTAGGAAATAGAACCAATCGGAAAATATAAAATTAGGAAATAGAACCAACCGGAAAAGCAAAATCAAGAAGTGCTGTCTGATTGCTTCCAAATTTTGTGAAAAGAAGACCACCAGGATGTGACTGCAAAATACGACATTCAAGCGAAATTGTCACGAAAAATATAAAACAGACATCAAAAGCAAAGAAAAGATTAATGCTAAATTATATGGCCATGCAGAAACTGTTACCTTCTCTTTACGGTTGTCCGTCTGAGTATGAGAAGCAATTACAAGAATTCCTGCCGGCAGTGAGTCAAGTTTTCCTTTCAGTGTTAAATATGATTCTGTACCTCCAACCATAGATTTCTCTATGTCTTTGAGAAATACAATTAGAGGTCCAGATTTACTTTCTTCACAAACAACCTGGGTAAAAGATCCAATCAATAGAGAGCCAAGAAACCTTATGAAACTGATAAATATGATGAAATGACAAACCAACCTCTATAAATTCATTAAATGCACATCTTTCAGAATCTTCAAACCCAGGATAATCAGGGCGAAGTAAATCAGCTGAATCAGGTGCAAAAGAAATAAAAAATTAATATAATCATAATTTGCATAGAATGAACTCATTAATGACTATATATTTATTACAAGAACTTCAAAAAAAAACAAAAAAAAAACAAAAAAAAAACATGAGTAGGAGAGCCACCGCTGCAAAAGAAACCATGGTCTTCTTCACATAATCCACCAAGGTCATTCCCGTCGGAAATTTGTTTATCAAATCTGACGCCAATCTTTGAGAACCCATTTTCTTCAAATGCAAGGAGCACTTTGCCTCGATAGCCATAACCAGGACCTCTGCATTTAGTTGAAGTATGAAATAAATAAAATCAAACTAAAAATGCCCAAAAAGCAATTCTCACGCAAGATATGCTTCATGTCATGGTAATTTCTGAAAGAACAATTTTTCACTTCAACCCCATTTCAATTTTTTTAATTTAAATCGACCCTTTTTTTTATTTACCAAAACCGACCCGATTTTTTGATTAGCAGCCTAATCACCATCCTAAACAGTCGGGGTTGCCAACCCCGACTATTTAGGAGGGTGTTAAACCCTAATTAGAAACCTTAAACCCTAAAAATTAATATCCTAAATAGTCAGGGTTGCCAACCCCGACTGTTTAGGAAGGTGATTAGGCTGCTAATCAAAAAATCGGGTCGGTTTTGGTAAATAAAAAAAAGGGTCGATTTAAATTTAAAAAAAATTAAAATGGGGCTGAAGTGAAAAATTGTTCTTTCTGAAATCTTTCAAAAGTCGTTACTTTGTATTTCATCCATGTTCAGGCATTAAATCTTTTACTATAACAGTAATATTCCTTGCAGTATTATGCTTTTGGCTAGATCATTAGATTAATAAAGTACTTCCTACCTCAGATCCACCTTTATTTCTGAGATGTCAAAAAGAAATTTAATGAAAGAGTATGCATAATCAACTTTCATATGTAAGGATTCAAACAATACTCCTTTGGCCTAATCAGACTAGTTAATAATGAAAAGAATTAGAACATCAAAAATTAAGATTGAGAGTTGAGTTCCAAAAGAAATATCTCAACCCACAGCATCCTCACGAAATAGAAACTAGCAACTTTGCCACTTGGGCTGTGGATTAAAATCCCCATGTTTCAGAATGATGAGTTCCTAAGTAGAAAGTAAAGTTAAAGGGGGTCCACATCCACGTGAAATACCAATCTTCAAAACACATGAAGCAAAACACACACACACACACACACACACACACACATATAAAGTTGTCACTTCGATAAAAGCATGGCAAATTACAGTAGGCTTCACATAACAAAAACACAACATAAATTCTTATTTTTAGGTAAGAGCACAAGAATCCTCCTCCATTAAACTCTGCTGACAAACAATCTTACAGAACAAAAAAAGACATCAATAACTGAATCTAGGTTAGTTCTAGACCTTACTCTTAGTCTCCTGACTCTCCTCTTCAATTTTGTCAGTGTAACTCCTCACTAACTCGCTAATTTGTTTATGTTGACATCTACAAACCGTTTCAAACTGACCTCATATCATCCTCTGTGCACACATTTTCAGACATCTTTCCAGATTGTCAGAAATTCAATATCACAAAGCATCGCCTCTCTTTCAAACATATAATTGGGTGCCCAGTCAATCCAATATCAATATATCATAATGCTCAGTCAATCCAATATCATAAAGCATCGCCTCTCTTTTAAAGCATATAACTGGGTGCTCAGTCCATTTCCATCTCAACTATTCTTCTTTGTATGAAACACAGCCCCCCCCCCCACCCCCCCACCCCCCAAAAAAACAAAAACAAAAAAAGCCCCGCGAAAAAAAAAGAAAAGAAAATTTACTAGAAATCACATTCGTGGCAGAAGCTTAACCATGAATGCAGAAGCTAATTACCCTTGGGTAAATCATAGTCATTCATATCAAAGTTAACTATATGCCCACATGTTTCTGAAATTTTCATTAAAGCCGTATTTCATAAGTTAATACAAGATTACAGCAAGGAAGTTTATAGAACGTCCAATATAATTAATTTAGCATAGGACATATGCTAAAACCTAGATCCTCATGTAGGGCGCCAGGACAATAGACGATTGTCGCTATGAAACTTTAAATGTCACTCTAGCTTGTATAAAGCAACACAGCAAGAGACAGCATCTTAATATCAGTGTTCCGGACATAGAAATTTATGGAGGTAACATTCACAAGATCTCTATGCAGTCTCTAGGCGGTAGCATTGCTACCACCTAAGCAGCCTGCAAAACAATAAGGCACATTTTTCATACAAAAGACTGTACCTCCCAAAAATGGAAGAAAAGAACACTGTAGTATCATCCTAAAAGATAGAGCAGAAAAAAGGCAAGAGGAGAGAGAGGGAGGGACGAAAGAAGGGTTGAGATAGAGTAAGGAAAACGAAAGAAAGAAAATTGGTACGAAAAAGAAAAAGCAAAACAGTAGCAGGACAAGAACATATGAGGAAGAGTCTGAGAAAAAGGAAAATAATACATCAATCAAGAAACTCAGGGAGAAGGTGCAGAAAGGAAAAATATAGCACGCCAAGCATCACAGGAAAAAAAACATTGTGCCCCTTCCACGAAACTCCTTTCCATCTGGAATCTAGGGACCAGATATCTGAGCATTCATTTTACGCTTTCAATGAGTAAAGCTTCAGACATTAGTCACCGATTCAGAAAGGCAACAAAGAACAGAGATATCCCCATGGACTTAGAACAGTGTAACCAGATTATTTTGACAGCACTGGACAAAAAATCCATCTGATGTTCGAGAAAGAGGTCAAGAAGGCATAATGATGAATTGCTTTTTACCTCTCCTTTGACCTATTTAAGTAGTGCATCCAGCCAGAGGACTTATCGTGTTTGAACCGAGCCAGAGAGTGCCTGCAAAAATAATTAGGGAGCATAATGTGGGTCAAGTCCACTTAATAAGGTCATGACACATTTCAAAAACCAACTCTATGCCCAACAGTCTCCTTTTCTTTTTTGCGCATTTGGCCTTCCAATATGCCACAATGACCATCCAATCACTGCAAAGGACCCCTCTCTCATACCATCTTACACCATATAACCATAGTATAGACTAAAGGGTGTGGTAAATTAGTTAACCGTTAGACTTTAAATACATTGTGTAAATATAAGAAATCTGATACTATCATTTAACTATTTCAAGAACATTCTTAGTCAAAGGTAATTCCACATGTTAGTAGCAGAGAAATGCTATCATGTTGTCCAAGCAGGGGACACCCTATAGCAAAAACACCATCACTTGTCACATATCAACACATAGAAAGTTAAGGTAACAGATATTTAAATGGCATCAGCTGGTTTCACATCAAAAGCAACCGTTCAAAGTAAAGATTATGTAGCTTCCTGGTAGAGACAATATGGTCTAAACAAAATAACTCATCTCCCGTCTGGCATAAATAGGCTATAAAATTAAGAGGGAAACCAGAAGAATATATGAGATAAGAGGTTAACAACAAGAAGGCCACAATATGCATCATAAACACAAATCCATTCATCAACATTTACCAATTTCTTGATCAGATTCAGCCTTAATAAAAAAAGGATCATCACAAGATTCAAACCTGATTCTGGATACCATAACTGGATTATCATAACTGACATAAACAGCAACATTTCAAAAAAATTAGACGTTACACTTCTAGTGAGGAATGAAGTTAAAGAACAAGAAACTCCTACTTAAGTACACTATACCACCTCTCTGTCTAGCATGTGATCTTCACCAAATACTAAAGAACGTTTTTCAGACGAGGAAAATGAAAAAACAAACTCTCATCGAGGAGAAAAAACTTTGGTTTACCTTTCAATCAACAACAAGAAACAACGCCCATCAGGTTATCTTTAGGTACAGGGACGCAAACCAAAGTCAATGGCTATTGCAACTGATCTACCCGCAACCCCTCCAGCCCTAACCTCAAAAAGGACGCAAAAAATTAGAAAAAGAAAAAGAAAAGATAAGGCGGAAATCAATCCTCCACGACATAAACCTAAAACCCTCGCCAGTAATTGCCTCAATACATCACCTTATATATTTCGATGATTATAATCACCATTCATTGCACATTTCCTTTATTGTCTGGAGTAAGGGTGTGGATTATCCTCATTTAACGAATCATGCCATATGTTTTCAATTAAATGGATGACCATAATGCAAAAAAAGAAAAAATCAATGGGATGCAATTGATGTATTCAGCCTATTTGAAATATTGTATCTTATAAACCGACAAATTTCTAAATTAAGGACATTTTTTCCGCTGCTTCGAACTTTACTAAATGTTTTGTCCTTATATACAACCAAATCACCCCTCAACACATTTACTGACCCCCCCCCCCCCCCCCCCCCCCCCCCCCCCCCCCCCCCCCCCCCCC
>BQKN01066072.1:913235-940852 GCA_022839385.1 Asparagus kiusianus
CCCCCCCCCCCCCCCCCCCCCCCCCCCCCCCCCCCCCCCCCCCCCCCTCCCCACAAAAAAAAAGAAAAGAAAAGAAAAAAAAGGCAACACACCCAACGGCAAACAACGGATGAAACCAACACAAAAATGTTGGGTAAACCAAACGGTTTGAGTTTACAAGCCTGAACCAATAAATTGCAACTTATCCTAATTCCAAGTCCTGATACCTGCAATAAAAGAAGCAACAAGAACAGTACATCTGCAGGGAAGTAGTTCACTTGTCACTGACCCTCTTTTTCCCTTCTCTTTCTATTCCAAAAAGATGCCAGGTTAGTCCTTTTCCCCCACCTATTTTTTCCTTCTTTGATCTGTAAATTTTATAGATCTGTTTCATCACATTTATGCCTTTTCATGGTATCTGAGGTCCCAACCAAAAAATGAATACAGAAACAATTTACAAGATTTGTTTCTTATGTGAGGTTAGGCTGCCTCTCCAATATGGATGGCTAAAACTGTCCCATTTTGACTAGTACTTGAATCTTATCAATCTTTTCTTAAATTTTACATTTTTGTGCAAATTTGCTCCAAGACTTTCAAACAGATCCTCCAGCTTGTCCTTATGTTGACTACAAATTTAAGTGTCAAGGAAAATATTAGTATATTAGGAAAGGATGTATTACAAATATCAAATATGTACCTGAGAGATATTAGGGATGTGATGGAGAGAATAATGGAATATGTTTAGAATATTTCTAAGAATATGATTGATGTTTAGTTCTTGGGCATTGTAAATAATAGAGTATAACAGGGCTCTAAGATTGAGACTCTGATTTGTGCCAATCTTCTTTCACATGGTACCAGAGCCAGGTCAATTTAAGAGACCTCTTTTCCTTCTCAACCTCGGGGTAGTCAAGGGGGTTTTGTCGCCAATGTCATCTTTGCGCTTCCCCTCAGTAACTTCAAGATCACAAAAGATTTAGGTTTAATCTTCTTCAAATCTATCAGCATCATTGATTCCCAAATATTCATTGATCAATCAAAAAACCTAACCGCCAAAAAAAACTTGCCCAAAAAAACCACAAAAGATCCAAGCCACAAAAACCCACATCTTCTGTGTAACTGTCCATCATGAACCATAACCAAAATTACAGCACGCTGAAACAGAAACCCTGGAGTTACTTTTCACCGTGAACAGTACTAACCAGTATAGTTCATGTAATTGTAAACAGTAGTTATGTTTGTCTGTTGATTCTTTCGGAACGTCACTAATTTTCAAACAGCAATGTGCCTTGCTATTGCCATCTTTCTTGATAAAAGAACGCCAAAATCAAGATCGAGTAGGCAAGCGACTGATGGATAGATAGAGGGTTTTCCTTTCTGATTTTCCACTTCCACCACTAAAATCGCCTAGGCTTTCCAATTTTTCTGGTTCCCCGCGTATTGTTTTTGACCCTAATATAGGTTTCTGGGTCTTAACACCTATGTCAATGGTCTCCCATTTCTGGCTGGTTGTCCACATTTCTAGTTGTCTATTGATGTGGTTATCTACTTATCTAGCTGTCTACCGATCACATAAGAGAGGATTTACTTGTGATCTTTGCCTGCCTCTACTCATTTCTGTCTCTTGTGCTCAGTAACTTCTGGCAGTGACTACAGCCTTCTAACTGCTACTTTCTGAGATTTATGGCTACTTAGGTGAAGTAAACGGAGAGATAATGTCTTCCACCACTCCTGGCAAATAACATTATCAAACCTCTTTCAATTTGTTTTGTTCCCATGTGTACCAAGTTGGGCATATATAATAGATATTCTCAGCCAGAGGGGAATTGCTAAGGAACATATTAGTATATTAGGAAAAGATATATTAGGAAAATATTAGGGATATGACTGAGAGAAATGAATAAAGGAAAATACACTAAGAATACTTTTAGCATGTTCCATAGCGAATTCCTAAGAATGTGCACCACTTGTTTTACTACAGAGTGCTAGGCAGGTTAGAAGACAATATTAACTACAAATCTATTCCTGCTTTTTCTCTTTCCTGTAGCTCTTCTTCTTTGTTTAAAGCTTAACTCACATTTCGGCAGCGGATGCTGCACAAGCTAAAGATATGCCCCCCACCGCCCCACCCCCCACACACACTCTTGAACTCTCACTTGCCTTGGCCAATAGCTTAGATGACCGACCGTTAGGCATGGTTACCAATTATTTAACAGTACGACTCTTGTTTGGTGAGCCAACCCCAACAATGGCTTCAACCAAGGATGAAGGTAGTAGAACAGGAGCCACAAAGATTACATCACAGCCCTCCTATGTGCATCTTCGTTGTTCAAGCGAAACTCACTTTCCAGTAGCAAATGAATGTAGCTCAGGCAGAGGCAACAATAGACTATAACAAGGCTCTAAGGGTGAATCTCTGATTTAAGCTCATCTTCATTAACATGAACATAAGCTGGCTTTATGTTGCCCCTTTGTAACACGCTTTGTTTTGGTGACAATTGAGACACCAAGTCAAGCCCATACATCTATGCTAAAAAAAACAAAGAAAAACAGAAGAAAGGCTAACGAAAGCCATCATGACATTATCAAAAGCTAAGTTATATAGACCAAATAAGAATATAAAAACATCCCTTTAATGTTTGAATGATACAACAGTAGAATATGAAGATTGTAGAGTCATACTACTGAGGGATCGCTTAACAATACATCACAGGTATGCATTTTACAGTTTACCTAGTGAAACCCAGAATAAAAACAATTTCCAACTAAGTTCATTATGATAGGTTCAATTATGTTGGCTCTTTAGTGGAAAGATGGACATCCCTAATAAGATTAGAGCTGGTATGCTGACCTGATGAAAATGACTACCAATGACATTCAAGGGAAAATGGTATAGAATGGAACATTATTTTAGCCATGGTTTCAAATATCTACAGAAATCGAGATGCATGCATAGTCTAATGGGTAGGTCAATGGTCTTCTTAACCTTCATTACAGGTTCAAATCTATTAGATGCAATTATTCTATTCATTTTTTAAAATGGTGATACCACGAACCCTTTTCAATTTATTCAAATAAAAAGAACCAGTTTGCAAGGATTACCCGTGTACTAGAAACAAAATCGCAGTGATAAATTTATACTTTTTCCTTAAGTAGAAACAGTTCGGTATGCTCCTGACTAGCTTATTTCAGAAAGGTTTCTGCTTGCTTGGTGAATCATACCGACTTATTTCTGTCTAAACTCTATCCCTTAACATTATTTGTATCAAACTGTGTTGAATTCTTCATGAAACTAGCCTATAATTAGATCACCATTATCTACACGGACCCAAAACATACCGTTGGGAAGTGATTTCAGTAAATAAACCTTCAAGAATCAAATTTTGCTCTTTCATTCCTAGGTAGCCTTAAAGTATCACTAGCAACCACTGACGGAAGAGTTATGTAAGTTACTATTGGTAATCAAATTTTAAGCGACTTAATCTCAACCCACTACAATATTATCAGATTCAGTCAAACAGCATCCAGAATCAGCCAGAGCTTATAATTCCGGCAAATTTCTGGTCACAATGGACCAATGTTCTAAGGTCACAATGGACCAATGTTCCAACAGGATATAACATTTAGTCGGATTATAAGCCGGTTAAACGAAGTATACGGAGCTAGGCGGATTTGAATTTTTTTAATATATACATTAACAATAAAATACATTTAATTTACCTAATCAAATTGGTATATGTTCACCTCATCCTAATCTTAAATCAAAGCAAATATCTTAATGCTATTTAAATAATATCAAGCATATAAATGAAAAATTATATACCAATGCTCCTTCCTCTTCAACTTAATTAAAGGACCTTGGTGTAGATTCCATCTCTTGCCATCTGCCATATTAGAGGGAGCTCAGGGAGGCAATGTTTCCACATGGCCATTAAAAGCATTCTCATTTTCAACAGGATCACACGATTGAATGATATTCATTTGACCAACATGTAAGTGCAAGCTTAAAAGGGGGGAAAAGAACAAAAGGAGCTTGGACAAAGCAACATTAAAAAAAATTTAAACTTTTTCTGTTGAAGCTTATGCTTGATAGGCGCCGAGACAAAGCGGCAGCAACCTTGGTAGAAATAAAGAAGAAACATCGATGCCGACATCACTTGAAGAAGAATCTGTGATGGTGACGGATTTTTAGGGTTCACGATATGAAGATACGCGACAGTGGAGGCAACGACAAGAAGAAGAAATGGTGACGATAAGAGGTGTGACTAGAAGAGTAAACAATGGCGAACTGAGGAGAAGAGGATAGGAGGCAATGGGTTTTAAAGTTTTTTCGTGAGAAGAACCATGTTAAAATGGAGAGCGAAACTGGGGGTTTTTTTTTGTATTTAATGTAAGAGGTAACAAATAATTAGACTTAAAACTCAAATGCAATAGGCGCAAAACGAAAACAGCTTCGTCATGCTGTGTGACAGAATAATGTAGCAAATCAGCGCAAATCTGTCCCACAGCACAGCCCAAACCCACACAGATTTGAGTCGATTCTGCTTATTCAGCTAAGCAAAATGTTTTTTTTTTTTTTTACACTGCAAAGGACAGAAACGAGCAACATCAACCCTTCACACATAAAACCATGTAAAAATTAAATGGGAAAAATAAGAAGCCCACAAACCCGTGGGCAGGTGGGGGACGGGGTTGGAGGTTTATTGCCATCGCACCAGCAATTACCAGAATCTTCCTATCTCCCAAATAGGCTTTTGTTGGGTGAGAGTTAAAAAGGTATTGCAACCCACCCACAAAAGAAAGCATTGATAGGGGAGCCCACACCATCTACATTTTAATTGTCAGACCCTTTTAAGTTTTGCTAGCCTGAATGTGTACCAGCTTATGTAGCATTGGACTTTACCTTAGTGCAGCATTCTATTTGTATGTAATATGTATTAGGACGGGACGAGATATAACCTCGAGGTACGACAAATCACATAAACCATGAACCCCAAAATCATATAAATGGTGAAAAATAAGCAAAATGATCTGCAAGAATAAACATCCACAGAATATGCAAACATATTTATAAACGCCAGCATTTATTTCCAACATTAGATGTATAAAGCACGTGAACATTAAGTGTCTTGCATGTCATGTTGCCAGATATGAACATGGGCCTCAAAAGTATTTTCACATTGCAACAAAGATTTAGTTCCTAATTTTAACAGGTTCAGGACGTTAGGTCTAGAATCCGTAACACTTCCAGTAAAAGACGGCCTTTTCATTCGTTCCAGCGGAGAACTTTCAGCATGCAACCATCCAAATATTTTAGATGTGTAATTATCCAATTTCAACGAGTCACAAGTTAAAACAAAAGAAACAATGCATTCTCAACCAAACTCAACGTAACATTTATAAAGTCTAATAAAAATTAAAAATAAGAAAACATTATATAGATTACTAATATATAAAGATAAATAAAATAAAAATAAGCTCAAACTAATAAACAGCTGAACTCATGTGCATGGGTAGAACGCAAAACTTAAGAAACATACAAATTTTTAAACAAAATTACTATAACAACAAATAAGATATTTAAATTCAATATGAACATTTTTCCCCATAAAAATCAATATGAACATTTGTGAAGATCGAAGGAATAAGATATTTCTTTAAAAAATTAAGTAAGAACAATTTGAACAGGACTGGAATCTATAGTTTTTAAAATAAAATTGATGAATGTTACTATGAAAACATAGAAAGTAAAGCAAGTTGCAAAACTATATTAAACAATTCTTCATCAGAAATTTGCCATCCAATAGTTAACAAGACTTCATCAAGACCCGAACTTCATTAATTATTCAAAGGATAACTCAAAATGTGACTAATTGTATTTACTACTTATTGATAATTTGTAATTATTTTATTGCTTTTTGAAAGCCATGGATACCAGCGATCCAATATTTTAACAAAAACTTCTGACAATGATATCGAAACTGAGAGCAAAACCAGTAAGATACCAAAAGTTCAGAAACTTTTGAGTAGATTTTTTGACAACGCAATGCTGAATTCATAAGATAAATTACAAGAAAAACGGAAAAGATGAAAACAAAACTGGAAGAGATGAAATAAAATTATATGCTATGGATTGCTCAACAATGAACTGTCTCCACATGTAAATCAGTGAACCAAAAATGGAAAGCTAGGATGAATCACATAAAATGTGGTGCATAGTCACTGTCCCCAGATAGGTCACTGGAGAACAAATTTAAACAGTAACTCTGAGCATCACGGTGGCAAAGAGTTGCCCAGTTCAAGAACAATAAAAAATTATCCAAATCTTTGGGCTTGCTATCTGAAATCTTTTCTTCCATTCACCTCAAAGGGTAATCATCTCCTCAACTAAAATCAATAATTAGCCTGTTCTTCTTAGCTGTCTTTATCCAAGCTCATCCTTAACTAATTAATTTTCTCAATATCATCAAGTATTCATCATTATTCATTCATCCTCCCAATTTTTCTACAAGTGCACTCCATTTGCAATTTCATTACTTCTAAACTCTTTAGATTCTGAAGCTTATCTTCACTTTCTATTTTGGAAATAATACTTTTCCGGTTTCATTAACAAATATTGTACCCTCAAAAACACACCAAGAGACTTAATCTTGAAATGCAGAATAAGACCCACCATAACTAATGTAAATAGGAAATCTTGGAGATGGAGAGTAAATCATCAATATCTTAGGTAAAGCAACAGGCTCATATACTAGGGTAAATATCTAAGATGGAGATGGAGATTAGCATATAATAATGTGATACAGAGGGATGCTAGGGTAAATATCTACACCAAGGTCCTTTATTGGTATTGATGTCATGAAGTTCTTCCCTGCATCTTAAAAAAGAAGCAATTTAACACTTTCCACGAGGCACTAGAAATATTTTGATATCAAGTGTTCCAATTAACAGCAAGAGTTCAACAATTTAAACTAGAATGCAAAAAGGGGCCCTATGGTAGTTAGGTTTTCTAACCTACTCTATCTTTAGTACTATTGAGTGATAGCCATAGTAGTCACTGAAGTAGACAGAGGAGGAATAAGGAAAAATAAGAAACAACACTAAGGGGTAAAAGGAAAACAACTTCAATATGTCTCATCACATACCTCTGGGAATGGAGAGGAAATCCTGTTGACTGCAATGAACCCACGTTTGACCCCACATACCTTACCCTATCACCTAAATAAGGAATTTCAAATTAATAAATTGAGAATGCAGTTGATAAGGACTTACAAATAAAAATAAAAATTTATATAATGTGCAGAAGGTGTAACTAATTATAATGATTAAATGAGGAAATATCGTGCCTTCTTTAAATGAATAGGCTTTTGATGATGCTGTTGATGCCTCCTGCTTTGGTAAAGACTGCGAATTAGATGTCCCAGCAATATCAGCCTCTACACTAGAAACAGGCCTTTTAAGATGTAAAGTATCAGCCAGTACAGCTCGTTGCTTAGAAAATATGCCAGCTTTTTCTGCCTTAGCCCCTTCTTTTAAAGATTCTACCTCCTTCGAAGATGTGCCCTGTAATAATTTGCTAGGGATCTCAGTATGAAAACTTCAAGTACTATCATGTTCTCAAGGTTCAGAAAGAAGTTCCCACAGCATAGAGAAGGTTAATGAGCATAGAAATGAAGTTACAATATAAACTTTTGAGGTAGTTTTTTTTACAAAGAACTGTATAAGGCAAAAGGTATAATTACTACATTCAGCATCAATAGTAAGGATAAAGTTCAATGTGTTAAACCCTAGCAGCTCCTTGAGTCAACATGCTAAGAATAGTTAGCAAATAAGAAGCTTTTAATGAGCAGTTTGTAGAAAATATGTGCGTATGCGTGTACATATGTATATACATATGTGCATATGTATATATAGAAAGCCCTATATTAATTTTTACATCACTACCATGCAATAACAAATTAAGTTAAATTGCATAAAATCAGCAGAAACTTACACCAGGAAGGAGAAGGGAATCTATTATCAACAATTTGGCACCAAACTGTTTAGTAAGTGCTTTTGCTAGAGTTTCTTGATATATTTCAGATCCTGACAAAGCAGAGAAAATTTTATTCACATACAGTCACACAAAACAAAACAAAATGTAAGAGGTAAAACAAATGAAGCTCAAGAAAGACAGAAGAAGCCAGCATACCTACGGGACCAGATAAAAGTATACGCTGGCATAAAGAAGAAATCTCTGAGGCAAACTTCATTTTGCATTCCAGATGTACATACGCACATGATAAAAGAACTTTCTTTGTATTCTCACTGGGTAGAATAACAAAACATGACGAAAAATTGGTCAGTTGAAGTAGGTCCAATAACTTAAAAAAACATTAATTAAACAGAATAAAGTTCGTGTGACAAGTTTTCTGATGAAGCCAAATTTTGTCAGAGATCCAAGCATGCGATGCGCATTAGCTTTGCAGCAGCACAAAAATACGCACCATGTCACATATCAAACAGAGAACCATGACATGATAACCCAAAACAAAGAATTAACGAAAAGGAATTCAGCACTGAAATGTCCATAAGCCTTCTTAAAAGCAAACAGAAGAGACTCAGTGACCTCCCTCCCCACCCCACCCCCACCCGCAAAAAAAAGAAAAAAAAAGAGAAAATAAACCAAAAGAAACACACCTTCATCTCCCCTCAGAGGACACTGCAAATCCTCTCAGAACTGCAATCGGGTCCAAAATTCCCCATTACAATCTTTAGAGTTTTAATCTGTAGATGAGATTCTTTCAAGAGGCATTTAACTCCATTTTGTTCAACATGAAATTTTGTGCTTCCCAGCTCTACTTTTTTTATCAAATAATAAACTCTAACGATAAAATCAGTTACATTGTTTAAAAACTAAACTCAATTAGGATTTGTGTTAAATTCAATAAGGTTTACACGATCTTTTCTACCTAATATCTAACACAAAGAACATTTTCTCTGGACAATTTTCTGTGAAAGTGGAAAACATTTGAATAGAATAATTGTAACTATTAAAGGTTATGGAACAGTCCGCATTTGACAGTAAATACAACAGTTCTTTATGGTTTGCCTATCTTTCTATGACAAAGAATATTTATTGTTTATTGAATGGCAAGGATTAAGGCCAGCTAAAATCTAATTCCGATAGCAAAATATCAAAAATAAGTGTTTTTCAAACTCAATCAAATGAATGTTTTTAAACATGATAACATTGATAAGGCCAAAAAACTAATAAATGTGCACTACAGAACACAATGATACAAAAACCTCTGGAGTAAGAATATAGAATGCTCCTTGAGCACATAAACACAATGTCATAATCCATTAAATAGCTATCAGAACTCAAATAGTTGTAAGAAATGGAAATAAACATGAATTACAGTTGAGATTTCTACTATTGTTGTTATGTTTTTTCCAATTGCCCTAGCATTTTACGACTATAAGAAAGGAAAATAACCAAATAATACAAACTAAGAGAGTCTCACATAGGATTACAAGGAACCTTTTCTCACATACTTAAAAGGAACTTCTACAGAATTTGAACCTTCACTAATAGCAAAATAAATGGTTGACTTCCTATTTCTGTACATCAAAGCACTTTGTAATAAATCAAAGAGATTTTGTTATCAACGACTTCTAAGCTTCAAATTCCTATGGAAATAACAAAGGTGTCAGTTCACATAGGGGAACTCCTCACGTCAAGGATGGCTGTTTGAAATACGAACTCCCACTCAGGAACGTAATCCATTCTAACTGCCTATTTGTGCACATCAAATTGGTTTGTGGATAATTTGAGATGTTATCACCAAAGACTTCTAAGATTTAAGAAGCTATGAAAAGAAAAAAGGTTCAGATAAAATATGTTCTCACTTCATTTAAGAAAAGATATGTATATAGAATTTGTTCCCATAATAGCAAGAAATGAATGGATTCGTATTTTCTTCTGCATATTAAATTCTTTTGTGGGTAGACAAAGAAGTATTAAGAACTTCTAATAGTTTAGGCATATATGAACAGAACTCTGAGGAATCAATTTGAGGGCACCCATGTTTTCATGAAATATTGTTTTATTAATATCTAAAAGATATTTCTGATGATTGCATAATATATTTCTTTGGATATACTTTTATATATTAAGAGATGAAACAAAAAATATCTGGCCCATTTTTGGAAAAATGTCTTTGAAAAATGAATTTCATCATTAATAATTAAATAAATAAGCGAGGCATAAAGTGTTATGAATGATCTTATGAAAATTTCTGAAAAGATCATTTTATAACTAAACTTTTATTATTAGTCGCTGATTACTGTTATTTTCTGGAACACTTGACGACAGCTTATGGTAATGCTTTTGTAGTTACGCCTAACAGGATCAAAAGGTCAATTCATCATTGTATTTGATACCTCACGGTATGGGATTTTATCAGTTAAAGACTTTTTGTGGTACATATGCATGGTAAAGCAAGTTTACGGGGTTTTATATAGTATGCTGAAACTTCACAATAGTTTCTAGTGGTTTAGCCTAGAAGGAACTACAAATAACGGATCAAAACAGAAATTTTATGCATGCTCTCAAAATCAAGTACAGGATCAAAAAAATTACCTAAGATAATAGGGGAAAGATTCAAAAGAAACTTCAATATCACTAGCATTAAGAATCCCTTTCTTCAAATTGTCCTTAAAGGCTTGGCATTTTGTGGAGGGCAGAGTTGACGAAGAAGCAATGTCCTTTAGAACCTCTCTTTGATCCTCAAGCATTTTATAGATGCTCCCACTAAAATCCAAGTCGGGAGTGGTTGATCCTACAAAAAAGCATCAGGCTATCAACTTAAAAGAAAAGCACTTCATCATTATGATTATCATGGCATTTCTCAACATTGTGATCAATATTGAAATTCAGAATACAAATAGGCTTTTCAAATCCCTCCTAATAATTCTCACCATTTGGTGGTTGAGGTGGAAGAGCTGGCACATCTTTGCTAAGGTTTGAAAAGGATGCCAATAATGATGCTTCATCATCAGCCGATTGGTCACCTGATCCGGACTCAAAAGTAATTTCTTTCATAGTTAAATCCTCCGCTTCTGCAATGCTATGTGAAGAAGGCAAAACCTGGGTGGTTGTATTAGAAAGCTGCTGAAAGATCTGCAAAGGGTATTAAAGAAATATCTTTCAAAGAAAGAAAGAAAAAAAAGAACAAAGATACTGAGGCAATTAGTAGAAAACAAGTGATACAAACTTAAAAAGGATACATAGGCATGTTTCCCAGATGAGCTAAAAACAACTTCATCTCCTGCCGTGAGAATGACATTGGTATTCTTCTCCATGATCTTTCCATTAACTTGCACAACTCCTTTGCTTCCCAAAGTTTCAAGAGAAGCAACAGATGAACCAGCTTGCTGAAAAAAAATAAAAAGGACAATTCGATCGTGTGATAAATAGAATATTCGACTTTTAACTTAAAGATTTATCAGATCTGAACAATATGACAAGTCGGTACCTCCTCCAGCTTCAGCTTACAGAGAATTGAGCTGACAAGTGGATCCTTTAGGCGCAAATTGCAGGTTCGGCTACAACCAACAGTGAATTGTGGACCACATATAGGAAGATGAGGATTCTGTACACAATAATTTTAAGGAATCAACATCTAACATGAAATTTTTATCAGCAGTCGTTAGAAGGAAATGGAGGGAGAGGGAACAAGGAGCTAAAAGGATAGTGAACAATGAGAAACTGGCAGGTATACACTGCTGTACTTAATGCATTTCTGTGTGCATCATCCTATGGAGTCGTTACAATGAGAAACTGAGAAAATTGATAAGCTATCATAATAGTATAAATCTACTAGGCAGTATGTCTAAGAAAATCTTCTCATAAAACCTTGAAGATCAGTAAGTAGGAGGCAAAAAATGCTTCACTGAGACCATGCAGTTTATGCATGAGCAAACAAGGAGAAACTCTCCAGCATTTCTATAGAAAGAATGTAAGTGATGAAGGAGAAACAAACACATGCAACAAGATATCACCTATTTTCAAGAATCAGAATCCTTATTATAATAAAGCTTTTCCATCCCAATGCTAAGATACAGGGTAAATTCTAAACTGTATCCAAAAGAAATCAACCTGAGTATATTCACATGGTAAGAACTTCCAAATTTTGTGATTGGTTGCCAAGCTAAGATCAACCTGAGTTTGTAAGAAATTCCAAAAGAAGTTATGAACAGTGAAAATATCCATATAAAGTCAGCATCCAAGTAGATCAACTAGAATGCAGGGGGATCTATGATAATTGATGTCCGCCTAAAACCTCTTAGAATAAAAATCTAGAAAATCCAAAAAAGAAGAATATCATAGTTCTGAAAAGCCAGTAGACTCCAGTGCACAATAAGAAATCAAGTAGCATCAGCATATTCCCACATAATACAAATGGGGGGAACATTGCAATTGACTTAAGTACTTGCATATTGCTACACATACCTGTAATCTGAATGATCTCATGAAAAGATGCCTAAACACTAGAACGAATAAGTTTTTATAAAACATATCCGCATTTTGATAAAATAAGTATAGTTATTACAAAAAAAACTTATCTTTGAGTAGCGCTTTCATCTTGGATAAAATCAGAAGTGTGACTTACAACAAAAAAACAAGAGATCAAGACAAAAACATCATTACTTCTCATCCTAAGTGGTTAACCAATAACCATACATAGAATATTACTGTTACACCTTCTCTTATTTCATTCCCCACAACCCCCCCCCCCCAACCACCACCACCAAAAAAAAGCAAAAAAAATGCTCTCTACTGGGAGAAGAAAGTGCCATTGAAAAAATGGGTTTGAGGAATAATTTTGGAAAGAAAAAAAGTTGGAAGGGGCATAGATTTCGAAATTGCGTATGGATTTGAATGTTATCTTAAAGAAAAAATGAAGAACATGTCAAAATTTAAATTTAATGGCATATTCTTCAATCTAAATGGCAGCTCACAAAGGGATAAATTTGGAGTAACTTCTGTGAATTAGAAGGCTAGGAATTAATAGCATTTTCCATAATTTGAGAGACCAATTCAAAACATGAAGAATTTTGGGATCCATATCCCAATAAAAAAATCTTCCCTGTTCGTGCTGCCATACCTAGGGCATCAGCTTACCATAAGAAAGGCATAAGAAATGGAATTGCTATAATGTAGTGATTTGCATAATTGAATCAACTGTCACAAGCAACATGTTCTTCTGTCATTTTGGGAAGCACATCTGCTTCCTCTAAGACCACACTAAACAAACCTGAAGCTTGCGAATGGAAAAAAAAAGGTTTTTACAGAAAAGGGTTGAGCAGCACAGAGAATCACACTATCGGTGCCCAAGGTCTGCAAAGTCCAAGAAATAACTTGGAATGTAAGTCTAGAATAACAACAACAATATTGTTGAAACTTAACTGAGCATGAGTAACTCAATCTGGTACTTAAAGAGGAGAATGAAGTCAGTTGAGAAACTGTGTACCTAAGAATTGGTTATTCAAAGAAGCTTGAAAATGCATAATTAAGTTGTAGTCAAGCATAATTAAGTTGTAGACATTAGTGGCCAGCAAGCAATGGTAGTCTTTGGGTACCATACAACCATGTATTAAAGAAGTTTTTGCATTTCAATATAACCGAAGGAAATTTTCTTGGAAAACTATGCAGCCTACGTCGGGTTAATAGCAGAAGTTTCAAAATGAGTAAAATAAGTAGGTGAAGGCGGATGTTGGAGAACACAGTCAAAAACTACTATAGTGGCCTGTTTGGATAAGGGGGTTTGATTTGAATTTCTAGAATTGGACCAATTCCAATGCTTGGATGCAAAAATATTTCAAAATCAGGAATTGGACCGATTCCGTTGGACTTTAAAACCTTTACTAGGTCCGTTAGCAGAGCCGGCCTTGAGCTAGGGCCACCAGGGCTACAGCCCAAGGCCCATAGCTGGGGGGCACTAGGAGTGGGTGAGCAAACTATGGGATGAACTAACATCCATTCGTATTCCACGGGCCCCACAAATGTACCCCATGATAGCGATTACAAGTTTACAACTCATAGCAAGCTGTCCCCGCCTCTTCTTCACCCCTACACCTTGGTCGGCTCTGCTAATTTCCCATCAACGGTCAAGCCCAAAAAAGTTCTGAAAACTTGGCAGCATTCAACAAATAACAACAAAAACTACTCAAGAACCCAAAAGCGAAATTTTATTTTTAAAAAAATCCTAAAAAACTTGGCTCTCCATCTCATCGCCCTCTTCAATCTTCACTTTACATCGCTGAGTCGCTCTCTCCGCTTCTTCACTCTAAGCTCCACTTGGGTTTCTTTAGTTTGGTAAAGGCGTAAAGCTCACTATATCTATCTCTTCTAGCTTAATTTTTTGGCTATGCACGCACAGTTTTATCGAGTTTGGAAATTAGTCTGCTTTAGTCAATCAAGTTGCAAACTATTTCATCTCTTTTTTATTTTGATGAAGGCCAAGATCACCCCCTCTTCAAATTTCTCAGATTCCTTCATGGGTTTCTCTTCCCTCTCAAAACACGACTCAGCCCACCTCTCAAAATTTCATCTTTTTTTTATTTCTCCGTTGAGGACTCACCTTTGTCTTGGAAAGCATTCTTAATAGAAAAGCAGAAGTTTTTGTAATGGGAAAGTTTATGCATTGCATGCAATTTTGTTATTATTCACACTATCAACCCACCGCCTCTTGATTAAGCCCCAACTTTTGTATCAGGATGCTCTTGGTTAAGCCCCAACTCTGACCTCGTGGGGTTCGACTGGACTGATAGGCAGCGACTTTCTTTGAAGGTACTTTTTTTAAGATAACATATTTATAGAATTTAGATGTATAAATTTTGTAAATTGTAATACATATCTTTTTAACTTTTTCTTATTTATTATTTGATTCAACAGAAACATTGGCTGGGATTCTTGATCTTTATAATTGGAAGTTTTAAGTGGAAGAACATATGCTCAAAATCCAGGTTTTATTGTTCTTTGTTCTTTGTTCTTTGTTCTTTGTTCTTTGTTAAGTGTTTATTATAAAAATCAGGCTTATTGAGGCGCGCGCCTCGGGCGCGGGGCGCTTCGGCCTGGGGAAATGCGCCCCGCACGCGAGGCGGGGCGCTGCACGCAACGAGGCGCGCGCCTCGCGTGCGCCTCGCTCGCGCCTCGCGTGCGCCTCGCACCTGCGTTATGTAACATACTCTTTCTTCTATTTTTTTAAATAATTTACATAATTACATATTTATATCATGTAATATACTCTTTCTTACTAGTTGCTAATCTATTTTCATCTTTTCATGTTTAACCTATAAAAAGAAAACAATAATTAGTAATTTAGTATACTTGTTTGCTAATTGTAACTTCATTCTCTAATTAGCATGCTAACTAGCAAATTATGAACATGTAAATATATAATTGTTACATTCATTCTTCATCTTTTCATGCTAAGTAGCAAATATCAATTAAGAATACTAACTAGAAAATTATGAACAGTCATGTTTGTTAATTATATTTCTTAGTCTTTTATGTGATAATTTATAAACATATACTCATAATTGTTAATCACTTAATTTGATGATTTAAATACATGTTTCTTGTATCTTTTTTATTACTTTAAAAATTCAGTTAGCATAATTTGATGATTTAAGTTGATATTCTCATAATTTTGGATGTAGGTAACTAATATGTTGCTTATATGTTTCTGTCTTATGATGTTGGTAAATATTAGTTTGAGTTATACGCCTCAATTAGTGAGGCGCGCGCCTCGTTGTGCGCTTTGCGCATGGTACGCGTAAGAGACCTTTGCGTCCCGCATTGCGCTTTGCGCCCCGATAACACTGATAAAAATTAAAAAATGTTTCCTAAGAAACAACTTTCTGAAAATCTCAAGAGACAAAAAAAGAAAAAAATGATGAAATTGCTCAAAGTTTAAGAGGATCTTTGAATAAATATTTTGTTAAACAAACCAATGTTTCACTTAAAAATTTAGATGAAGATGATTTACCAAATGAATATGAACACCCAATTCAATTGGAAGAATTAGTAGAAAATGAGAATGATGTGAATGAAGAAATTGGTGATCTAGATGAAAATGAAAATAGTGATGAACCTTTCCTTGATGAAAATAAAAATATTTACGAACCTTGCCATGAAAATGAATGTCCCGAAACAAGATTTGATTTGAACATTTATGATCCACGAGGCCCCAAAGTGTTTTTCCTTGTCTTTTGTAAAATCTTATAATTTTAATAAAATTAATTAATTGATAATTTATTTATTTGTTTGTTTAATTTGTATAAAGGGGAACACTTAAGAAAATTTGCCTTGGGCCTTAGAAAACCCAGGACCGGCTCTGTCCGTTAGTTCAAATGACAACTGAACAAGTGTCATTTGGAATTCGATCTTATTTGCACGACGTGCTATTTCTCTCTCGACTCCACGATTCCTCGCTCTCAAACTGTGATCGCCCTCTCCTGATCCTCTCTCTTCCTCCTGCATCTCTCTGCTTCAGTCGAGACTCGAGACCCTAACCCCACATTCATGTCCTCTCGTTTCCCCCTCAATCATTCCCCTCGCGAACCTTAATTCCTCCTGATACTCTCTCTTCTTCCTGTATCTCTCAACTCCAATCAAGACTCGAAACCCTCACCCTACTTCCAGGTCCTCTCGCTCCCCCCTCGATTGATACATGGCAGAATCCCCTCGCAAGCCCTAGTTCCTCCTCCCGATCCTCTCTCTCTTCCTCGTGTATCTCTCTAATCCTATATCTCTCTGCTTCAGTTGAGACTCAAAATCCTAACCCTAGATTTAGGTCCCCTCTCTCCCTCCTCAATTAATCCTTAGCAGATTCCCCTCGCAAGCCCAAATTCCTCCTCCAACAAGATAACGGCGATTCTCAGCAATGGTGAGTCCTTTAGTACCTTTTTCCCCTTCTGTGGTCCTAAATTCGTTCTTTTTTCGCATTTTCCATTTTCCTTAACTTGTAGCTCTCCAATATCCCCTAACTACAGAGATCAAAGCCCTAAACTAACTAATTTTTATTCCCTCTGTAGTGATTTGAGAACTACAATTAATTTTACTTAGTAAGTAATATTCTCAGTAAGATTGTGCTATTATTATTTTCTCTATTGATGATCATTCTTAAGTGATATGATTGGATGATTTTGGTTGATTTTAACCTCTAGTTGTCACGAAGTACACATAAAATCTAGATGCTGGGTAATACTTTGCATGATGATAGTTGCTGCTCATTAGAAGATGAATGTTGCATGCTAGAAGTAAAAGATTATTTTAAGAACAATCACTAACTGCAATGTCTTACTTTAACTCAAAATGTCTATATTCAATGTTTTTAAGTGTAAATTTCTGCTGAATTTAATTTCTAACAATTTGGTGCAATAGCCTATTTTATTTTATGTTTTTGCCTTGCCGTCTCTTATTAAATGTTAGTCAAAATTACAATGAACAAGTTGAGTTCAGAGTTAAAATTTTTATCCCCTCTAAATCAATTTGGTGTTGTCATGCTTTACTGATATCGGTAGAATAATTATCAATTTCAAAAAGTATATTCACATGCACTGAGAGAAAGTTCATATTTGAAAAGGTTAAAAGATGTTGCTTCTGCTCTCTGTACATCATTTGATCGCATGTAAATGATACATGAAAATATCATGTCAACCTTATCATGCAATATTGTTGATTTCTAAAGTAATATTTTTCGCCGTATAAACTAAATATAAATGGATACGTGGATGCCAAATACTATTGTTTCTCTATATATATTTGGTCACTAAAGAGTTACAAATCAATGATAATGCATCTTAGGTAGAATGCTTGAGACCTAAACAGACATTTGTGTCAAGTGCAATAAAGTTTAAACACACCATATATAAACAACAAATTATCAACGCTTATAATATTAAACTCAATAAGCTAAGGTCAGACTAAGGATCAATTGAACTCTTAAGTGTCAGAGGAACATGCATGACACCTCAAAATAATAAGTTCAATCTATGACCTTAGGTTGTTTGATAAGGTTTATATCATCAATTAATTAAGTGAGCTTAGGAATGACTTGATAGCTGACATGCACAACAAAAATTAACAAGACTTGTAACTTATAAACTAATTAAAGGTCATGAATTCTAAGCATATATACATACATATATACACATATATATGTCAACAGTAGCTTAGGAGCAACAACCCCTTTAAAAATGAAGGACAAAATTAATGTTGAGATATGTCAACTACTCTATTAGTTATAGAGAGTTTCAATGCAATAGTCAATCATCTCAACTAAAAACCCATCGACACGATATTATTAGCATTGTAGTCCAATTCAAAAACCTAAAAATCCTCTTTTTTATTTCATCAATTAGTTACTTAATAATTAATTAATCATGTGAAATTAGAACCAATGTTTTGTAATTATAAATAATGAATGATTCAACTTTCACTTTAGCCGGACAATAAGAGAAGATCATGAATCTTATCTAGATAATATGACTGTAATTAACCACTTAGTATCTTTCCCAACTATTCATATAGTTGGAGAAATATCATTATTACTTTTTAGCACATGTGTGGTGTGTGAGAGACAATGGTGTCCTGAAAGCATATTAATATTCCCTCAACATTACATTATACTTAAAGCTGTTGAGACTTTATGATATAATTTGTCCCTTAACCTGATAAATCATTTTTATCGGTTTAAAATCACTTTATACTGTTCGTATTTTTTCTTACACATGTACATGACTGATATTATTTCTCTACCATGATGGAATTTTACAAATTAGAGAGAAGAACCATATTGACATTTGATATTTGTTTGCATTTTGTCATGGGGGAACACATTTTATTTACATCGCACTTAGCATAGAACTGCATCTTCGTCTGAAAGAGCAGTCACCTGTAGAGCCCCATAGGCTAATAGTCACTTGTATTGCAGGAGCTTTTTGTTGTCACTTTCAATAAATATTTGTGCTCTATTTGTTTTGGATTTTTAGAAAAGTTCAAGTGCCCAACGGATACTTTTTGTATGAGCATTTCCCTTTTCACTTTATAAGAAGAAAATCTGTGACTTAAAAGTCTTAATTGTAGAAAAAGATTTCAGTTCCAAAATTCAAATCTTGTTTTCATTTATGTACCTAACTTAGTTGCTTCTTTTGAATGACAATATGTTAAATTTTCTTTATTGAACTACAAATGCTAGCAAAGTTTGTTGCTAGGTTCTAATGAAGGATTATGCATGTAATTATGAGCACAAAATATACAATTTTATTTCCCCTTTGTGGATCATTACTCTTAGTCAACTGCGAATTATTTACATACCTCATCAAACTCTGGTGCCTTAATTATACAATACGCAATACGCAAGTATAATCTGCAATCTTTCTAGTAGTTTTTCGTTTTCGTGCCGTTGGTATGCTAAGCAATTTTCAATTCTTTTTTTCAGGTTAAGAATAGCTCTGAATCTTGCAAGGGACATTATGAAGTTCTGAATGCAGGAGATGTAGCTTCAAACAATTCAAGACTTTAGAAACTATAAAGTTTTGGATTTAAAAAATGTAATATTCTTCAATCAAGAGGTGCTCGTGCCTCGTGCCTCTACACTTTGTTCTGTTGGACTTATATAGTTTGTCAGAGACCAAACTACAACAAGGTCATGTTAGAGTGATTTAACTTATATTTCTTTCTCTTTTGCAATGTTCTAAAAAGCGGCCTAGGCGGTCCGCTATAGGCGGACCATATGCCGTCTAGTTTGGTCCTGAGCGCCCAATCTAGGCGGCGGGTCCTCCTAGGGCTAGGCCGGCCCGCCTAAGTGGACTGCCTAGCTGTTTAAACAAACAAAACAAGGGTCCAAGCTTAGTTAATTCCAGCCTAAAAAAATAAAACAAAACCTGAACCCGTACTCGACCCGACCCACTTCACTTAAACCATATCTCCTCTTTTTATCTCTCGTTGTCTTCTTCCGTCATCCACAGCCACCAACACCCCAGTATGCACTCTCTCTTCCCGCCGCCACCTCCTCTACTATCGCCTCCTTTACTGTCGTTACCTCCTCCACCTCCTCGCTTCCTCCCGCAGCCGCCAACACCCTCAGCTCTCTCTTTCTCTCTCTAACTCACTCTTAACAGTCAGCATAGCCGCCCCTCTCTCTTTGAAATCCCGATGTCCCTCTCCCTCCGATCCTCTCCTACCGCCGGCCCCTCTCCCCCAGTCCTTCTGTCTAGCCGGTCCCCTTTCCCGTCGTCGCTAGTCCTCTTTCACCGCCGCAGCCAACCATTGCCGTCGTCGCAGGTCCTTCAGGTAAATTTTTTTAATTAGTTAACTTATAAATTGTTTTTTAAATTAGTTAACTTATAAATTGTTCTTTAATTAGGTAACTTTTTACTATTTTAGGTTAAAAATTCACTTATAAACTGTTTTTTTAATTTAAATAGTTAACTTTGTTCAATTTAGTTTAAGCAATTAGTTTAATCAGTTTAATTAAGTTAATTTTAGTTTAATCTTGTTCAAATTTAGTTAATAATTCATTGTAGTTAATTTGAGTTTAATCTTGTTCAGTTTTAGTTAATTTTATGTGTTTTTGCAATTTTATATGAACCTAATACATATTTTTGTGAATTACTATAATTATATATATTTATAAATAGGCAAACGCCTGGGCGTCACCTAGCCGTACGCCTAGGCGCTAGACCCCGGCTCAAACGCCTAGTCCACCTAGCGCCTTCTGTAACATTGCTCTTTTGTGACAATTGTATCTTTCTTATAATCAAGAGTCGTATTGATAATGGTTAAGACTACCATCTTTTCTAGTTATCCTAGACCTCTAGAACTTGCAGGTTTCCTATTGGCTTTAATTTATCCGTAAAACTAGGTATAGTTTAGGCACAATTTATATGAATAATTGCATTGAATTAAATATCATAACAAAATTTGTACAATATCGTGGTCTCTAACTTATTGTTTTATCATGATTTTGTTGCAAGTTCATGTTCTTAATTAATTACAGATATTCTTGGCTTTAAATTATTTTCAATTGACAAATCTAGTTTAGAAATTAAATCCTAATAGTGAGCAAATAATTGAATTGAAATTTTTAGAATTGAAATTCTAACGTTACCCAAAAAATAGAATAGAAATTGAGAATTTTAGACTAGAATTCTAATGATTCCCAAACAATGGAATTAGAATTGAGTTGTAAATTTTAGAGTTGTGTTACATGTGAGTTGCGAATTAGCAAGCATGTGATACGTTCGGTGTGAAACCAAAGGCTTAGATGTGTGAACCCAACCTAATCAAATGTCATTTCTTTGCTTTCTTAACCAAAAATGCCTCCACATTCCCTCTAATCTTATAGCCGCCCAAACTGCAGAACAGCCTAAACAAACAAGACCCCATGATCATTGTTTCTGTGAAACAAATATGACAAATGAGCATGCCTCTCTTCCTTGCTGCCAGCCTCTCCTTTGTCATTTTCAATCTACCAAATTTATTCTAAACGTCATCAATCAAATTGTTATCATTGTCACCATCAGAGTTTCCACTTTAGATTGAAGTCCTCCTTCAATATGCATCATTAAGTATCAAAATCAAAGAGATCCATCGTTGCACTTCAACATAGGCACTGTAACAATTCAAAGTTCATCAATCATATTCAATTTTAAACTCGAGATCGAGTTTTCTTCAACATGGAGATATTTCATGCAGAAGATAAATTTTAGTTAAATTTATAATTTTTTAAGGGTTTTATCTCTTTTAGTTGAGATGTTTTACTTGAGATTAGAAGAATGCAGATTGTATGTTGCCTAGTATTTTGCTTTAGATTTTTGTTAGTTCATTTTATGTTTCTTCTGTTGCAATTTGTTGTTAGCATTGAGATCTGTTTCTATTGGGTTGCTTTATAAATGGCATCTATTCTCTCTTTGAGAAATAGTTCATGATAAATAAAATTTTGATCAATTGCTTTTTCTCTTGAACATGTGAAGTGTTTGGTTTGAGATTTGTTACGATGTGAAGCCAAAGGTTAGGTGTAGTGTGCGAATTCGACCTAACCAATTTAGGTGTATCTTAGCTCCTACTAATACAACATCCACAAGAATCCAAAGCAAATAATAGTAACAATATTAATAATGAACCCGAATAAGTTGCGCCTTCAAACCCATTTCATGTAGCACTTATGTCATCTTCACATATTGCCAAAAATAGCCATATACCCATGCTTCTTCTCTCTCTGTCTACAATTGCTAGCATTCATAGAACCCTCAATTTCTCTCAATATGCAAACTGCCAAGTTTCTAAGGTCTCAAATCTCTTTTTCCCTTTCATGGTTAATCCTTCCCTTTGTTTCTGCATGGCTGAACTCTAACACATCATTCAGAGCTCTTTCAACTTTCAAGGGAACTATACTTATCCCCTTGAAATCGAAGCCCTCGTCCAGTCCACATCAACAAAATTATAACCATTAGAAAATATTCTATTGCGAAAATTATATTCAATCATAAACTAACTACAAAATATCATACATATAAACAAAATACCATAAAGAACTAATCTATAAGCTCAACAATATACGCTACTCACTCCAGCCAGTGTGCATCTGATCCCAAAACTATGTGCTAGCTTTGTATAGACGTCTCCAACAAAAATCGTGTATCTGAACTGTAAAACCCCATATTTTTTGTTAGAAGTATATGTGAATTATTGGTGATAGATAATTCTATTATGGTAAATGACTTGAGGTCATTGATATACTGGATAACAAGTTATCAGATATGTATGAGTGTATTTTTATAGAGTTTTGTGCATTGGTTTTGACAAATTAGCAAAACATGCATGAAACTGGAAAATGTCTGCTTAGTCGACTCATGAGTCGACTTATGAGTCGACCAATGAGTCGACTTACGGGCTGATTTTTAGATTTCTTTTCTGTTGCGGATTTGGTTGAGTTTTGTTCAAGTTTAATCGTATTATATAAATTATTTTTTTACCCGAAACCAATCCTTTTCCATCAGATTTCAGAACCCTAGCCCCCTCTCCCTCTCTCTAACCCTAGATCCAGTTTTCGGCGGCAAGTTTGAGGGATTTTGGGGAGTTCATCAGGAGTTTTTGGCGTGGTGCAGCGTAGGGGATCACCCTCTTTCGGATTCAGGAGCTTTACAGCATACCAGAGGCGAGTAATATCTCGTCCAGCTCTCACCCACTGTTTGTATAATTTTCTTCGAGTTTTATTTCATTTTCTTGAGTCTAAAACGTATTTTGTGCATAAAGATAAATACTTTATATTATGAGCAGCAAGATCTACATTTTCAGTTTAATAAAAACTCACCAACGATTTTGTAAATATAAATCCAGATCTGAAATTTGTTTAAACTTGGGTTTCATGTGATTAATTGATTTCAATGCGTTTTAAATATGAAAAAATATATTTAGGGTTTTGTGTAAGTAATCACATGCAAATTTTCGTTTCTGTTTGGTACATGTATATGTAGGAATCATGTTTACAATTGCTGAAAATAATAAAGAGAAACTTTAGATTTAAATTTTTACAGAAAATCAACGGAAACAGAAAACTAAAAAAATTTTGCTCAGTCGACCAATGAGTCGACTTAGCAGCCGACGTATGAGTCGACTTATCAGCCAACTTATGAGTCGACCAATGAGTCGACTGACGGGAAATTTCCAGCCTTCTTTCTTTTTTTCTGTTCTGTCTGGTCAACCAATAAGTCGACCAATCCCAGTCGACTTATGAGTCGACTGACGAGGAATTTTTCCTGTTTTCCTTGGGTTGGATCTGTTTGGGTTGTTTCGGTTTAACTGAGACTGTTTATGCATGTTTATCGTAATTGCGTACTTTAATATGAACGAGGAACCACCTCGAATACCTTATATTCGAAATTTAGGTTTATTTTTGTATCGCTACACGTGAGATGATTTGCGGACACGAGTTTAGGGTTGCATACCGAGACACGTGAGGCATTAGGGTATATGCATCTTTCATATATTTCATCTAGTCCATGTGTTGGGCTTTTATGATGTGCAGTCCATGTGTTGAACATTTGTCACATTCAATCCATGTGTTGGGTAACTTTCATATGCAGTCCATGTGTTGGGCATTCATTACATTTAGTTTTAGTCCATGTGTTAGACAATTTAGACTTTGAAATTGACACCTATACTTGCATAGGCTGCACATGACACTTATATGGGTTGTGATATGACCTGGTATTTAAGTTCTGAGATAAGATTGTCTTTTTTTATTCAGTGTTTTAAATATCGGCCGACATGTCGGACATGTCGACCGATATGTCGGATCGGGTGGTCTAGCGGTATGAGTCGGGCTTATTCAAGTCGTATCTCGTTTTTTAAGAGCAAATCGGAGATATCAGGGATAAATCGGACATGTCGGCCGATTTTTCACCTTTGAAAAATCGGCCATCTCTTGATATCAGTTTACAGGATATTTTGATTTATTGGGTTTGGGTTTTCACAAAACCCAAACTCATTTGACCGCTGCTAACCTTTTTAGGGACTTATACGAAGCCGAAAACGAGAAAGAAAACTGAGTCATTAAAGAAAAACAACGAGAAAGAAAACTAGGGCTACAGGAGGACCGCCTTCCCCTCTCTCTCTTGAGGCATCGTTAGCCGCCTTCGACCGCGTCGACCGCCTTTAAATCTTCAGCGCCTCTTCGACATCTTCGAACGACCGCATCTTCGAGTTCGACCGCATCTTCGACCGATAACATCTTCGAGTTCGACCGCATCTTCGACCAACCGCATCTTCGCTAACAGCTTAGGTTGGCGTTGTTCCTGAGGTATGTCTCTCTCTCTCCCCCCCTTTCTCTCTTTCTCCCCCCTTTCTCTCTCTCTCTCTGAGTCTGAGCGCCTCTCTTGCGAATCGGTGGATTCGATACTGGGATTTTTTTTATGTGGGTTTACAGAAAACGAATTGGGTTTAAGTGGGTACTGGGACTTTTTTTATGTGTCCTTTGTTAGCCCATGAAGTTTTATGTGGGTTTATAGAAAACGAAATTGAAAGGAACAAATTGGGTTCAAGTCTTTAAGACGTAGTGTATGATATTTGTAAACAGGAATGCTCAAAAACAAATTGGGTTTAAGACCGAGAATTATGAGCAGTGTATGATATTTGATTGGTGACTGCTGAGTAAGAGGACTTGTTTCTCAAAATCAGGCAAGCCTCCTTGAATTTTTCCCCTGTCAAATAAAATTAATTAATAGTTAGTAATTAAATTATAAATATGTTGTCTAAATCTGTATTTGTCTTATTTTATAAATCATGTCGTCTGAAGGACAAGGATCTACTAGACCGCCAACAACATCAAAACCGGACGGTAAAGATCCATGTTGGCTATATGGGGAGAGAGTTGGTTCTGATACAAGTAAAGTTAAATGCAAATATTACACTCAAATTCTCAATGACGGGATTAGCCGATTCAAACAACACCTAACAAGAAAGAGGGGAAATTGTGCGCCGTGTGTGAAAGTACCCGATGATGTTAAGGCAAAAGTTTCTGAAATTTTAGATAATGCAAAGAAGAGTAGGGATGAGAAGGAGATGAAGATGCATAACTTGTTGAGTGAGGTGCATAATAGGGAGGATGAGGAGGAGGATAACTCCATCGCATTGAGTAGTCAAAGAAGCTCGTCATCCTCCCACAAAGTAATTGGATCAATGGATTCCTTCGCCGCTCGTTCTCCCGAGGAGATTGCCCAAATAGTAGCAAAGGGGAAACAACCAACGATGGACTACAAACTTATGAAGAAGAAAAGGGAGGATGTATTGCGATACGTCTCCAAATGGTTCTATGAAGCCGGCATTCCATTTCATACCGCCACGCTTCCCTCTTTCCATCAAATGCTACAAGCTATTGGCTTGTTTGGAAGTCATTTGCAAGCTCCATCCATGTATGAACTGAGTGAGACATGTTTGCAAAAGGAAGTTAAAGAGACAAAAGAAATTGTTGAAAACTTTAAAAGAACTTGTGTTGTTAATGGTTGCTCGATAATGACCGATGCATGGAGTGATCGGAAGTCTAGAAGCATCATGAACATAGTTGTACATTCTGATGGGAGAGCTTGTTTTTTATCTTCACATGATGCATCGGCCGATAAGCACGATGCTAAGTATATCTTTGATTTTGTAGACAAGGCTATTGATCAGATAGGGGAGGCAAATGTGATACAGATAGTCACTGATGGAGCTTCAAACAATATGACAGCTTCTAAGTTATTGCTTGAGAAGAGGCCAAATATATTTTGGACGACTTGTGCTGCACACACGGTGAACTTGATGTTGTGCGATATAGCAAAGATAAAACCCATTCGTAATGCCATTTTAATGGGGAGGAGTGTATCAGTGTTCATATATAATCACACCAAGCCTCTTCAATTATTTAGGGAGTTCACTAAGGGTGATCTTGTGAGACCGGGAGTTACGAGATTTGCTACGGCGTTCCTTTCTCTACAATCATTAAGAGATCATAAGAAAGAGATGAGACAAATGTTTCTCTGACAAATGGACAGATTGTAGCCTTTCAAGAACATCAGTGGGTAAAAAGGTATATTTTTAATTAAAATTTCAATTGCATTCGTTTTATTAATTTGATCATTTATATTTTATTGATAGGATTTATTTGTATGTTTGTAGGTTGTGGAGATTATTGCTAGCAACAAGTTTTGGGATAATATAGACTTTGCTCTCAAAGTATTCACTCCTCTAATGAAGGTTCTTCGAAGAGCGGATGGTGATAAAATCGGTTCGATAGGATTTATATATGGGGACATGTTGGTTGCTAAGGAGGAGTTGAAAGTGGCCCTTGGGGATGATGAGAAGTACAATCCTATATTGGAAATGATTAAGCCGAGATTTAAGAAGAATCTTTGTGAAACGCTACATAAAGCGGGTTACTTTTTGAATCCTTTTTACTATTATCCGGCTTACACCGACATTGAAAATGATGGAAGCTTCATGAATGCCATAGTGAAATGTATGCATACTCTTTCCCGATGACCATGCGACTTTCACAAAGATTGGAAATCAAATACCTAATTATCAAGAGCGCCTAGGGTCATTTGGGGATCAATTTGCGAGGCGAAGTGCTATTAAGGGTGATTGTCCGGGTAAATTTATGTTCTCATTCAAATTAATTCATTGACCTCTTTTTTGAATTTATAAGTTACTAATTTTTTTCAATTATGAATTGACTAGTTACTTGGTGGAGGCTTTATGGAAACGATACTCCCGAGTTAAGGAAGATGGCAATGAAGATTTTGGGCTTGACAACTAGCTCTTCGGCTTGTGAAAGAAATTAGAGTACATTTGAGATGGTAATATTATTTCTTAAATTTTAATCATCTTGTATGCTTGTATTGTAGTATTTGATGACTAGTTTTTTATGCTAATTTATGATTTTCTTTTGTAGATTCATACGAAGAAGAGGAATAGACTAACTCATAAAAAACTTCATGATTTAGTCTTTGTCAAGTTCAATGCAAAGTTGAAGAATAAGCATACCGTCCCAAATAGAAATCCTTTAACCGCCTACGATGATGAGGAAAGAGTCACTGAATGGTTG
>BQKN01066072.1:950852-994619 GCA_022839385.1 Asparagus kiusianus
ATATATATATAATGCTACAGTAATTTACTGCAGCATTTACTATAGCATGAACAGTGATTCTTGGGTCCTCCGATTATTATAGAGGAATAGATGTATTATATTAAATATTATATTATTATAATATTATATATAATATATTAATCTTATGTTAATCTTATATTATTAGCATTAATACATCAATATCCAACCTACATCCTCTCTCAATTGTAGAATTTCACAAATTCTAAAATATAATAGTTTTTTATTATTTGGGGATTCAATATCCCAAAATTGGTTTTGAAACAAACATGGTTTATGGAATTCTAAAACCCAAAAAACTTGTAATCTACCTTATATCCCAAAAAAAGGACAAAACAAAAGAGAGGATTTCACAAATCCTAAAAATATATTATTTGTTTATAATTTAGGGATTCAATATCCCAAAATTAATTTTGAAACAAACAAAGTTTATGGAATCCCAAAACTCAAAAAGAGCACTTTTTACATCCCAAAACTTGAAATCCACCATATATCCCAAAAAAAAACAAAACAAACACCCCCTAAATAGGTCTGCTGATGGGTTTTTAATTATGGAATTATGGAATATATAATAATAATAATGAGAAAAAATAAGACGTAAAATTTGAGAAAACATAAGATGTTAGTAATGATGGAATTTTTTGGGAAACCTCCTCTATTGAAAGTAATTGCAGAAACAGCCCTCTTGAAAAGACGTGACAATTTCTTCTTCTTTTTTCCTTTTTTTTCACAAGGGATTTTCCATGTTAACGACTTACGTCGGTTTTAGATATTGCACAATTGGTAAATCTGGAAACTGAATAAAATTAAAGAAAAAACTAAATCATTTTACCTTAATTATTTTATTTTTTACATTTGAATTATATTTAAAAACGTATGACTGTTGCCTACCAAAAAAGGATTTATGACTGCTGCAACTACTAAATTTGAATTTGGAACAAAATCCTTCTTTAGGTTTTTAATCCCCTTGTGGTGTGATAGAGAAATGAAATAAAGGAGCCCTCAAACAAATGGTCAAATCCAAAGTTAAAATTTGCTCTGACTTTGTCTTCTCCACTAACCTAATTTCAGACTAGTCCTACTAATGATGAGTGATTTCCACCGCAAATTGAAGTATAATGATGATATTTCTAATTGTGATGATAAATAATCAAAACTCAAAAGTTTCAACTTATACAGAAATATGGATTTTTGAATTATGCTTGCGCTTCTCTTGTCCATACTCAACTTAATTTATTGTTGTGGATATGGAAGTCGAGTCATCTTGGATACAGAGTCAACCGATATAAGCAAAAAAATAAACCATGACAAAGATGAGTGTTTGATGTCATGCGCCTATATAATAGTGGATAGACTTGTTAGGTGTCATTATTTTGTAAATAAAATTGCAAGAGATTTATGTTGAAATTATTTTCAAATAAATATTTTAAAAAACATTTAAGAGAAGAATGTGAAGAGATTCTTTGTGATGTCTTTGGATTTTGGTGCTTTGGTTTTAGAAACACGGAGAAAGAGGAAGAGTTTGATGAGATACATATCTACTTGGAATTGTTGGTGAATTTTTGTCTTCCTGCCTACTACAATATACACAACTCGAAAGTCAACCCAAAACCAAAAAAATAGAAAATAACTGCAATCAAGATAAAGTAACGCTGATATTTACGTGGTTCGGTTGACCAACTTCGACCTACATCCACGAGGCAACAATACGAGAAATTCACTATGTATCAGGAAGAACTATAAGAAGAACCACTCAACTATCGTCTCTCAACCTCTCAACCTTGCATACATAATTAACTCACATATTCTCTCTAACCCACTCCTTACAATCTTTTGAACGGACAAATACAGCGAAACCCTCTCCTAATGTTTTAATATTTTGCACGGACAAAGTCTACGAAATCCTCGCCTCTTGCACAATATTATTAAATCAGGCTACGCTCTCTGCTAACCCTACATTACAAGAACATCGGCTCTCTCCCTTCTCCTTAGTTTTTCCTCCAACAATAGAATGATATATATATGGAAACCAAAACTCTACCCCTAGCCAAACTTCCTAATTAGAATAGGATTCAAACTCTTAATCATGATGAGACTCGATTTTCTAATTATGATAAATCTCTAACTCTATCTAATTATCATAAAGTTATATAAAGAATCAAATACGCAATCTCAACAGGAATAATAATGTTTCTTTTTACGAAAGGAGAATGGAGGTTGTCAACATTCTTGAGAAAGTATATCCTTTCTTGCTATATCTTTATTGGAAAACCATGCAGAAACGCATCATTTGTATGTTGTTTATTATATAGTTATTATATAATACAAACTAATTTGTATAGAAATGTTAATTTTCAAAAAAAGAAAAATCCTTCAAACACATCGAGAGGGTGTGCATCAAAATTCACAAGAATCTTTATAAAACTCTCCTAATTAGGTAGTACTAAAATATAATTATTTAAATATATTTCATCATCAATATTTACATATACAATTTAAAAAAATTTGCAAGTATTCAGGATTAATTTTATTTTTTGACCTTTACTAAGAAAATTACCTTAACAAATAATATTAAAACTGTCCGTAAGAAAAATAATCATCTAAGATTTCATTTGTTGTATGAAATTTAGCTGGCTTACCTTCATCGTCTTGCTTTATTTTTATGTTTAATGAAAATTATTTATTATTTACAAACTAAGGCTAAAAAATCTACAAACTATGACCCTATTTATCTTCACGTTTACTCATGTGCAACATTACAAATAGGGTCAAATTCACAACACCCCGCCCTCCACCCCTGAACGTTGGCGGGTTTTACATATAACCCCCTAAATTCTATCTCACATACACCCCCACCCCCCACCCCAAAAAAAAACTATGTAGTATCTCACAAAATCCCCCTGGCGTTTAGCTTATCTGACCTAACCCTCCGTATGTAATTTGCAAATAAATAACATTATCTTGAGAGGAAAAAACTCAAACTTTAGAGGTATAAATATGTTCCATGTGAATAACAGGTGATTAAGTTTGAGAATTTTCTCTTCAAAATTAGTTATTTGCAAATTATAAGTAAGGGGTTATGTGAGATAAGCTAAAGTTTAGAAGGGTTTTATGAGACACGTCATAGTTTAGGGGGTTAAGTCAGATAAATAAACTTTAGGAGAGTTATGTACAACACTGCCCAAAATTCACTGGGGTTTTGTATAATTAACCATAAGAAATAACACGGAATTGATAAATCCACACAATTATAGCAATTGTAGGGGCCAACATGAAAAATTACTCTTTTACTTCGCTGCAACTATGAAGTGGTGCAATAAGAAAAAAGAGAGTGAGAATAACGCATTCAAGAGAATCAAGAAAGAATTTCATGGTGATAAGCGACGGAACCCCCAACTGCCTCCTCGAGAACCGCTTTTTATTTGGGATTTCCCGCCGTCCGGTTAAGGCCGTACTCACTTCTTTATCGTATTAGACCCTAACGGTTTAAAATTTTATACCAAGCCCTCAAATCTTCAAGCTTCTAATTTAAGACTCCCAAATTTATCGTTACCATTATCGTTAAACGCTTATAGAGTTAATAGATTTGAAAGTGTTCTTTAGAAATTGGTTAAATGACACTTTAATATCCTATTGTTTCACCATCTTTACACTTAAAAATCTAATTTATAAAAAGCAGCACATGAATAATCTATGTTGTCTACCATTATAATAAGGTAACCATCGTTAAAAAACTCGTTAAAACAAAAACATCCCTCCATAAAAATTTAATAAAATGATGGAGGGTAAGTATAGTGGTAAATATGATAATAAATATGGTCAATACAAAGACAAAAATGTCATGTGCTAATCACATTGGAATATTCCAACCTACAACTAATAGAAGATACTATTATCTTTTTTTTCAACGTAGGGTACTAAAGTACCATCTTTTTACAATTTAGGATGTTAAAAGTACTATTTTTTATAATTTAGTATATTTAAGTGCAAAAATGATGAAACAATAGGGTATTTAAGTGACATTTAGCCTTCAAAATTTAAAGATTCAATGTCCCATGCAAAGAATTTAGTATCTACTAAGACACAGATATGTAACTTCAAAAGTCTCATTTGAAGTAACTTGATATATTTCGCGTGTAATTAGAAACATGAAAATTTATGAGCCGACGATAAAATTAAGAAAGACTAGTATGTGAAAAAGTCTAACTAAATCATTTGAAATAAGGACCCTTTTGATTCTTAAACTCGATCCGCTATTCATTCGAATTATATTATATTATATTATATTTGTTGATGTCCGTGAACACACAGTCGATAGGGAATTCTGCCGTGGGAGGCAGTTCTGATCTTCGCGCTGACGGTGAAGTAGGAGATGATGGGAGACGGGGCTGACCCCTCCTCCGACTTTATGCCTGATCCTTGGACTGGAATTCCTGATCTTGCTACGCAAACAAGAAGAAAAAACCCGTAAGAGGGCAGGGACCGGTTCTCCCACGGTACCTCCGACGGTCAAGTCAGCTGATGAGCTTGAGTGGGGTTTGAGGGAAGATCCGATGATCATTGAGGTCCTAGAATTCATTACTCTTATTGAGTTTGCAGGAGAAGACATGGCTTTTTAGAATTGTTCAGAGTTTTAAAAGAGGTTCAGAAGTCTCCCCTGAGTTAAGAGTTTTGTCCCCCTTTTCTTTCCCTTCCTTCCTCCTTTTATAGTCCCCTGCCTTTGGGATTTGATCTTTGGCTTTAACTATGCACAAGAGGGCGGTTGAGGGGTGAGCAGACAGGTTGCTGAGTCATTCTTTGCTTGCCAGATGGCTGCTGGCGACTGGAGCAGAAGAGCAGAAGTCATTCGAGCACAGGAGGGGGCGCCTTGGAAACATCCCAGATTCGATAGATGAGACAGAATAGAGGATAGGCTGACTGTTTGGGCCTCCTTCCCTTGCCAGATGGCGGCTGGTGATTGGAGGGAAAGTCATTCGAGTACATGAAAGTATCATAGCGATCTCTGGGAAGTGACTCATGAGTAGAATAAGTGGCTTATGCACGAGATTTGTCAGAGTGGAGATCTTGATGGGACTGATCAATACTGTAGCGTTGATCGATATCTGAAGGGAGCTTACTGGATCTTATCCCCTTAGCAGAGACGGGTTGATCTGTGAGTCATCATTATGATTTACCGACCAATAGTCGAGTGAGCTTCTGGTCAAGACGTCTGCTCAAGGAGTCATCTTGATTACGAGGGACTGACTGATCCCGCACTTCGAGTCGGTAATGATAACTCTCGGTCAAAAGATGACTCGTCTACTCGGCTGGCCGATAGACTTGCTCTTGGCTGGGCTTTCGGGCCGCTAAGCTGGTTTGGACCATAGCTCTTTTTGAGCCTATGAAGATAATCTCTCAATGTCTTTATCTTTAAATGGTAAACTAGTACAATAGTTGGCCCCTTTCATTCGAAGCCAACTTTAGTTGGGTCTAAGTGAAATAGATATAAGTTTGCTCAGAATGTTGAGGATTTTAGTCGGTGCACAGACTTCACGGATGTTGAACCACAAGTGTACAACAAGTTTTGAGCGTCTACAGGGATATCTCCCAACATATGGTGAGCAAACTCCCCGAAACAAAAAAGAAAGATAGCTCTCAAACGGTCAGATTTCACAATATCAAATGGGAAACCACACTCCAAAGCAAACAGAACAACTCAAAATAATGGCAAGCACCACTATATGCTCTAGAGATACACCTCCTACTTTATGGATTGCAAAACCCCCAAAACATTGCCTGATCATCGTGAATTACCCCACCCACACTTGAACCTCAAGAAGCACTAAGGAATCTTCTATCAACATTTAACTTCAGAATCTTCCATCAACATTTAACTTTCGCTTTCCCACTGCTGAAATGCATCGCGTATGTTCAGGGTTAGCAACCCCCCATTGTAGGGGGGTTTATAGGTTTCTAGTGTTGCGTGTCATTCACTCACATACCAAGAACCTCAACTCCACAAACCCCTTGCATCCTATAATCGAACCCCATAAAAAACTCTTATTTTAGTCATTCCCCGCAAACCAATAAGCAATGACTCATTACGCTAACAACTCCTTTTGTAAGCATTCAGATAGTAGCTCCACCAATTATAAAAACTCTTTAAGAATGTTAGGGTAAAGAGAGGGAAGTGAAAAATTCATCTCCCACTCCAGATAGACGAACGAGCACATGCATATTGCATGCACAACTGTCTCAGCCTCACTTCACCATCTCATATATATTGATTCCACATTCAAATGACGTTGATGGAGGGTAGAAGTTATTGGAAGAATACCTCATCATGCACAAGAAATGAATTGCTTTATCTTATCTAATTTGGTAGTGACAAACTCTAAATCCTCCGTACAGATCCATCACTGACAGTCCTAACACTCTACAAAGAACCACTGCCTCTTTCATGTTATCAATGCTAGTCTATGAAGGTATTCAAAAAGCACAACCATTCAACAAAATCATTTAAACATAAGCGTGGGCCTTACCAAGGGAATTTGGATCATTTGACATTATCAATGTACTCGATAGACTCAAAAATGTTCGTAAGCATTAGCTTCAGATTAGCCAAACCAAGTGTGAGCCAAACTCAGCATAAGCCAAACTCAATGTGAGCCAAACTCTGCGTGACCTCAGCCGGGCGTGACCTCAATTTAACGTGAGTGGGACAACAACTCAGTGACAATCACCCTCGTCAGATGTCAAATCACCAAATCTCTACATTAAATTCTTGGGATTCAAAGGTATATTGGTGTAACCCGGCGTGAGCTCAACTTAGAGAGAGCTAAACCCGCGTGGATCAGAATAATCAAAACTGTTTGATTTTTATAACCCAATGTGTCCAAAAGTCAAAGGTACTATCAACATTAAATGCTTGATTGATAGCTATCACAACACAGTAAGCTAAGCGTGGGCAAAACCCTTGTGAAGCACAAATCTAAGCCTATTAATATCTCTTTTCTCAACATTTTAAGGGGGTTCTTTGGGCTCTATCTTCTTATTCACTGATTTTTGCTCGCAACTAGGCATAGCCACCTAAGTCACCGGGTTATACTCGCGCCATGGCCACGAGTGACAGATTATAATGTGTTATTTTATTACATTCTGGAATCGCACAACTTTTGTTATAGTATTTACAAGTTCTATCTTAAGATCCTACGGTTTGAAAAAGGTTATGCATTTGAAGGATGTTGGCTTTTTACTAATAGACTTAAACTAGTTTATTTAAGCTAATCCCACTAGGTTTCTATTGATGGCGGATATCAAACAGTCAATGAGAGAAGTGATCTGGTTGACGGATGTCCTCTAACCCTCCAAATGTCCGGTTCTGATGTGGGATGTTCTTCCTTGTATAGGTAGAAAATCATAAGAGAGCGGAGTTGAGTTCACCGGTTGTTCCTCTGATGATCAAGTCGGTAATTTGCTTGAGTGGAGAAGTAACTAAACTGTGAAAAATCTTAAGCATTGTGGGTAGAGATAAAGATATAACCCTTATGCAAAAAATAGTAACCCTATTTATAGTGGTAGTATAGAGGTAGGATGGTAACTTCGGCCGAGTATAGGCTAGCGACCAAGTCAGCATCTACTTTATAGGTGTCGGCCGATAAGTGGAGGGGAGGTCACTTCAGCATTTAATATAAATTGATCAGGGGCGTGCGGTGTAAAAGTGGTCTGATGTGTCATAAAGACTATTGAGGATAGAGAAATGATTACATTTGATGATAGTAATTGTGAGGTAATTAGCTATCAGTGCGCCGGAGGGGGGCTTGAGCCTCGAGGTAGTTGTCGCCTTTATACTCGTCCGGTAGAAGGTCGATAAGTACCGTTGTTTGAGTCGCCCTCGCGAAATGTCGGTTGAATGGTCGGTCGAGCAGGTTGGTCAAAAGTTAGCCTAGCCAAGGGTTGGAATATAATGCCTTTTGAGTCATCCTCGTGAGATGTTAGCGTGTCGAGTCGTCCAAGCTAGGTCTTTGGTTATCTTGAAGTGAAAAGCTAGATCGATTATGCATAATGTGAGACACTTATCTGCTATTAATTGGAGATTACTTTTTAGTACTAAAATGACTATAACAGTTTCTAAACTAGATCTTTTATGTAATATCTTTATTTAGTATTATACTCCCTTTAAAAGTACGAATTCGGAAAAAACTTTTCATGGTTAATATACCATTAATGTTTTTTTAAATATTACATTGTTATTCTAATCTATTCTAATTATCCTATCTTCTTTGAATTGATAATTAAATATTTTATCCTATTCATAATAAAACTTAATATGTTATTAGATAAAGAAGATATGTTTGATATAATTTAAATCCTTTACTTATTTTAATTTGTAGAGAATTATAAATATCCCCTACATAATTTATAATTTATAGAAAAAATCTTTAATTTTTCAAAAATTACAAAGAACACTCAAAATTGAAAATTTATAAAATAACACCCAGAGAATTTCTAAATCATTAGTAAATTGAAAATATACAAATTATAAATAGTCTATAAACAATTTATAATCTGTAGAAAATGCCTATAAGTTTAAAAAAAGTTACTAATAAACCCCTAAAATTCATAATTTATAAAAAACACCATTAGAATTTCTAACCTATAAACACTAAAATAAATATACAGAATTACTAACAACCCCCAGAAAATTAAATATTTGGAAAAAATGTCATACTCTCTTTAAAAGTATAGGTTTAGCAAAAAAAAATTATGGTCAATAATATTATCCATAACTTTTTGAAAAGAACTTAACTAATCGAAAATCTATTAAATTTGAAATTTATAAAAAAAACCTTAATGTTTAGTACATTGCAAATTATCCCTCCAAAGTCTAAAATTTTTTAATGATTTTTTTGTAATTCCTTTATTTCAATGTAATGTTTAATAGTTTTGTGTATTTATAATAAAATTTTAGGGCCTTTTTTTACAATTTTTAAAAATTTTGAGCGTATTTCTTTTGTAGTTTTTTAAATTTTTATTGTGTTTTCAGTGTAATGCATGGATACGTCAATTAATAATAATATTGACGAGTAAGTCATTCTTAAGATATATTAGGCTATAGTTAAGTGTGCATATCACTATTTCTAGACAGTATAGTTTATATATGTAAAAAATTTTAAATGATCTATTTAGTGGTTAAAAGGATTTTTACTTTAATGTACTATTTTTTATAAATTATATTTTAATGTGAATCTACTATATAATTTTAATACATTTGATTGATTGACTATATGGGTATATAGACCAAAGATTACTTTACTTTCTCATATGAACTAATAATTAATGCTTAATAATTTAAATTATTACTTCTAAATTTAATATAAAGATGAGCTCTAATAACATTTATTTATTTACCTAGAGGACAATACAATCTTAAATCCTATTTTTTGCTTGACATTTGTTCCATAGTTATGCATATTAAATTAGTAACTAAAATAATAATTATTTATGCTTAAATTACGATGATTGTAGTTGGTCACTCGCTATGAAATTTTCATGAATATATATACCTTACTTTCTATAGTTATCTACATTACTCATGTATATTTTATAAACTAGTTGTTAATTTGACATATTAAATTACTTTTTCTTTGTACAAATTTTTTCTTTTACTTTTAGATTATGTAATCACTATATCATCATTGTAGCGTAGAAATGACCTCACTCTAAACGGCTTCAAACTAATGTTTGCGTTGAACTGAAGTATATACTATTGTTACTATGTGTATATATTTTTTAAGAAAATAATGCCAACACCTTTTAAACAGAAGAGAATACTCTAACCTCTGATATTATAAAAACTAAATATAGCTAATTAAGTGATTAACAAAAGAGAACTTACATCAGTAAAGTGTGAATAATAAGATAAAGAGGAAAGGTAATGATATTGCCAACAATACCACTAATAGCAAACCACAATATAAAGTTAACCTATTTTTTGGAGCCCAAGTATTAGCTATAAGTATCGAAGTTTCCATATATATACTTTATAATTTATTAAAAAGGGTTATATAATCTTATATAATAAAATTAATTTAATACTAAATAGTAATGTTATTGTAATAATATCATTATTAGGAAAAATTCTTCGTGAACCGGTATGTTCTTTACGATATATAAGCTATGCACTCCAAATTCTTGTGTCTTTTATAGAGCTAAAAAGTTTGAATACGAGCCTCTAACATTTTACTCTCATAATAGTAAAATCCATTTAGCAGATGTGGATATTACAGATGAGTTGTATGTTCTATATACAATACAATTGCCCTAGGCAAGTGAGTTATAATAGCATTTTTCATTTACAACATTTGGGGCAAGATTTGATAGGGACCTTGTATCAAAGAAAAAAGAAGATTTTGTATTCAGAGCACATGGCAAAATATATAATAATCTTCCTCCTCTAATTTAGCAAGAAAATAATTCATTATACTTTCAACTTTACTTCTATGACAAGGAGAATGAACTATAAAATTGAATGAGAATATTAGATAATATAAATATGAGTGAAATCACAACTAAAAGTTAATATGGATATGAGTCAATGTACAACTAAAAGTTTAATAGACATATTGCAAGTAAATTCATATGCAAAATTCATTTGCGAATTGAATGATCATCCATCTTTTGAAGACTTCAAGATATTAATAAACAGAGATATTATACTATATCAATATATTTATAACTCACAAATAGTAGATCACATGGCTGCAGTCTAAGATGAAGAAAACAATGACAATATTTTATTTGAGAGAGAGAGAGATTATTGAGTTGATGATCAATCCCACAAAAAACTTAGTTTTCTTTTTTATTTTTATTCAATTTTTATCAATTTAAATAATCATCACATTCAACCATGTGCATTCCACGTGCATCTCAACTAGTAACCCTCAAAGCATAAGTTATATCTCATTAAAAACCATAACCCATCAATTGGTTCTAATCTTTTATTTATTAGAACCCTAATAGAATAATAAGGTACATTTTGTTAGAAAGTATAACCTATCAATTAGTTAATCATAGTCTTTTTAATTAATTAATCTAAACTTTTTATAATGGTGGTTTAATCTCCTAAGTATAAGTTATGTCTAATTAAAGACTGTAACCTATAAAGTTATAATTAACCCTAGCTTTTATTGATTTAAACTAATCAACTTCTTTACGTAACTTAAAGAGATCTTTTTACTAATATAGAATAGTTACTTAGCTTCCATTTCCAAAGCTTCTCAAGGGTGATTATCTACTCATGATTGATTAAAAATTGATAAAAGAATTAAAAAAATTAAAGAGAAAGAAGAAAGAAAGTGAAAAAAATAGAAAATAAAGACAAAAGTTAAGAACTTACTAAATTGAAGAAATCTGAAAATAAGATGAACTTCTACTCCAAAATAGGAAGCAAAAAAGGAGAATTTTATTCTCACGAATTGAATGTGTAAAATATAATGGGCTTAGGCCCCTATTTGTACTATACAAGAATCTCTTACAATCATCGGATTAAACTTAATCTCCAGGTAATCCTCACAACTGTTGGGGTTGAACACACAAACCATAACCCGTGCCCTTCCGGATCTTGTGTCAAGAGTAAGCAAACAAGAAATCATAGCAAATAACAGCAAACTTGCAAGAAAGAATGAACAAAAGAAGAAAACACCAGATTTAACGAGGTTCGGCAAACGTGCCTACGTCCTCGGGAGCCACACCAGATAGTTTTGATTAATTGAAGAAGATTACAATGCTCGCAGTAGGTCACTCTCTCTCTAAGATCTTTGATCTCAAAATGCCATCAAAACCCTCACAAGGACGTCCTCACATAACCCTAAAAACGTTTAAGGAAACATATATATACACAACCCAAAAACAGATTCCAACCCGAATCAGGAAACTGCCAGACCCGACTTCAGTCAACCGATAGCATCGCATTTGTCGACTGGTTGATCGCCATCGGTCGACCTATATCATTGCTTAGGTCGACCAACCAGAGCTCTATTTTCTATAGGGTTTTCGTGCACATTTTTGGTCGACCAGGGCAAGCCCGTCGGTCGACCATCCCGAAATTCCTATAGATTTTCTTGGCTTCACATCGGTCGATCGATGAGCTTGTGTCGGTCGATCGAAGAGGAAATTTCTATGCAGTTTGCGATTTTGATTCCAGGTTTGGTTCTCCACTCCAAAAACCAACAATCTCCTACTTGGAGATCAAACCGTCATCAACGAGCTCTCCCGAACTCCCGCCATCTTCGCAAGCATCTTCTTCTACCCGAAAAAATCCATTCTTCAATCAATATCATCTCGACGATCCCTCCTATCCTCTTAGTATGTCTCCGCCTTCGTCTCCTACGTGTGAAGGCCAACTGAAGTTGCACACAACTTTAATTTCTCAATGGTCACTGCTTTTATCAACATGTCCGTAGGATTTTGACTCTCCAAAATCTTCTCCAATTGTAATTTGTCATCCTGTATCAGCGAGTGTATGAAGTGGTAATGTAGGTTGATGTGCTTCGTTCTGGCATAATATACTAGATTTTTGGCAAGGTGTATAACACTCTGGCTATCACATTAAAGAACGTTGTTCCCCTGCTTTAAACCCAACTCTTCTAGTCACCCGGTCAACCAAATCATCTCCTTGCTGACTTTAGTTACTGAGACATACTCTACCTTAATTGTGGACAATGTTACTATCTTCTGCAAACATGAGACTTAGCTCACTTCTGTCGACGCTAATGTATAAACATACCCAGTGGTACTTTGCCTCGTATCATGATCACCGGTGAAATCTGCATCCACGTATTCCTACAGTACTAATTTCTTCCTTCTGAAACATAATAGCATATCCGTAGTCCCTCTCAAGTATCATAATATCCACTTCACGATCTCCCAATGTTATTTCCCTGGATTGCTTGCAAACCTGCTCACAACTCCCATTGTATGGGCGATATCCAACCTCGTGCAAACCATCACGTACATAAGACTACCAATGGCTGATGAATATGGCACTCTGCTCATGTGGTCCTTCTCTGCATTTGTTTTAGGTGATTGCTCATCGGATAACTTGAATTGACTTCCAAAAGGTGTGCCGACGGGCTTGGCATTCTCCATGTTGAATCTCTAAAGTACATTCTCAATGTATTCAGCCTGACTCAACTTTAACGTCCCGTTAGCTTCATCTTGACTAATTTGTATCCTAAGAATTTGCTTTGCTACACCCAGATCCTTCATAGCAAACTCTTTCGCAAACTGCTTCTTCAATTTGTTTATCACTTCTAAACACGGTTCTGCAACTAACATGTCATTAACATACAGTAATAACTTGATATAGCTGGACTCGAACCTCTTGAAGTAGTAACAATAATCTGAATTGCATCTTCCATAGCCATTGCTCTGCATGAAGTTATTGAACTTCTTGAACCACTGTCTCAGAGCCTATTTTAAACTGTACAAGCTCTTCTTGAGCCAACACACCATCTCTTCCTTTCCTTCTTCTACAAAACCAACATGTTGCTTCATGTAGATTTCTTCATCCAACTCATCATGAAGAAAGACAGTCTTCATATCTAACTGCTCAAGGTAGAGATTTTTAGCAACTACTAAGCTCAACGCCACTCTGATGGTTGTAAGTTTTACGACAGGGGAAAATATCTCTGTATAATCCACTTCTTCCCGCTATTGGAATTCTTTCACAACTAATTTGGCCTTGTATCTCTTACTTTCATCACTCTCCTGCTTGACTCGATAAACTCACTTGTTATGTAAGGTTTTCTTCTGTGCAGGTAGCTAGGCTAACTCTCATGTCTCGTTTGAGTGGAGAGAATCCATCTCTTCTTGCATCACATGCTCCTACTGCTGAGATTCACTAACTTGCATAGCCTCCTCATAGCACTCTGGTTCTCTGCTATTTGTTAAAAGTAAGTAATCGAGTGATAAAATATATCTGAGATTCGGTTTTGGTACTTGAATGACCTCCTAAGCTCCACTCCGTAGGTAGTAGTCTCTGCACTTAGAGTCTCCTCCGTTCTTTGGTCAGAACTGACACTGTCTCCCCCCATCTGGAAGTTCCTCCAAATCTATGTACTCAGATCCACCTTCATCCTTAGTGCTGCTCCCACTGCTTTAGCTATCATTGGTATTATCCTTGTCCTTGTATATCACATCTTTATTGAATATCACATCTCTGCTCCTGATAATTTTCATGTTCTTCTTATCCCAAAGATGATATCCAAACTTATCAATGTTGTATCCAATGAATGTACACTTATGTAACTTAGCTTCTAGCTTGTCCCTGACATGGTCACTGATATGAACATATGCCACGCAACCAAATACTCGTAAATGTGAGAGATTAACCTTTTTGCCACTCCAAACCTTTTTTGGAATCCTAAAATTTAATGAAACTGATGGCACATGATTAATCAGATAAGTTGTTGTATGCACCGCATCCGCCCAAAACATCTTAGGTAGATCTGCATGTAAACGTATGTTCCTCGCATGCTCTGTCAACGTCCTGTTCATCCTCTTTGCAACACTATTCTGTTGTGGTGTCCCTAGAGTAGTCCTCTCTAAACGAATCTCTTTCAGGCCACAGAACTTCTTAAACTCCTCTAGCTCATATTCTTCACCATTGTCCAATCTCAGGCACTTCACTTTCAGATCTATCTCGTTCTCTACCATGGCTTTTCACTTCTTGAAGATCCCGAACACCTCTGACTTGTGCTTCATGAAGTATACCCACACCTTCCTTGAGTGATCGTCGATAAAGGTGACATAGTATGCTAAACCATCAAGAAAAGACACACTAGCTGGACCCCAAACATCTATATTGACAAGCTCTAGCTTCTAAGTTTTAGGTGGTCTTCCACTCCTATAAAAGCTGACTCTCTTCTACTTTCCGTAGATGCAATCCTCGTAAACACCAACTTCAACTGAATCGATGCTTGTTAGCTTTTCCTGTGAGTATAGAATCTTCATACTCTTCTTACTCATGTGTCTCAGCCTATTGAGTCATAGATATGCACTCTCCTTGCTAGCTGAACTGCGAGGGTGTCACTCGTATGTGAAGTAAGGTAGAGATTTTCTATTTTGTTGCCACGGGCAACCACCATATTACCATTGGAGATCTTCTATGAATCCCCGGTGAATGTTAAAACATAGCCTTCTACTCCAAATTGCCCACTGAAACAAGTTTCCTCTTTAGTTTTGGTACGTGTTTGACGTTCTTCAGATTCCACTTAGAGCCCTTTATCTGAATCTGCACATTGCCTCTTCTAACAATACTGCAAAGCTTGTTATCCTCCAAGTACCATTTCCCAAAGTCCCTTGCTACATAGTTCTGAAGAAGCTTCCTATTAGCAGTGGCGTGGAATGAGGCTCCCGAATCAATAAACCATGAGTCGGAGTCACTGTCCATAGCAAGGATTAAGACATCTTGTACGATATGAGCCTCCTGCTCATTTGCATCCTTCTTTGGCCCTTTGCAGACTGAAGACATATGACCCTCCTAACCGCAGTTCCAACACTTTCCTTTGGTAGGCCTAACCTTCGATTTCGACCTCTTCTTTTCCGATTTCGACCGATTCCTGTTCTGGTTACCCTTCTTCTGGTTTCGGCCTCTTTGCTCGAGATTTAGGGCTGAACCTGAACCTTCTAATTCGGACGATTTTCTTCTAACCTTCTCGGATAGAATCATGCTAACAACCTCGCTCAGCTTCAACTTCTTCTTCCCCGTCGAGTTTCTAATTGCGGTCACGCAACCTGTCTAGCTATCCAACAACTGTGATAGAATCAATAGGGTCTCCACTTCGTCATCAAACGTGATATCAACTGAGATAAGTTGATCAACGATCGTGTTAAACTCATTAAGATGCAACATGAAGGAATACCCTTCTGCCATCTTGAGGTTGAAGAGTGACTTGATGAGATGCACCTTGTTTATGGCTGACGGTTGCACGTACATCTTCACAAGCGCTTCCATAAGCCCCACTATCATCTTCTCCTTCAATATGTCGTGGGTGACTGATTTGGTGAGCGATAACCGGATTTGCCCTAGAGCATTCTGATCCAGTATTTCCCAGTCCTCGTCTGATTCCTCTTTCTTCTTTCCTTTGGTTTTTCCCATCAACGGATGATAAAGATCCTTCTGGTATAGAGAGTCCTCCATTTCCGACTTTCAGTAGGTAAAGTCAGATCCGTCAAACATCTCGATCTCGATTTACTTTCTTCCACCATCTCTTTCACACACAAACTTTGCCAAACAAAGCTCTGATACCAGTTGTTGGTGTAGGCGTCAAAAATTGCCGATAGGTCCCCACAAACAGCTCAGTGTTAACGAGCGACGATGAACATCACTATCCGGTTCACAAGAGTTCAATTGACGTCAGTAAGCGCATGAAGCGAACCGACGAACTACGTGAGCCGACAGAATCTCAGAACAACGGGGATACGGACTGACCGGAAACCCCGCGATCACTACAAAAGGAGCAACGCCCGTCGTGTACTGTTCGCCCCACTGATAATCCAACCAATGGGATCTACAGAGCTCGCCGTCAGAATTCCAACGCATCCGAAATCAATCAAATCCGAGTTCGGATAAAAAGTTAACGGCAAGTCAACGGCAGATCAACGACGGAACAACGGCAGAGCCTCGGACCAGACTGAGGCACCCAGGGGTATCCCGGCGAGGTCGAAACACCCGAGGGGTGTCTTGGCAAAACCAAGACACCCCAGGGGTGTCTTGGCCAAGCCGAGACACCTCAGGGGTGTCTCGGCCAGGCCTAGATGCCCCAAGGGGTGTCTCCAATCTTTTTTACGGCGAAACGCTTTTTGGGGTGTCTCCAAGGTTGTTACACGGCGAAACGCTTTTTGGAGGTTGCTTTTATGACGAAACGCTTTTTGGAGGTTGCTTTTACGGCGAAACGCTTTATGGGCAGCCCCTAGGCCTCCTCTTGTGCCTATAAATAGACCCCTTGGGTCTCCATTCTCTGGGCCCCTGATTTGGAATACTCTTGGCTTGAAATTGCTCTTGCCTTGGAGTTTTGGAGAGAGCGGCGAAGCCCTGCTGGAGCGAGGAGTCGGAGTTTTCAAGAGAGCGGCGAAGCCCTGCCGGATCAAGGAGTCTCCTTCTTCATTCACCCCTTCTCTTTTCCCTTAGTGTTGCCCCTTAGCGGTGATACTAAGAAGAGCGAATATCTCGATTATCCGAGATAGGAGCTGTCGGTTTTCATATCCCATAGCGGATAAACGAAACTCTGCCGGATTTTCCCGGAACGGATCTGATCGACCGACGGTCCACGGATATCAACATCCCCATCACAGGCTAAAGACCCACGCAAGCAAGCACCGATAAACGGGACTTGCGTTTATTTTCAAGAGAGTTGTAATCTTAATTTCTTTGTTATTCGATTCATTGTAACGACTGAAGTTTTAATGAAATCAGTAATGAAGGCAACTTTCGACGAAAACAGTTGGGGTTGAACATATAAATAACAACCCGTGCCATTTCAGATCTTGTGTCAAGAGTAGGCAAGCAAGAAATCATAGTAAATAACAGAAAACTTACAGGAAAGAATGAACAAAAAAAGAAAACACCAGATTTAATGAGGTTCGATAAACGTGCCTACGTTCTCGGGAGCCACACCAGAAAGTTTTGATTAATTGAAGAAGATTACAATGCTCGCAATAGGCCACTCTCTCTAAGACCTCTGATCTCAAAGTGTCGTCAAAACCCTTTCAAAGACGTTGTCACAAAACCCTAAAAACGTTTTAGGAAACATATATATACATAGCCCAAAAACAAATTCCAACCCAAATCAGGAAACTGCCAGACCCGACTTCGGTCGACTGATAGCATCGCATCCGTCGACTGGTTAATCACCACCGGTTGACCGATATCATTGCTTCGATTGACCGGCCAGAACTCTATTTTCTACAGGGTTTTCATGCACGCTTTCGGTCGATCGGGGTAAGCCCGTCGGTCGATCGTCTCGAAACTCCTGTAGTTTTTCTTGGCTTTACATTGATCGACCGATGATCTTATAATAGTTGACCGATAAGGAAATTTCTGTGCAGTTTGTGATTTTAATTCCAGGTTGGTTCTCCACTCCCAAAACCAACAACAACCATAGGATTTCATATGACCAAGAATTAATTAAATATTTTCATAATATAAACAAGAGTCTAAACTCTAATTAAATTTAGATTTCTGCCAGAATCAGATATTAATGATTTAATTTGAGAAATCTGCCAATATGGATGTCTAGAGGTGATTTTTATATATAATATGTTAGATTTTTATTTATGAATTAGGAAACATTATTTTTTCTTTTCTTTGTAGTTGATATTTTTAATCCAAATTTCACTTATATTTTATTTTTCTTATCCTCGAAGTAATTGAATATTTCTTTTTCTTCTTGATTTCCTGCTGTCACTACACTACCTGAAATCATCTATAGCGGCCAAAAAACGATATGATATTATTTGATAGCGTTTTAATCAGCGCTGTATCAGAACCCGCTATAGTAGGTCTGGCTTTACATAGCGCTTCCCCAAACGCTATCAAAAATGTTCCAACCATAGCGTTTTTATGTAGCTATAAAAGGGTATTCAATAGCGTTTCTGTGTTGCTATGACGAATATCTTTCATAGCGGTTGAAAAATGCTATTAGTTAGTTTTCATTCATAGCATTTCAACGCTGCTATTGTCTTACATTTGATAGCGTTTGAGTTACTACAATGGTGTTTCAGCGAATGCTGTCTTTTTTCTTTTAAAAGCATTTCAGCAATTATTTCCACTTCTTATAGCATTTCAGTTGTGCCTATAAACTTTTGAGGTTGAACTAGAAATAGCTTCCAATTATGACAACCATAAAAGCAAATATTTTATTTAAAGGTTCAAACTGATACATAACCAAGTTGTAGCATACAAGAAGTTCAACACAAATGTGCCAAAAAAACAAATACTAGTCTTTGGATAATCCAACATGGAGTATAAGAAATTAACCATAGTACACAGAACAATAAAAACTAACTTTGTTGCATTACATATGACTTGGGAGACTCATCATCTTCAGCAATTGAGTATTAGTACTGCTGCAAAAATAGAAATTAACAACACCAATAATGAGAACCTAGATCCATGAATATATGAACACAAAACATAAAACAACAGCACCAATAATTAGAAATCCTAGAGCCATGAAGATCTGGACTAAAAATAGAAATCAACAATCAAAATATAAACAACAGTCCCATCTATTTTCTTTAATTAGAGGAATTATAACAAACAATTATCAATAATTCTACATCAAGAGCTGTATGTAATATAAAGTCATGCATGAGGAAGTTTTGGTACTTTCTAGACCACAACAGCATTTAAAGTAGTCACAAATTATGTATAACTTACCAGCTTTTCAAAGCATAATAACTTTGTCTGATGGCCAAGCTACTGCCATACCAACAACATCTTCAATGCATTCTAACTCAGATGTTGGCCTCCAAAGAGATGCACTAGGGATCCTAGGGATATCAACCCAAACACGCATAGCATTAGGACTTAAAGGAACAAAGTGAACAAGTTGGTTCGGATCATTTGAAGACCAATGTACTTCAACAACTATCTTTCCCGAGCCACCAATATCTAACAAGTTGCACTTTTTCTTTGAGTTGTTCACACTCTAGCAACAATACAAAAACAGTGATATCAATTATAGAAAAGAAACTAGTACAATCAAATATTAAAATAATGATAGTATCAGCAAAAAAGATTACCGAAGGAGATGATATGTTTGGAGATTCCACATTGTTAATTGAGATATTTTCCAATACAACCTTGTCAGCAGGCCACGCTACTTTAGTGCCGATAGCATCTTCAATAGATGTCATGTTAGGCGTGGGTCTCCATAAAAAAGCTTCAGGACTTGTCGGGACATCAACCCAAACAATCATGGCTTTAGGCCCGAGAGGAACACCATTAACAAGCATTTTTGAATTATTGGAAACCCAACGACCTTCAACAACAATTTCGTCTTTTCCGGTCCAATTGAAGATCTTGCACTTGATATGATTCATATTTTTACTCTACCAATCAATGAAAACAGACAAACTCGACTTAACTATATATGTAAGATAACTAATATGAGTAATGAAAGTAAATGAGCAAGCTAAAAATTATTTTACCGAATGCATGGATATATTGTCTTCATTGTCAGATTGCTGACTGATTTGGAACACCACCTTATCAGCTGACCATGCTATTGTCTTCCCCTGAGCTTGTTGCATACATAATATATTAGTTGTAGGCCTCCAAAGAAAAGCTTCTGGTTTGTTTGGAATGTCTATCATCACTTCCATTGCATTAGGTCCAAGAGGAGCATGATTTACAAGCTCCTTTGGGTCACTAGAACACCAACGTCCTTCAGCTACAGCCTCATCTGTTCCATACCAATCTAAAAGCTTGCACTTATCATGTGGTTTAGGGCACATACTCTACAATGTATCAGACTATAATTAGAACATAAAACTCTATCCCGATAATAACACATTCAATTTTTAAATTTTATACCCCATAATTGATCAAAAAGAAACATGCTAGATAATTGACTTATTTACCTTAGGACTGGTCTTATCAATTTCGGGCCCATTCTGCTCATGTTCATCTTCCTCATTATGCATTCTCTAACAACACAAAAAAAAATTAATAGTAATAATAATAACTGCATTAAGGTTTTATATTATTGTATCATAGATTTATTTTAAAACTTACATCTACATGAGTCTTATGTACCTAATAATTTCCAACTAATTTATGGACCACAGTCTCCAAATGTTGTATTCTATTTCAGAATTCAGAATTTTCCTCTTTTAGCTGGAGCACATGCTTGTCTCTGGCTTGTAAGAAAGATACTTTGCTTATAGTAACTCCTCTTCTCATTCCTCTTAATCGCCTAGGCTTATCTTTTCATAATACTTTAGAAAGAGCATCTTCTCTCACATTAGTTGATGAGGATGAAGGTGTAGCAGTTTTAATTTTTTTAAGCTTATCCTGAAAGGTACAATACACACATATATATATATATATATATATATATATATATATATATATATATATATATTACATTATATATACATGTTCTACTAAAAAAGTAATTGTAGGTGTGAATTTCTGATCTCCCGAAATAGGGATTTCGTTTATATTGATAAGAATAGCTTATTACAAACTAATAAATAGAAAATTACAACAGAAACGGAGGGAATGTCCTCCTTGTTTAACGTGGGGACTTTCGGTAGCTATAGGACGCTTCGCTCGGTTCTCGCACCGAGTCTGCTTCCCTTGGACGATTCGACCGAGGTTGCTGGCGAGCTTCAGTACCCAGTAGAAACACGGATCGATGCAGTTCGAATCTCTGAGTTTAACGGCGATCGGGGCCTGAAACTGGGAGAAGATGCTGCAGTGCAAAGATTATGCAAAGAGCTTGTCGTCGACTCTGTTGAGAGTCGAGAGCTAGTGGTTCAGTTAACTGATTGAATCAATCAATTGGCTATGAGCGAACTGCTGAGCTACTGAACCCTTGAACCGAAGCCAGGAGAGGTTCTTAAATAGAAGAGAGACGGCATGGCCGCTCCTTGAATCATGGGATATGACCATGTCTTAGGTTTGTACTGTGAGCGGCTGCTTGATGGGTTCGGAGTACTGTACTCCTTCCCTTCACGTCATGAGGAGTGGGATGGCCCCTCCTTGTACGTGGGATAGCGGCTGTCCAGCACTCGAGTGGGTTTAGCCAGCTTACCGTTTGCAGGCGGATTCAGCTCTTTGACTCGTGCAGGCGAGGCGAGCTTCCTACAGGCAAATCTGGCGAGTGACCGGTCACTCGTACTATGAGCGGCTACTTGACGGGTTTCGAGTACTGTTCTCCATCCCTTTACGTCGTACGGGAAGTGGGAAGGCCCATCCCTGTATGCAGCATAGCGGCTGTCGAGTACTCAAATGAGTCCAGTCAGCTTGCCGTTTGCAGGCGGATTCAACTCTTAACTCATGCAGACGAGGCGAGCTTCAACCTTGAGCGTGCAGGCAGATTTGATGACTGCATGGATTTGACTGGTTGTTGCTACTACGAGCGGCTACTTGATGGGTTTGGAGTACTGTACTCCCTCCCCTCACGTAATGGGAAGTGGGAAGGCCCATCCCTGTATGCGGCGTAGTGGTACGAATTCGACTCTTGACTCGTGCGGGCGAGTCGAGTGAGCAGGCGAATTCGGATGATCTTGACTTGCGTGGGCGAGTTGATCACACCGGCGAATCCTTGATCAACAACCGCGGACGAATTTGGGGCTCGTGCGACTTGGGTTTGCGCTAGCGAGTCCAATACGTGGGTGAACCCCGCCTTTAATTTGAGTGGGCGACTCTGACTCACAGGCGAATTCATGTATAAGTTTGCGGAGGTAATTTTTACCATCTACAAGATCCCCTTCAAAGTTTTTAGACCTAAACCGGCTCACGTGTGGTCTGGAATACTTTAAATAAGGAAGTTCCTGACGAAGCAAGTGTATTCGGCTCCTTTTAGGATTTTTAGCAAACCCTCAGCTATCAACGGGTTTGATTTGTCTTTACTGATCACCGTTTGAATTGGGCTAGCCATACTATTCCCCTCAGTATGATGAGTTATCGAGTAGTTTCTCTTAGGCTTAATGCTAAGATTTCTGTTCTAACCCTTAGCTGTCTGAGACGTGGGTTTGAGTGAGGCCATTCCATTGGTGGTTCAAAACTCCAGACGAGTCGGATCGTTCAGGTGAAATTCATTTTCGCAGGCAGAATTTGAGTTTGGGGGGGGGGGGGGTTGAGCCAGGTTTTTTTTTCCAGGCGAAACCCTTCCTACAGGTGAAATTCGATTTGGCAGGAGGTGAACCACGTGTTCGCCGATGAAGCTTCGTGCTTTCTAGCTAAGGAGGCGTGGGCTCGTCAGGTCGCATCGATTACGATTTTGACAGTATGACGTTAGCTTCGTGCACCTCGCTCGATGACGAATCGTGGCCATGGTTTTCGAATTCAGCCGTCAGATTCGGTTCGGGTCCTGGGTTTTGACCGGCCCGTTTCCTATTTCGACGGTTCCTTCATAACCGCAAAAAGAGAACGAACCACAGAGAGTAACCTGGGCTGTCGATTTCGATCGTGGCCACGTCTCTTAGCTGCCAGGGCTTCGCCTCTTAAGGGTGATCGTGGTCACGTAAGCATCTCTGCCTTTAAATAGGCTTTGTTCTCCTCCTTTTGAGAGCTACCGTGCTTGAGAATTTCGTTTTGTGAAAGTTTTCTAAAGAGAAAGAATTCCCGCTTCATCTCTGACTCTTAGACATGACGTCGAAATCTAAGAAATGCGTTGCAAAGGGAGGAGGTCCTGAACGCTATTTTGATCGTCTAGCCGCCGGTACGATTGCCAGCGTGCCTGAGACACATTTGGGTAAGTCGAAAGATTTGGCTAACGACCTTGCGTTGCTTGTCGATGTCGGGTCAGGAGGATGAGTATCGCTCGTCTTCCCCAGTAGATTCTGCCATTTTTTGGTAGTTTTCCTGGCTTGGGTAAAATCGGCCCTTTTCAGGCGGATTTTACATTCATTTGCAGAGGATGACTTCTGTCTTTACAGGCGAAGTTGGCCTTTATAGGGCGAGGGCGAATTCGTCTGTGACAGGCGAGTTCGATTTTTGTCTCATAAAGACAAATTCAACCTATACAGACAGATTTCGCCTTTGTCAAGCGGACTTTGCCTTTTTGACAGGCGGATTTACATTTGTCTGGCGACTTTGTCTGTTTTGGCTTAATAGGCGGATTTGCCTTCCTGCTAGGGTGGATCCCGTTCTAATTCTCTGGTTCTACCTTGCAGCGACCTTTTCTAACGAAGCCCTTCCGAAAGGCGTGGCTATCGGTCTCGCCGGAGATACAGGCTATACGACGCCTTCCCGATTCCCTCTCCTGGATCCGGTGCCCGCGTTTGCTGCCAACAAGACGGATGAACTGATCAAGAGAGTCACCGATGGACACCATTTGAAATTGCGTGAGTTGACCACTGATGCGGTGCTGACAGACGAGGGCAGGATAGAGCTCAAAAAGCCTCAGTTTTTGTTCGATGACGCCGCGACCGATCCTTCAATCTTATTGCTCAGGGAGAGCAGGTGGCTCCGCGTGGTTGACGGGGTCCATTACTACCTTCCCAGCATGCCGAGGGGGTTCTCAATTGTTGAGTTCCGGTCCCTGGCAGTCCCAAGGATGATGAATTGGGATTTGACCCCGACCCAAGACGGGGTAACTTGTGGCATCTTCACAGGCTCTACGGCTGGGTATGGGGTAGACAGCTCCTGCAAACATGTGACCGCTCTTCGTCTTGGCCTACGCATTCAGAGCGAGACGGTGGAGGGCGACCTTGCTAGAGAGAGGCGTAATCTTCCCCTGTTGCTTCAGGAGGATGCTGCTGCTAACGCTTCTTTCGAGGCACGGATCCAACAGGAGGTAGAGGATAAAGCTCGTGCCATGCATGCGGAGAAGATAGCCGCTGTCAGAGCCAGACTTGCATCCTTCAAGCTCCTAGAATAAACCCGTAGGATAGGAGTAGACTCAAGACATTCTGTTTCAGTTTTGTTTCTTGAATGTAATGTTACGACTCCCTTGGTTGTAAAGTCATAACTTTGTTCAAATGTACTGACTAGAAGTATCTAATGAAGTTTGCATTTTCTCGTTGTGCATATACTCTTTCCAAGTTTCGTTGTGTCGACATTCGGCGTCTTGTTCATGCGGTGGGTAGACTTAGTTGCAGGCGATTCTGAGCAATAGGCAAAACTCAAGCGTCGGTCGGTTTGGTCTGCAAACGAATCTTGAGTGATGCCGAGTTTAGGTTGTAAGCGGAACTTAGGCACATGCGAGTTTGGGCTACAGACGAAACTCAAGTGAGACGAATTTTGCATTGCAGGCAAAACTCAAGCACGGGCGAGTTTGTGCTACAAGCAGGATTCAAGCGAAGCGAATTTTGCACTGCAGGCGAAACTCAAGCATGGGCGAGTTCGCGCTACAAGCAGAATTCAAGCGAGGTGAATTTTGCACTGCAGGCGAAACTCAAGCACGGGCGAGTTTGTGCTACAAGCAGAATCCAAGCGAGGCGAATTTTGCACTGCAGGCGAAACTCAATGCGCGAGCAAATTTGTGCCACGTGTCTACCGGTGGACCCAAGTGCTTGCCAGCTAAGATGACGTAGGCGTGTTAGTGCTCATTAATTGCGAAGCGATGGGACGCTTCGCCTTCCACGCTCAATCCGAATGGTCGGTTCGGAGTCCCAATGATGACGCTTTTATGGGCGTCGAGCTGGAAGCGTCGTGGGACATTTGAGCCGCCCGATTATTCGGGACAACAAATCTCAGCCGTTGGGCTTTTGGCTATATAATGCACTCGCCATACCCTGGGTTGAGCTCTCGTACTTACGAAATTTTGCCTCAAAAGAAACAAAACTCCCAAAATCTCCTCTGCTCAATGGCCTCCGAGAGCGTTGGCTCTTCCTCCCCCGTTGCCGGCGCTGATGCGACGCCGTATCCGACCACCGACCCGGCTCAAGGGTCTTCTGCTCTGGCTTCCTCTCCTAGCCCGGTGCTTACTGTCCTTCAAAGATTGGAGGACGCCTTCCGTAGGACCGCCGTCGTTAGCGTGGGCGCTGCGCGGTACTACGACATGCTCCCCTTCGTGGAGGAGAGCTTAGATGAGATCCGCCACGCAGGAGGTACTCAACTCGCCTGGAGGTGTGAGCGAGAACTCCACCGTTTGGAGGAATTAATGTACCGCTTGGAGGAGCTGGTGCAGGCCGACCCCGAACCGGCGCCTCTCACCATGAGCGCTCTGCTTGAGCGCGAAGACCTGGCGAAGCTAATTCTGAAGCATGAGGCTCTACTCAGACGTCTGCGCAGGCGACATCGAGCCATACTGGTGAAGATGGACGCCTATTTGGACACTGCCTTCTTTGAAGATGCTGGATCCCTCAAAGGCGAGGCGAGGCTAAGGCGGCTAGAGCATAAGAAGATGCAGGCTTATCGAACTATCGAGGCGGAAGAGTGGGCGCTCCAGCTCCTTCGCCAGGAAGAAGAGAATGGCGAGGCTGCTCTCGCCCGGCTTTAGCAGGGGCAGGAGGCGAAGGCTCGGGCCAAACAGGCGGCAGAGTTCGCCACTGTTAAGGTAAAAATCGCCAATTTTAGCCTCTTGAAGTTAATGTAGGGCGTCGTCCCCCTTGCTTAACACTCTTTTGTTGATGTTTAAAAACTCTACGCATGTAATTTTGGCCCGTAATGGCCTTTTGTGCTTTTGTTTATCTATTGCTTTCATGTAGTCTTTTTCTTTATTTTCTGTGTTTGATTTGTGCTTCGGACTGTTGGTTTAGCCCTGGATAGCCATTGTGTTGGACTCGCCTACGCTGTTTGGCACCTGAGTCGAGCCATTTACACCATCTCTCTTAGTGTGGCGAGCCTTCGACGAGTCTGTCTTGGACTTAGTCGTTAGGCTCTCCTTTTGCTTTTGGTTGTTAGCAGCGTGGGGTCGGGTTAACTCCGACTTTCACATTGCAGCTCAAGTGGAACCGAGAGGGTAACACTTAGCTTGAAACATGTTCGTAGCGTGGGGTTGGGTTAACTCTGACTTTCACTTTGCAGCTCAAGTGGAACCGAGAGGGTAACACTTAGCTTGAAACAAGGATCAGTTGCTCGTGCATGCGACCAGCTGAAGACCCCAACTATGACTTGCCATTCGGTGAGTTGCTATCTGGGGGAACAGTTGGACATATCGCCTGTCGAGCTGCCTTTGATAATTATCACCGTCTGCGGGGACGACATATATGATAATCGAATCATTCAGGGATGTAGGATTGTGACGATCGATTGCTGTAGGAGCCGTCGCGTGGTGGGCCGCTACCCATCGGTTATTCTAAGAGAATGTCAGAATAACCAGAATAGGTCAGGTAGTTCAGGGACGTAGGAGTGTGACTATTGACCGAAGTAATAATACGTCGCATGGTAGGCTATTACTTAGGCTGTGTTACTCGTGGGAATAACGACGCCAGTCATCAGAGGTGATCATTAACATGATGGAGTTTTGTTGCGATTGGAGCAACTATGAGGACTTGTCATCCCATTGGAAGGGATTGATAAGTTAATTTTGTTAGAGTTGATAGTTAACATAACAGAATTGTACGTCACGATGTGAACGACTTTGAGGGGCTCACCATTCTATTGGAGAGGATTGGTAAGTTGATTTTGTCAGAGGTGTTAATTAACATGACAGGATTATCTTGGTCTCGACTGTAAGAAGGTTGGACCAAATGGTGATCTAGGTCACACCTAAGAACGCTGTCAGTAGCGTCTCGTATAGGGTTCCCCGTCGGAGTATATGAAGTAGGAACAATTTAGCCTTGTGTACCAGTTGGAGGGAGTGAGGACCAGTTTAGACTCATGCACTCGTGGAAGTTTGAAGGAGAACTAAGGGTAGTACTTCTTCAAGTATTTGCCATTGATGGGCATCATGATCTTGTCGCCGTTCGGTTTGACGAGGCGATAGGCTTTATTCGAGTAGACTGTTTCTACCATGAATGGTCCTTCCCATTTGGACAGAAATTTGCCCTTCTTCTCGGAAGTGAGAATCATTGGTCACCGAGCAGCTAGTACCAGTTCTCCTTCCTTGAAGGATCAACGCTTGACCTTCTTGTCGAAAGCCTTGGCCATTCGGGCTTGATAGAACTCAATGTGTTATTGAGCTTCCAGTCATTTCTCATCCAACGCTTCGAGTTCTGTGAGGCGCCGTCGATGATTATCCTCAGTCGTCATCCCCGCTGTCAGGGCGACACAGACGGATGGAATTTGAATCTCTAATGGTAAGACAGCCTCGCAGTCGTATACCAACGAGTAAGGTGTGTTGCCAGTCGGTGTGCGAACCGTTGTATGATACGCCCATAAGCTCTTACCCAGCTTCTCGTTCCAATCGCGCTTGCTATTGGAAGTTAGTTTGGTTAAGATCTTAATGATTGTTTTGTTGAAGGCCTCGGCCAAGCCATTCGTCGAAGGGTTATAGGCTGTGGAGGAAAGGTTCTGTATCCGGAATTTATCACAAAACCGGGTGAACGCATGACTAACGAATTGTGTACCGTTGTCATGGATGATACGTTGAGGTACACCATATCGGTATATGACATGATGTTTGATGAACTTAATCACGTCATTAGTCTTGACTTCTCTTAAAGGGACGGCTTCGACCCTTTTTGAGAAGTAGTCGGTGATCGCGAGGATGAAACGATAGCCTCTTGCCGACGGCGGGGATATTGGTCCGACTATGTCCATCCCCATGCTTCGAAAGGCCATGACGCCTTTGTCGGGTGTAGTTCTTCGGGAGGTTGATGCATGTAGTTGGCGTGGATTTGACACGCGTGGCAGTGCTTTGCGTAAGCCACCGCGTCGCTAACCATCCCAGGCCAAAAGTAGCCCATCCTGCGTAGACGATCCTAAAGTTTGGGTCCAGGTTGGTGAGCTCCGCAAGTGCCACCATGGGCTTCGCGCAGGGCTTCTTGTGCTTCTGCCTTTGAAAGGTATCAAAGTAACAAGCCGTCGTACGACCTTCGATACAACGTCTTGGTGGTCGAATCATAGTAGAACCTCGAGGCACGTCGTCGGATGGACTCTCGCTCCCTAGCATCTTCGGGAAACATGCCATACATGACGTAATCAATGATCGGGAGACGCCAGTCTTTCAGATCGGGCTGATCTGAAACTTGATGGGTGGCATTAGCCTCCGGAACGTCCTTTAGTCGAAAGAGCCTTCGGCTTGCCACGGTGACCCATTGAGTCGTCTCTAGTGGCTGGGCTAAGTTAGCCGCTAAGGATGCGAGGGCGTCCGCATGCGTGTTCTTAGAACGGAGCACATGCTCGATGCGAAAACTCTCGAATGACTCCGCCAGCCTGGTAGCTGCTTTGTGAAGCAGGATTAGATCGTCGTTCCTCACTTCGTATTCCCCCGTCATCTGTTTGACAATTAGCTGAGAGTCGCCGTAGGCTTCGAGATGTCTTATCTCTAACTCTCTTGCTAACTCGAGTCCAATGAGTAGCGCATTGTATTCAGCCACGTTGTTGGTGCATGGCTCTGTTAGAGAAAAGGCACGGGGCAACACGTGATTATATGGGGAAGTGAGGACCACCCCCACTCCTGCAACGATGGATCCGCTTGTGCTGACGCGAGACGCGTCGTCAAAGAACATCTGCCAAACCTCTGGCGAAGAAGTTGTGTTGACCTCAAGGGGTTCATCTGGCAAATCTTCGAATAGGTCGGTCTTCGCCCCTAGAGGATGACTAGCCATAAGATCACAGATAGCCTGTCGACTGACTTTTGTGACATGAAGTGAATGTCATACTGAGACAATAGGAGTGCCCACCTGGCCAAATGCCAGTTTAACGCCGTCGAGTGCGTCATGAAAACTCGGATAGGGTTTATTCGGGAAATGACGTGGATGGTCTGGCCCACCAAGTAGTGTCGCATCTTTCGGATGGCGAATACTAAGGCCAAACATTCCTTTTTGACCATCGGGTATCGCTGTTCGGCGCCTTGTAGGGTTCTACTTAGGTAGTAGATGCCCTGCTCGTGGCCAGCGTCGTTATTTTGTGCCAAGAGGGCGCCTAGAGAGTGCTCCATAGCCCTGATATAGATGAGGAACGGCTTTCCTGAGATTGAAGCCGCTAGGACGGGCGGGTTCGAGAGGTAAGCTTTGATCTCCTCAAAGGCCCGTTGGCAGGGTTCGTCCCACACGAAGGAAGTGCCTTTCTTCATTAGTTTGGAGAAGGGTTGACACTTACCCGAAAGATTTGAAATGAACCTCCGGATATAAGCTAATCGTCCCTGAAGGCCCCTTCGCTCTTTAAGATTTCGAGGTGGCCGAAGCTCTTGAATAGCTCGTACCTTGTCTGGGTCAATCCGGATTCCTTTTGTCGTGACGACAAAACCAAGGAATTTACCGCTAGACATCCCTAAGAATGAGTTCGTAGGATTCATCTTGAGTTGATGAGTTTTCATGAGTTCGAACATTACCCTCAAGTCTTGGAGGTGGTCATCTTTACAGCGACTCTTCACGACCAGGTCGTCCACGTAGCATTCGACCGTCTTCCGCAGGTAATCTCGAAAGATTGTGCTCATGGTGCGCTGGTAGGTTGCGCCAACGTTTTTGAGTCCGAAGGCATGACCGTGTAGCAGTACACTCCCATAGGAGTCCTGAATGAAGTGTGTTCATCCTCGGGGTGCATTTTGATTTGATTGTACCCTGAGAATCCATCCATGAAGGACATCCTCTCAAATCCACACGTGTTGTCAATGATGACATCCGTAATGGGTAGAGGAAATTTGTCCTTAGGGCACGCAGCATTGAGATCCCTGAAGTCAATGCAGATGCAAATCTTCCCGTTCTTCTTCAGGACCGGAACAATATTAGCTACCCAGTCAGGGTGCTATTCCTCTCTGATGAAGCCGGATTCGATTGGTTTCTTCACTTTGGCCTCGATTGCTTCCATGATCTGCGGACGAAACCGCCTTTGCTGTTGTTTGACTGGTTTGGCATCTGAGCTAATGTTGAGGTGATGCATGACGACCCGTGGGTCGAGGCCAGGCATGTCCTCATAATTCCATGCGAAGACGTTAATGTATTCCCGTATGAGGGCAAAGATATCTTCTTTCTCCCGAGAGGGGAGACTACCATTGATGAATATAGGCTTGGGGTTCGTCTCATCGCCCATGTTTACTTGGAGGATTTCGTCTTTGGTCGGTGGTTCACGTAGCTCGAAGCGACTGTTCCACTGAGCGTTGATGTGGCGGTCCCATGTCTCGTCATAAAGCGGGACCTGTCCGTCCCCTGCCATTTCGGCAGGATCAATTGCGGCCATGTTGACTGTAAGGCCATCGAACAAGTCTCTTACGCTGACGTCTGAGTCCCATGCGGAGGTTGTCAAAGATTGATCCCCTGAACGCGCGTAGTCAGAATCCTCATTGACATAACAGAATAGATCCAAAGAGGAAGAGGAGTAGCCCAAACCTCTCCGAGTCTTGTTGAAGTAATTTGAGGGTTTGCCTTTAGGTACGTAAGCAGGTCGGATGACCATCTTACGCCCCCGGCCGTAATTTAGACCCTATGGACGAGCGAGGTCATACCCCATGTCGCTCATCATGCGCTTCGCGATTTGACTGTACTGTGAAAATTAAGGCGCGGGGTCTTCATCTTCAGACTCGTCCCACAATATGCGCAAAGGGTGATCGATTCGTCCGAAGATGATATCCTTCTGGTAGTTATCCCGGGCCGATACGACAAGTACAGCTTGCGATGACTTGATCGGCTGTGTCTTCGCGATGTACGATGAGCATACAGGCAAGTGTAGTGAGCGGTCGTAATAGAGTTTTAACACTAGGTTATTAGGCGCATCATCCTCGGATGTGGAGCAAGATGACAAATAAGCAAAGTTAAACTTCTCATTCATGATAATATCCTCGGCCTGAACAGCGTTGGTTACATTGTGACTTTCGTAACTGATTACAATTGATTCAAAGTCGTTCAGGACTAGGTTGTCGCCGTATTCGGGCTCGCTATTCGCCTCGTTGCCGCTCCCCGGTTCCTCTACCGGTGGCTCGTCGGGGTCTTGGTACAACAAAGAGTCTGTGAAGTAGTTTTTGACGCCTTTGAAGGGTTGCTTGTTGGCTACTACTGTCTTCACATGATCATAGCCATCCACGTATTTTAAGCATTGATGCAAGGTAGACGAGACTATCCGGTTACTATGGATCCATGGTCGTCCCAAGAGCATATTGTAGGATGGCTCGACGTCGATGACATAACAGGTCACCTCTGTATTCATGTCGCCTATCTGTTACTTCAGGCGTATTTTGCCAAGCGGTCGTGTTCCCATGGCATTAAAGCCGAAGATAGTTATGGTAGTTGTGGGCAGACGCTTCGAGGGTATCCCCAGGTGTTTGATCAGTTTTAGAGGTACGGTGCTTAATGCAGACCCCGGGTCGACTTGAATCCGATCCACTTTCGAGGAACCGACGTTTCCTGTGAAGTACAGTGGTCGATCATGGGAGGTGCTTTTGATGAGCATGTCCTCATGAGTGAATATAATGCAAGGGACACGCCTCTTAGTGGTCTGGCAGCACATCGCACATTCCTGTTCCATGTATTCTTCCCTCGAGAAATGGGTGGCAAAGACTTCTGAGTCGGCCAATGCTTCTTGTAAGGCTTCCCGGGTAGGCCTGGATAGCCGCAGTAGGTCATACATGGTAATCCGCATGGGGATGCTTTTCAGTTGCACGAGTACGTTGAAACGGAAAGGTTGATTACTCGAGCTTGGTTTATCGATGCTTGGAAGGACTGCTGTAGCTGGCCTTGCCAAAGGCCCTGCAGGGTCTTCCGTTCTCGCTGGATACTCTTTGACGAATTCCTTCCCTGCTCTAGTGGTGAGGACGGCGATTTCCTCCTCGAAATCGGTAGGGGCGGTCATTGCTGTCTTATCTCCATCCAGGATGACGGAGATGACGTTGCAAGGCTTTCCCTTAACCTCTTTCGAGGGCTTTGTAGTCTATTGTTCGTCGCTGAGGAGGTCCGGATGGACCCACATCACTTGACCCGATGGCAGAGTCTGGGGGACTAAACCTTTCCCTCGTTGGTTGTGAGGGTCGTCATTAGTGATTTTCAGGACTACCTTAGGGATAGGAATTACCCCTGCTGGAGCCTGGACCTCCGGGAGATCTGTCCCAAAGCTCAAGGTGATCATATTCGTGGTCACCTGCTTTTGAACCTTCTCCTTCTTCAGGACTCCTGCGTCATAGAGGGCCTGGAGTTTATCCTTGAGGATATAACACTTGGAAGTATGGTGGCCAAGGAATCTGTGGTAGGCATAATAACTCGGATCATTGGTTTTGTTCGCCTCTTCAGGCTTCGTGACCTCTGGCAATTTAATTCGATTGCTCTTGAGCAGAGTATCGAATGTTGCCACCACCTGGTCCTCTTTGAAGTCGTATTGCCGCGGGGGCGTTGCTCGAATTGCTTAGGTTTCGGCCTTTGAGCGATTTTGGGTGTCGGGGCGGAATCGACGGCCATGATCTCTTTCCCTCTTGTTCGAGGAGGATTCTTTGGCGCGGTCGGCTCCGCAGCTCCCTTCTTGGGCTGTGGCTCCTCGGCCTCTAACATTTTGATCATATTTTCCACTTGCTCGCCTTGACGAATAAGTTCTTTCCAGGTCCGGGTTTCCACCGCGCCAACCTTGGACAGAATATGGATTGAGAGATTATTGCGGCACATCTCAATCAGTGTGGATTCGGAAACTTGATCCCGACAGTGGACCGATCGGTTCCTGAACCTCTTCACGAAGTCGTTGACCGACTCCGACTTCTGTTGCTTTTCGGCGAGGAGGGTGGCCATCGACACCTCCGTGTCGTCGTCGAAGAAGCGGGTCAGGAAAAGTCTTTCCGCGTCGGCCCATGACTTGATAGAGCCGGGTTCTAACTTGCGGAACCATTCAAACGCCACCCCTTTGAGGGTGCCTATGAATAACCAAGTGAGAATAACGTCATTCCCTGTAAGGAATCCGGTCTGCGCCATAAAGTAATAGATGTATTGCGAGGGGGAGCCCTTGCCATCAAATTGTACCAAGCTAATCAGCTTGAACTTCGCTGGGTATGGGACTGTATCCCACTCGACAGGATAAGGTCGGACCACCCCCAGCTTGTTCATGTTCTGCTGGAGTTTCAAAGCGTTAGTTGGCTTTGGAACTCGTCGAACCTCTTGTCACGGGCGCTACCCCCAGTATGTGATGCTCCTAGTGATGTTTTGGAAGAGTAATCAGATTGTGGATCGATGTTATCCTCCATTTCAGTCGCCGGACGATGGGGAGGTACCCATTCCTTACCCCCCGTCTGTCGCGGTAAGGTACGCTGGGCTCTTTTCTTCTTCTTCTTCTTGTTCAAAAGCTGCTCCAGCATTTCCCTCAAGGAGTCTATGGTCGCCTGTTGTTCTTCAAATCTTTGGGCCACCGCCTGTTCCTATGTGGGTTCCGCCATGTGTACCCTTGCCACTGCGTCCTGGCTCGAGTGCGATGTTTGGGACGTGGCTGCTGCTGAGTAAATCCCGTCTTCGCCGTCGGAGGGAGGTGCTAAGGTTGAATAATCAAACCTAATGCTCACCCCCCGTACGACTACGGGTGCGCCGGTATACACCGTCTCGTTTACGTTGGACAAGCGGAGGATTAGGTCCCAGGAGGGAGTCCGAGTCTTGAGAACCATAAAGCACAGTCTTGCCCTTGCCCGTCATGTTGATTATAGTGGATGGGAGCTCTAGATCGTCGGCGGCGCGTCCTTTTTGGTAACGACACCTTCGACGAGAAGGTCTCGGTCGAGATAGCCGTCGAGAGAGTCTCTCGAACACCGAAGGTTTCGCCGTTCCTACACATTGACAGTCAACGAGTATTGTTTGGATAAGCCTTTCGCAGTGGCACTGAGGATTCGCCTCACGTATATTGCGCTTGCGAGTTAAGTAACCCCGGAGGTCTTCTGTGGTCGATTGGCGACAACCCCCAACATCAGACGGGTCTTCCGAGTGATTGCACAAGAGAGTTTTGGTTGCACTCCCTGGTGTACACTAGGTAGAATGTTTAGGTGTTGAAGTTGGGTGAGTTCGCCTTGACAGGCGAGTCTTCGTGCTGGGGCGAACTCCAACGTGCAGGCGGGACTCAACCATTTGTTCACGCAGGCGAGTTTGCAAGGTATCGCCTACTGCTTTGCCTTTGTAGTCAAGGCCTTCCTGTTTGTTGCACTTATCCGTCAAGGGGTCACGGCGAGGCTCTCCTGTCCTCGAGGGTTCGCCTACCCGGGTAGGTTCGCTCGTTTGGGGTGGTCTATTAGCATCAGGGATGTGACCTGAGAAGCGAAGTCCGCCCGAGCGGGTGGTCCCGTCCATCTTGGTTGGTACTCCTGATTTGGAGAGCCCTCCGGCGTCGGACGAGTTGTCCCTTTGTCTAACACTTTTCAAACCTGTGTAATAGTTCAGACTGTTGTATAAGACGAAGGCTCGGGCCTCCTGTCGGGCGAGGGCCTGTCGTTGCCGCCGGCGAGCTCTTCTGGAGAGAGGAGTGTCAGTGCGTGTTGTGGCAGCATGGTCCGCATCGGAGTGAACTACTGCTTCCTCCTGGGCTGATGATTGCGAGGGCCGTTTAGCGACCCATCTTGTAGGCTTTCGCCCCGTGCTCTCGACCTCTGGCTTGGCCTTGATCGATCTGGAGGGAGTAGGTTCTCCCGACGTGATTCGGATAGAGTCTTCGGGCGCGGAGGCTTTGACTGTTTGAGGTCGGCCTTTACGCACGACTCTGTGGCGTTTGCGGGACGCATCGCCACCAGAGGAGGAGGAAGACAGGTACTCTTCGTACTTGGCTTGGTCGAACTCGATTTCTAGGGACTCCACAGTCGTCCCAACAGCAACCTCGTCGAACTGAGCTACCACCATTTCGGTTGAGGAAACAGAGTCTCCCACTGTGTTCGCCATCTTCTGTAGGTGTGAATTTTTGATCTCCCAAAAACAGGGATTTCGTTTGTATTGATAAGAATAGCTTATTACAAACTAATGAATCGAAAATTATAACAGAAGCGGAGGGAATGCCCTCCTTGTTTAACATGGGGACTTTCGGTAGCTATAGGACGCTTCGTTCGGTTCTCGCACAGAGTCTGCTTCCCTTGGATGATTCGACCGAGGTTGCTGGCGAGCTTCAGTACGCAGCAGAAGCACAGATCGATGGAGTTCGAATCTCTGAGTTTAACGGCAATCAGGGCCTAAAACTAGGAGAAGATGCTGTAGTGCAAAGATTATGCAAAGAGCTTGTCGTCGACTCTGTTGAGAGTCGAGAGCTAGTGGTTCAGTTAACTGATTGAATCAATCAATTGGCTATGAGCGAACTGCTGAGCTGCTGAACCCTTGAACCGAAGCCAGGAGAGGTTATTAAAATAGAGGAGAGATGGCGTGGCCGCTCCTTGAATCATGGGATATGACCATGTCTTGGGTTTGTACTGTGAGCGGCTGCTTGATGGGTTCGGAGTACTGTACTCCTTCCCTTCACGTCATGAGGAGTAGGATGGCCCCTCCTTGTACGTGGGATAGCGGCTGTCCAGCACTCGAGTGGGTTTAGCCAGCTTACCGTTTGCAGGTGGATTCAGCTCTTTAACTCGTGCAGGCGAGGCGAGCTTCCTGCAGGCAAATCTGGCGAGTGACCGGTCACTCGTACTATGAGCGGCTACTTGACGGGTTTCGAGTACTGTTCTCTATCCCTTTACGTCGTACGGGAAGTGGGAAGGCCCATCCCTGTACGCAGCGTAGCGGCTGTCGAGTACTCAAATGAGTCCAGTCAGCTTGCCGTTTGCAGGCGGATTCAACTCTTGACTCATGCAGGCGAGGCGAGCTTCAACCTTGAGTGTGCAGGCGAATTTGATGACTGCATGGATTTGACTGGTTGCTGCTACTATGAGCGACTACTTGATGGGTTTGGAGTACTGTGCTCCCTCCCCTCACGTCGTGGGAAGTGGGAAGGCCCATCCCTGTATGCGGCGTAGCGGTACGAATTCGACTCTCGACTCGTGCGGGCGAGTCGAGTGAGCAGGCGAATTCGGATGATCTTGACTTGCGCGGGCGAGTCGATCACACCGGCGAATCCTTGATCAACAACCGCGGACGAATTTGGGGCTTGTGCGACTTGGGTTTACGCTAGTGAGTCCAATACGTGGGTGAGCCCCGCCTTTAATTTGAGTGGGCGACTCTGACTCGCGGGCGAATTCATGTATAAGTTTGCGGAGATAATTTTTACCATCTATAGTAATATATATTCACTCATATGCAAAATTAGTATCCTTACAATTGTTTCACCAACTGCTGAATTCACCGGTGTACCATCTTTTTTGTGTGAGCTTTGATCCAAGCTTTAACCCTTGACACACTAGATGAGTCTGCACTATTTCTTTTCTACAATGATACATGTTTAAAACAAGAAAGACTGATGACATACTCATAACTTTGTCTTAAGAAAACATATATTAATGTATAATATGTATTACCATATCAGCTGTTAATTGAACCATTCGCTTGCCACTGTAAGTGTGTGGGACCTGTCTACGCCTTAATGCCTTGAACTTTTCACTTTTGACCTGGAGACATTGGTCCTTTATCATAATAACATCTCTTAATATAAGCTTGTGATTAATTATCTCAGAAAAACATACCTTAAACTCTGGACTTGTTTTTGTCTTGATAAATTTCTTCCAAATTGCTAAAGATGGTATGTTGTCTGGTTTGATCTGAAGTCTTTGTTCCTCGTATTTGAGCAACTAGTCTTGATTTTGAGGCCCGCCAAAGACATCCCATCGATTGAAATATGACAGTCTTTTGCCATTCTTCTTCTAATATGAATCTTGCCTGCATTTTATATGCATGAAAGTATTATTAGCTGAAGGACTATATTGAAGGAGGTTTACATATGTTGGATAGCTTATGTAAATTGATAGTAGATTATTACCTGAACTTCTTCCCATAATACAACTTTCAGATCGTCACCAAGGTTCCTCTAATCATCAAGTGTTACAGGTACATGCTCTCGTACAAGAGGGCCCAAAAATGATGACAAGTGTACTGATCCGGGTCCATATGGTTCACCAGAATTAGTAAATTGAATCTGAATTTGGTTCATAGGGTCCCTAGCAAGTTTTTTCTTTTTTGTTGGACCCGTTTTCTTTTTTAAAAAAGCCTCTTGCAGCTTTAATTGTATCTTGTGTTGGTGCATCTTCAGCTGTATCATCTTCTTGGACCATATCTTCTTCAGGAATATGAATATTTAGAACTGGTCTATCTTGGGGAGCTTCTTGACTGACTTGCGTAAGGCCTTCCATGGCATTCACATCCCTCGCATCCAAGTCTTGTGACATTCTACTGGTTACCTTACTGTTCTTCCTTTTACACCGACCTGTCTTTGTAGTCTCACCAACCATCCTCGTTTATATGTCTTAGAAAAAATAAAGGTAAGTATCTATATAGTTAAACCTGGTTTCATATGTGAAACAAAATATACATATATCAAAATCACCAATAAACATAGTGACACACATTTATAGCATGAACAACACCAAAATTATTATAAAGTAGCAGCCAATAAGACAAGATAAATCAAACACTTTAAAGTATGATCAACAATCAACCTCCTTACTAACTAGTTCCAATCACACAAGTAGTCCCTCACAGTCCACCGTGACATAAATCTCTGTCTCATAATCATCAATATCCATTTCAATTTCCTGTGGCAAAAAAGATGCATTTGCATTCTCATCATCTGTCTCTAACTCATGGTAACCTCTTGGTGGTGCCTTCATTACTACATACCAATTAGACGAATCATCTTCTCTTGAATAAAAAACCTGTTTTGCATGAGATGTTAGGATATATGGATCTCTTGCAAATGATACTTGACTCTGCTGTAAGTTTACAAGTGTGAATCCATCTTCTTCCTTAACACCATTTCCTTTATTAGCCCAATGACACTTAAACACTAGAACATAAAATATATGGTAGTCTAGTAAAATGATATCTGTCAATATCCCATAATATAAAACCAGATCAGCCACTTGTGCAGTATCTATTGCACTTGCTCTACACATGGTTATTGCATCATAAGTCACCCCACTATTTTGTGTTTCCCTGTTAATATCCTTTGTGTGAAACCGCAGCCCATTAATAATGTATCCATTACATGATAGTGCACTCTTTTTAGGACCATATGCCAACCATCTTAATATCTTTGAATGATCATTCGAGTCAATAGGAATCTACAAAATATTAATATAAGAGTTAAATGGTGTACCTCAGCTAAGTAATAAATACAAGAACAAGTTTGGGATGATTAATTTTAAATAACCTTATTATTTTTTGTCCATTCTGTAATTTTCTCAGTATGTCGCTTCCAAAGTAAGGTCTGGTTTTTTTTCAAGCCGTTTGTCTTTTACTTGCAACTCCTCCAAATGCATACTAACAGAACGCAAGAACACAAGACCATATGAATTATAAAATAAAACTAATAAATATAAAAGCAAACTAAATAAGTACATAAATAGCAATGTACTTACTCTAAAAATGGATTCATTATTGTTGTGTTCAGTAGTACTGAACGATGTGCAATATCTTTCTCTTTATCAGTAAGTGTGATTGAAGTAGTCTTAGATATAGGACGACCTTCAAAATTGACATCATTTTCAAATTCATCATTGCGAACTTCCTTTTCCTTCACATGTATTGACTGTTTCAGAAACTTGCTACAAAAGGTGATGCACTCTTTAGCTAGGTATGACTCTGCAATACACCCCTCAGGTCTTGCAGGGTTTCGGACACATTTTTTAGTGTCTTTATGTACCTAAATAAAAGAATTTAATCTTGTCCATGAGCAAATTATAATTGCATAATGGATTTCAACATGAAAAAGAATAATAAAAAGTCTAACCTCTCAAAAGGATACATCCAATGAAAATGAACCGGACCACACAAGCGTGCCTCTCTTGCTAGATGAACTAGTAAATGTACCATGATATCAAAAAATGATGGCGGAAAAAAACGTTCCAGTTGACACAAAGTTTCAATGATCTCATTCTCAGGTCCAACAACTTTTCTCTATCAATAATACACTGGTATAATCTATTGAAAAATCTAGATAATCGAAGTATTGCTTTTCTAGGCCCTTTCGGTAACAATCCTCTTATAGCAACAACCAACAATTGCTGCATTAGGACATGATAATCATGAAATTTAAGCCCCATAATCTTACAATCCTCCAATGTTATGCAGTTCCTGATATTTGAGCAATAACCATCAGGCCCTTTGAAGTCATATATCCTCTTGCAAAATCTTTTTTTTTTCAGACATTGAAAATATATGTGGTGCTGGTGGAAGGTACAATCTGCTTCCCCGCTGTTCTGGATGCAAGTCTTTCCTAATTCCAATATCTTCCAAGTCCATACGAGCATTTATCCCATCTTTTGATTTCCCACTATGCAACATAGTGCTTATTATGCTCTCACAAATGTTTTTCTCCATGTGCATCACGTCTAAATTATGACGTAATAGAAGTTCCTGCAAATAAAAAATAGAGAAATACATTAACAAATTATAAAGTTAAAACAAAATATATAAAAAATATGAAATAAAGGAAAAACAGAATACTAACCTTCTAGTACGGTAAAGAAAAAAAGATTGATCATTTCTTCCACCTAGTAAGCTCATTCTGATTATCAATGTCACTTGTGTCATCCTCATCCTCATCATCATCACCACCATTCTCATTATTATTCCTTTTCCTTTTTTTTGTCTCCACCTTTTTCAAAATCATTTAGAAAATCATTTAGAATAGCAGAAATATTGTAACCTGTTAGGGCTCTGGGCTTGCTGCTATGCTCTACACTATTATCAAACCACGATTTCTTTCTTCGGTATGGATGTGAGGGTTTAAAAATTTTTCTGTGTCCCATGTATGAAAACTTATTGCTGAAGCGTAACCATCTATGATGTGTATTTTCCCCACGTATAGGGCATGCTTTTCTTCTTTTTGTATAACAGCCAGCAAGATTTCCATATGCTGGAAAGTCATTTATAGTCCACATCAACATTGTCTTCAAATTGAAAGTTGATTTACTAAATGCATCATAAGCCTCGATCCCATTCTCCCACAACAATTACAAATCATCTACAAGTGGTTGCAGATAGATATATATATCGTTTCCCGGTTGCTTTGGACTAGGAATCAACAATGTTAGCATAATATTCTCTTTCTTCATACACAACATAGGAGGAAAATTATAATTCACAAGCATTACCGGCCAACAACTATATTTAGAGCTTAAGATGGAGAACGTGTTAAAACCATCAATAGCTAGGGGTGCATTCGGTCCGGATACGGTTCGGATATGATGCTTATCATATCCATATACGCTTACTCATCTCGGATACGGATACAGATACGGATATACCTCGGTAAGAAAAATTTATAACCATATCCGCTAAAATCGGATACGGTTACTGATATACATGCGGATATGCATGCAGATACAAAACAGATATGAGAAAACTAGATAGTATTGAGAAAAACATAGTTCATGTGATACAAAAGAGTTTGTTAATATGTCCATTATAATTGAAAAGTTAAGATTAGACGTTCTTGATCATCAAAATTAACCACAAATCCATAATCTAAGAATCGAAACTATCGTAAGAGTATGGCTAATATGTATTTGGATATTTCGGATACGGATACAGATATTTCACTACAAAACCATATCCTATTGGTTATAGATTTGAGTAACCATATTCATATCCTAACGGATATGGTTACAGATATTTTCTCAGATACGGATACGGTTTAGCACCCCTATCAGTAGCAAGTCCAAGTCTGAGATTGCGTGGATCAGCTGCAAACGAGGGCCATTTATCATTAACTAGGTCCCAAGCTAAAGAATCAACAGGGTGACGCATTTTCCCGTCAGTGCTTTTGTTACCAAAATGCCATCTCAAATCTTTAGCCATTTGTGAAGACCTGAACATCCTTTTAAATCTAGGAATAATAGGAAAATATCTCAAAACCTTAACTGGAACACCTTTTCTGATTTCTTTAGTATGCTTATGTATCTTCCATCTTGAAGCACCACATGTTGGACAGTTGTCTAGTTCCTCATACTTCTTTCTAAAGAGACAACAATCATTTACACAAGCGTGAATCTTTTCATACCCCATGTCAAATATCTTGAGGAAGCTTTTAATCGAGGCGGCTGAATCTAGCAAAACATTGTCCTTTGGCAACATACGTTGAATGATATCTAACAACTCATTGAAATGTTTACTTGATAATCCACTCTTGCCTTTGAGTCCATACAAATCTACAATGGCTGACAACTTTGTGTAACTTTCACAGCCTGGATACAAAGGAGTTTGTGCTTCTTCTAGTCTCCTTATGAACTCGTCACCATGTCCATGTTTAGTAAGTTCATTAATAGGTATAGGCTGGACAAGTTCTTCATCCATAAAGTAGGCAGCTTGGAATAAGTTATATGTCTCGTCCTTAGTGGCTTCATAACCAAGCTTCTCACCACTTTCTTGTTTCTCTCCATGCTTATTCCAATGTGATTTCATTCGGTACGAAAGATCCATCCCTTTTGTAACCAAGTGTTCAAAAATAGTACTTCCATCTTGATGGCTCATATTACGACATTCCGTACAAGGGCAGAACATCCTTGTAGGAAATCCCAAATTCTTTTCAGCCGTCTTTACAAATTGTAATGCTTTTTGCTGGTACTCGAGGGTGGATCTATGATTTTCAAAGAAAGAGAGCAAGAACAAAATACATTCCAGATCTAGTTAAATTACTACATTTTACAAGTATTGGTGAACCAACAGATTAAGATATGATTCTTACCCATGGAGCCACACCCACTCTTTTTCCATCATCTTTTCAATGAAGATTTATGTAAACAATGTCTAAAATATGAAAACAAAAATAAACTAATTCTAATTGATTAATAGAAACCAGCAATTATATAATTCATCAATGAGTAAAATACACAATAACTAAGAAACAAAAAACAAGTTGCCAACAAACACAATAACAAGCACAATGACAATGCAAAACCCAATTCAGATAAAGAAGCACAATTGACACAATAGACTCAACTTAGGTTTCTTACTTAAGATTAAATTATTAAATGGTTTCATCAAATTAAAGAAGTTTATAAACTATGTGTTGTTGTGCCATTGACAATGATATTGAACCGATCCGCTACTTGTTCTCACTATTTAAAAACTACAAACATGAAGGAGATAATAAGCTTGTGAAGGATCTTTAAAGATATTCTCATTACATATACCACACAAGTATGAGAAAGAAAAACAATCAAATTACTTATATGATTATGCTGATGAATTTAAAAATGTCATACACGTTTTCTAATCCAAAAGGTCCAGGCCCCAATTATTGTTGTTTGCATCAAACATGGCTCTTGTAAGAGCTAACTGCATTGTATTTGGGAACAACATACTCTCACTCAAGCATACTCTGCCGTAATCACAATTTTAATGATTCAAATCATATAACTTTTAACTTTTAATGATTCATAGTTTTAATCATTCTGCCCTAACCGAACATCCTTACTACATATGCTATGTATTTGACTACTAGCCTAAGAAGTGAAAATCAAGATAACAACATAAAGTCAAAGATTGTTCAAACAAGATATATAATAGTTGCATAAGTGTGTGCATGAATGAAACATTTTATCACCGCTACTGAAATTGAAAGCTTTTGTTTTAACGGGAGGGAAATGATTTGATATTTGAAGAACCCATTCTCATTATCATACCAAGTTATACCATTCGAATGAAACATATAATAAACTCAAATCCTAAACCCAGCCTAAAAACTGAAAACCCTAAACAAACTAATACGCAATTATTATTCAAATACCTAACAGATAAACAAAATTAAACTCTTACCTAGTTATCAAATTAAACTCAACAAGAATTTCAAAGGAATAAACAAGATTGTGAGGGAAGATTGATACCTTGTGAAGAAACAGAGATCAAAGAGATGTAGTCGACACACACACACACACACACACACACACACACACACACACACACACA
>BQKN01066072.1:994629-1032170 GCA_022839385.1 Asparagus kiusianus
AGAGAGAGAGAGAGAGAGAGAGAGAGAGAGAGAGAGAGAGAGAGAGAGAGAGAGAGAGAGGGGTTGCCGGGAGAGGCCACTGGGAGAGACGGTCGCCAGAGGAGAAGAGAGCGACCACGTTATTCTGTTTCTTCTTTTTTTTTAACGATAGAAGGGAGGCTAGGGAGAAGAAAGTGAGAGCACCCACTTGAGGGTTTAGTTAGTTTTCAACGTGTCTGTTTTAATTTTTCGTCTCCCGCTTAAGTTTTCAACGCGCCAGAAAAAAAATAATTGCGATCAAGTACTTATAGCGTTTAAAAAATTTCAAACGCTATCAAAAAATAAGGCACATACGATCTATAGCACTTACAACATAAACGCTATCATTCAACGCTATAAAAAAACAGCTTTGTTGTAGTGTGTAGACCTGATTGTTAGTTAATTAATTCTTCTAGAATATGGGCTTTTTGGCTTTACTGGGCTTAGCTGGAATTTTTTGGGCTTTTCTTTATTTAAAATTATTTTTTCCTAAAAATTCACTACAAATACCTAAGTAGCAATTTAACATATACCAGAACAAAGATAAATGGAGATATAAAAATGATATACGATATGCTATCAGGTTATCCATGGGCTGTGTGCCAAACTCTTGGGTTCCAAGAGTCTTACACCATAAAGAATTTGGTTTTCAATCTCGTGTTGTCATTCTCCTTGCCTTGCTTCTGAACCTTGGCTCTTTAGCTCGTCAACAAGGTGTTTCCTCTCCGGTGAGTTGAGCTCTACATCAATGGAGCTCCCTTCATGATACGAGTCGCCGAACGAGCACCTTTGATCGTGAAATTATCAAAGGTGAGATTGAGATGATAACAGTGAGAACACATGAAAATTAAAGTGGCGAAGGAAAATACCTTCTCTAGATTATAAAGAATAAAAGATTACAAAATCTCTCCCTCACAATCTCACTAGAATAAAGAACAATCTCTCTATTCTCTCTAAACCCTAATCTCTTGATTAGATCTCTCTTATGTTAATCTGATGTTTAGAAACCCTAAATAATCCCTATTTATAGGTTAAACAATATGGATGACAATCTCATAAATAACCAAGTCAAAACCCAATCAGGATTCGTCTCAAAACAGAGTCCAACTCGGCCTAGGAAACTGATCTGGTCGATCGATGTACCAATACCGGTCAACCAGTCTCCTACTATCGATCGACTGATAAGTGTGTCTCGGTCGATTGACCAAAGAACACGTTTGTCATCCTGTAGTGTGCATTAATCCGGTCGACCGGTGTTGAGTGTTCGGTCGACCGGCTAGAGACTTGTCGCCAGATTCCTGACTTCGTTGTTTTCCTGCTTTTGACCGCTTTTGCTACCACCAACGGTTCCACCCACGCCTCTATTCTTAAGCTCCCATGAGAATCATCTATTCTCAAGCTCTCATGAGGATCGCTAAGTTCCCAAAGCAGAGAATAAGATACACCCGTATCATGGCTCCCCCCTTTAGGAACTTGAAGTTCCGTTCAAGTTAGAACTTCAGCTACGGAAACTCACGAGTCCCTCCTTCCCTATTGAACTACATGGCCTTGCTAGGAACCTGACCTTGATGTCTGATCAGAAACGACTCCTTCGTCCCACGTCTCGTCGTAGTCACATTCCGCTCCAAAATACAATCCTCTTTTAGTAGCTCCTCATAAGGCCTAATGAACAGCGAGATAAACTTCTTGTTTGCATTCACTAGCCTCTTCGCTCGGGTCACCGTCACCAAGTTTGTCTCCTTCGGAAGAGACGTCGAACAAAATATAAACTTCTCACCATCTTTGGTGAATGTGTACTTTTGAGTTCGTCTTTCGTAAATTGCGTATCTATCCCACAAATACGGATTGTCTAGTATAATGTGACAAACATCCAATGAACCTACTTCACACATGACCTCGTTAATATACGACTCGTGGAGTGCAAATCTAAAAGTGTATTGATTAACTATACTCAACCCTGCCTCCTTCTGAATCCACCCTAAAGGATAAGCTTTCAGATGCTTGATTGTCTTCAGACCCAGTTTCTGAACCAAGGCCTCGGATATCAAATTCTTTTCACTATCTGGATCAATTATGGTATCTACCAAACTGGTCTTCACCTGTAACTTAAGAACAAAGAGCTACTCTCTGGGGTCTTCGTCCTCCTTCACGGCCTGCTTCCCTGCCATAAGGTTGAGACTGTTGTTAGGCTCCATCATCCCTTGGACTTCTTTCGGACCTTTCACTATCACATATGTCTTTTTCTCCTCCTTCTTCTTCAACCCTTTCGGCTTTAGATGAGGATACTTATCCCAGAACCGATCAGTAACATGTCTTGTCTCCTCACAATGATTACAAATCAGTCCTGCTTTCCCTGGATCACCCTTATTCTTCTCCTTCTTAGGTTGGGAACCACTAGACCCACCTTCAGTTTGCTTGTCTTCTCCCTTCGTCTCATTGATATTCTTCTGTTTTCCTTCAATGACAATAGCTTTCACGCTCGCCTCTACAATCGACTCAACCATGAACAGCTTCATCTCCTTGCAGATATATTCATTTAGACCCACCATATACTTCATGAAAATAGAGTACTCCTCAGTTGTGATGTTAAGGACCATCGCCTGCTGCTAGTACTCCGTAGTGTATTCCTGAACGGTCTGATTGAACCTCTGGCGCGAGCCGTACCACTTGTACTAACGTTCTTTATGGAAATCCATCGGGTAGAACAGCTTCCTTAGTAGGTCCTTAAACTTGTTTCATGATATCGCTTTCTTCTCCTGCTTACAGTAGGATTTCCACCATGTTAATGCGTGTCTGGATAGCTTCAATGTCGCAAAAACAATCTTCTTTTTTGACGAATAGCCATAAAGAGTGAAATAGGTCTCCATACGCTCGATCCAATCATCAAGCCTCTCAACATTAACACTCTCATCATAAACAAGAATCTCAACTCTGAAATCAATCTTTAGATTCTGGTAAGAACCCTTACCCCCTTGATGCAGAACAGTCTTGACGGCCTCGACCTCCCTGTCAGAATCTAAATTCTCACTACCTCCATTGGATTCTATAGGTTTCTTCTTGGGCCCCGCTGAAGATTCACCTTTCTTTTTGCCTCCGTGGATGAGATCGACGAGCTTCATGAGAGTCGAAATGATTGTCTCGATCTATTTTTCCATCGCTTCTAGCCTCGTTGAATTGTTACTTTCTGTCATCTTGTTCTTCCTTGATTTATAGACTTCTTCCAAAGACACAAGGATCTCACCTAACTTCTTGTATTGTGATTGAGTAAGGACCATACACAATATACCCCTTTACAGGATCTGATTTTTCTGATACCAACTTGATACGAGTTACCGAGGAGCACCTTTGATCGTGGAATTACCAAAGATGGGGTTGAGAAGATAACAGTGAGAACACACAAAAATTAAAATGGCGAAGGAAAATATATTCTCTAGATTATGAAGAATAAAAGATTACAAAATCTCTTCCTCACAATCTTACTAGAATAAAGAATAATCTCTCTATTCTCTCTAAACCCTGATCTCTTGATTAGAATCTCTCTTCTGTTAATCTGATGTTTAGAAACCCTAAACAATCCCTATTTATAGGTTAAACAACATGGATGGTAATCTTGTAAATAACCAAGTCAAAACCCAATCAGGATTGGTCTCAAAACAGAGTCCAACTCGGCCTAGAAAACTGATCCGGTCAACCAATGTACCAATATCGATCAACCAGTCTCCCACTATCGGTCGACTGACAAGTGTGTCTCGGTCGACTGACCAGAGAACACATTTATCGTCCTGTAGTGTGCACTAATTCGGTCGACCGGTGCTGAGTGTTTGGTCGACCGGCCAAAGACTTGTCGCCAGATTCCTGACTTCGTCGTTTTCTTGCTTTTGACCGCTTTCGCCACCACCAACGGCTCCACTCAAGCCTCTATTCTCAAACTCCTATAAGAATCATCTATTCTCAAGCTCCCATGAGGATCGCTAAGTTCCCAAAGCAGAGAAGAAGGTACACCGTATCACTTTAACACTAAACGCGACGACAAATAGCAACTTAAACAACCACAACGTCTTCATGGTCGACGGAGCTAAGATCTAGTCTCTATTGGCACACTTTCCTAGAATCAAAACTTATAACTTGTGTTTCTTGAGTGAAGAAGTGAGCAATTATAATCTTTAACTATATCAATAAATTGTGAGCTTTTGACATAAAAATAGTATTGAGCGAAGAAGTGAGCAATTATAATCTTTAACTGAGTATTTCCCTACATTAGTAAAATGCCACACTAACATATCCCTTTTTAGCAATGCACGAAGAGGCATTTGGAGAAATCGAGCCACATCAATATCTGATAACACTTCTCGCAATTTTGGCCTTACCCCAGAAGTGTTTTTATTATTGTACGAGTTCACCCATTTTCCTATCCTTCTATATTTGATGTTACTTATTATTCTAGATAGATAGATATAAGTGTTATAAAGTACATCCATTGTCATATAAAACTAATCCAATTTTGCAATCGAATTTTCGATTAGAAATGGATCATATATGAAATCAAGCAACTAAAATTTCTTTAAAATATAATATGATAAATATCACCAAAATTAACCCATTCTTTGATTGTAATCCATACTTGTTGCTTGGTTCTCCAATAGATTGAAAGGGAGACGTTTTAGACAGTGGCTTAAGAAAATGATTTTGGGATTGTTGTCTATCCCATGTGCCAAGAACAGAATGTCAGGATCTTCAAGCAAAAATTTAGAGGAAAGGATGCTCTTATTCATGTGATTAAAAATGGTGTCTATACTATTATACTTAACAGCTACTTTGATGATAGCAGCAAACATTAGCTTGAGAATCTATAATCTTTTTCATTTTTCTTGGCATTTGGTATTTTGTGTAACTCAATTCTCTGTCCCTGTGTTAGTGATGTACTCATAAAAGCTGATATTGGTGAATGAAATAAAATCTTTTCATTGATCAATAAAAAAAAGATCAAATCTTGAGTTCGATTTCTATGCTTATCTGTATGTCAACTGTATTCATAACAATAGTCTATTTAAATTGTACGTATTATAAGGTAAATTTCAGAATTGTCCCTTAAAGGTAATCAATATAATCATAAAAGCTCCTATTATTAGTTTATCAAAGATGTCCTTTTACCTTCTTTGCTACATTTATTTTCAAAGTAAAAATAGGGCGCGCGAGATGCCCAAGATATATTATAGTGGCCTGCATTATATACAATAACTATTAACATTTGTTGAAGTTGATTGCTGATAAATGGGAAGGAGGAGAGGACCCTAGCTGTCACCCCAGCTGTCACCCCTTCTAACAAATTAAAAACATCAACCCAAACAAATGAAAATAAGAAGTGTGTATAACAAGGCTAACCGAAAGATACAAAAAGTAGAGCTGAATGCTCCAGAATCCCAAAAATAAAGCTATTACAATCATTGAAATAAAGTTATTACAAGCATTGACATAGAAAGAAAGAAAGAAAGAAAAATAAAGACAAAGTAAATCTACACCACAAGACATTAGAATAATCTAAAACAAGAGGGTTATAACCCTTTGAATATCTAAAATAAGAAAAAAATGTTACAAGAAAATAAAAGGTAAAAGAGAAAATTTACATTACAAGAGGGTTCTAGCCTCTTAAAATCAAACATTCATCTTCATCTTCATTTTCATCTTTATCATCAAACAAAGAGAAGAAAAGAAAAATATGAAGAGATGATTTTTTTTATTAATTGCAACAAAGTTATAATTTTGAAAGGTCTTCTCAATTAAGAGTAACTCTCATTTCTAAATAGAGTTATTACAAAAAATTTCACACTCAAATCCCTCACCATCTACCCCTATTTAATTTATAGCCTATAGCAATGAATGAAAACCCTTAGATATTACTTGCAGATCAAGGATTAAATCTTAGCCATAAAACAGTTTCTATTGTGAACCAATCAGATGATCAATCGGTTGGCTGATCGATTAATTTCCAACAGATTTGATTTTCTTGTGATTTCTTGACCCGATTTCTTTTATTGGGCCATCTTTTGTTTTTATATTTGGGCTTCAATAAATAGTAGAATATCAGAGAATTTAATACTTTTAGGCTTTTATTCATTAATCCTTCATTAACCTACAAATTAAGATAAAAACACATTTATTAGTAATATTTTTATTTAAATGAAATAGATAATGAGGGCATAAGAATGTAATAAATGTGATTATCATTTGCCTTTAGACAGAAGCCATACGAAAATTTTGACCTTTAGAAGAAAATGACAAATACATTCTTTGCTATCATAAAACATTTAAAATGACAAGTACACACTTATATTTTAAATAAAATAAAATTGTTTAGTCTGAAATTTCTCTGCTATTACATTGTATTAACATCTATTTTTAAATAATAAATCATGAGGATGGAATTAAAGAGGGTAATTAAAAATTATTTTTTATTCAATTATTTTTTTGAGAGATGTTTTCCATGTTTTCTAACTTTAGTAATAACTAAAATAGAAATTTAATACAAGGATTGGAGCAAAAAATAATGATAGAAAATAAGAAAAGTGCGGGAGAAAATGAAAATATCATTACTACATTTAAATAAAAATAGAAGATAATCTTAACTATAAGTTTTAATCACAGAGAAAGAAAAAGACATCTTTTGATAAAAATCATACACTCTTTAAAAGCACGAGTTCGAGAAAAACTTTTCATGGTCAATATTACCCTTTACTACTTTAAATATTTCATTAAGCCTTAACCTATCCTGATCATAATATTATATTTTGTCCTAATCCCATGTGCATGACCTATAGTTCAACAATTTAAAGAAAAGATTAATAAAATATATGAAATAGCTTTATAGTAGTATTTCGTTAACGTAAAGAACTAACATGCATAATACATAAAGTATTACAAAAAATTTAAATAACAAACATGAAATTTGAAAAAATTATAATTGACACCCTCAACATTTTAAAAATTGTAGAAAGACCTTAAAATTTTAAATTATAAAAAAGCACCTTAAATTTTGAAATTTAAAAACTTGTAAACAACATAGATGAATTCAATGGATTACCATCAACCACTTAGAAATTTAAAATTTACAAAAAATAACCTTGAAATTATAGAAATTATAAAAACTCTTGCAAAAGTTAAAAATCGCAAAAAACCCTAAAATTTTAAAAACTTAAAACCTATACATATCAAATCTAAAAATTATTAGCAAATTGTTCAAAATTTAAATTTTGTAAAAACAACCCAAAGTTTCAATAATTACAAAAACAATCTGAAAGTTTATGAGTAGCAAACAATATTCTAACATTTGAAAACTTACCACCAACATATGAAATATGAAAATTATCAGCACTCAATTAAAATTTTAAAATTTTTAAAAAACACTTTCAAAGTACTAAAAATTATAAACCATACCTTCAAATTTTTAAATTTACAAAAAAATGACTGAAAGTTCAAAACTTTGCCAAAATAGAGTAATTGTTTGATACTCTTTTATTAAGATATATAAATTTATCTTTCAATTTAACGTTTATCATCCCTTTTTAGTATCTAAAAGTAGTCTAAGATGATACTATAAAAATAGCAATAACAATAGATGAAAAATATCTAATTAGGGAATAAAAATTTAAAAAGATATCATAGATTAAAAATTAACATCAGTATACAAATTAAAATAACAACGTATAATTTTACTAATAAGTTGGTGCAAAAAAATACATAAGTAATATTAATTGATAGAAGACACAAAACTGATAAAAGACTATAACATAATAGCTTATAATTAATTGATTATAATTTACAGATACTAATCTTTGATGTCAATAATATTTATAGGATAAAAAATATAGGGAATTATGTATAGAAAAACTATCAGAAAGTTCAAAGATATCATTCAAAAGAATTAAGTTGTTTCAACTTAAAATGTAGAAGTGAAAGAAATAAATACCAAAAATTGGATATATTCATGAATCACTTGAATTGACATTGATAAAAGGCAAATCTATCAAATAAGTACCGATTGAGTTCCTATTTGATAACATATTGAACAACTTTATCTCAATAAAAGAAGAATTCTCCATGGAAGATGCAAGAAAATTTGGTAAGTATTTATTTCATATTTTATTCTTCAAATACTAAAGAAATCATAAACTTATTTTACATATAAATAATGTTGCAATAGAAACTAAACTGAAGGTCAGCTATGTTGTGATATATAACAAGCCAAATAAGAGGAGATAAATCACTATAACAGATAAAAGATATACATATTATACTTATAATAATAATATAAGGGAAAAAAATTAAAGTTGACCTTTTTATTTTTCTCATACAGTGGCATAATTTTGCATGTAACTTTATTTAGGGATATAACTGCCAATAAATAATCAATTCTTGAAGACATGATCAAAGATAAATAAGTAATAGCACTCTTAGATTGTAAGATTTCTCAATATGAAGGTAACACATTTGTAAAATTCTTATTAAAGGCAACTAGACATAAAATTTACCTTATATCTATCTCAAATTTGTACAGGAGATATGCATATCATTATAAATTGCGTCAATAATATATATCAAACCAAAAATATAACTTACTAAAAAAAAGAGAATAGTAAGTAAACCAAGCAAACATCTATATAATAAATAAATAAATAATATTATATTTTTACACTAATATGTAGGGCTCATTCAGAACAAGCTACCAAGATAATAGCATCTCCATCAAAACTCTTTACAAATGCATCATAAATTTAAATTACTGTCAATGCAACCATCAAAGATTTGAAAGACATATAATCATAAAAGACCTACTTTTAAATTTGCACAATTAATTCTAATAATAGTTTACCAGTATGGAGACATGCTATCACACCTTTCAGGCATAAATAACTACCATTTACAATAGAGATGAGTCACGGTTCTATGCTCGCAAAAGATGTAATAATAAGGTGGTTAGAGATATTAAAAATAAGCATCCAAATGATAAATGTTGCAGAATCGCCAATGACATAGTACAAAGATTAAGTAATTTCATTGCTTCATGAAATAAACATGTCAAAATCAAATATTAATATTATAATCTAAGACAAATTGATAATAAAAAATACAAGTATTTAGTTCAAATCCTCTTAGAAAATGAGCAAAAGTGAACATTATTTGATGCACAACAGAGACTTTTATTGGATGCACAGAAAAATAACTCATTACATAGAAAAATGAAGTAAATATTAACCTTATTTAAATAATAAATTAGAAACACATAAAATTTATGGAATTGTATAAGAAAAATATAAAGGTGGATAAGGATTAATCTCAGCTCAACAAAAAATGAAACAGAAGTAATAAAAACACTGTTTTCTAAATATTTTACAGAATAGTTTAATTTTTTGAGTAAAATTAGAAATCTTTAGAAAAGATTTTCATGAACTTTTTAGTACTTTTATATGTTTATGCGAATGCTTTCATCTTACAAAAGTATAATAGAGTTAGCATTAATCCTAGTTTATGATTTTTATGAAGTCTATCAAGGATTATGAACAAACTCAATATTCTCTTTTGTGTCATTTTTTCAGACCAATAATCAATCATTTTGGCTTATTAGCCTTAATTATTAGTCTTTCTTTTATAACACTATTTTTCAAGTGTTTTTCACTTTTTCAACACTATATTATCTCAGGTCAAACTTGGTTTCATGTCGGTCCAAATAACATGATAATTGAAATTGACTTTGGGTTATATTTGTTACCTGTTAATTCAATTATCAATAAAAATCTAAATTGTATGTAGATCATTTTAACAAAAATCAAAGAAATTAAATACTCATAGTACTAAAGTTTAGAGACATAAGTGAGCAAAAGCCATTAAAGTGGAACAGAGGAATAATGTTTAGTAAGTAATCAATCAAAAATAATTAATCATGATATTTAACCACATGCATTGTACGTGCATAAACCTAGTACTAGAAAATGCATCATTAGACAGAGTGAGAGTGGATTTTTTTTAAAATAATTTTAGAAGATTATTTGATTTCAACAATTATTTTTGAGCTTTTTGAAATTTGACATGTCATGATAAATATGCAAAGAACTTGCGCTTGGAGGTTCTTAGTTCAAAGGAGCACTAAGAGCATGAACTTGTTATCTTTTTCTCAAATGAACTTGTTATATGGCTAGTAGCTGTCACATTAAAATTATGAAGTTCACATTAATTTTTAATAGTTTCTATCCAAAAGTAATACTAATTGATAAATAAACAACAACAAACCTGTTGAAATCTAAAAAATATTTTGTTGAAATCTAAAAGACATTTTATTGAAATCTAAAAGATAAAATGTATGTGGACATTACTTTGTATGTGGACTATTAACTTGATGTCCTTTTATCTTCCATCATGTATCTATAAATTGTACGATGTATGGAAATAGAATTGATGAAGAAATATTACAATTTCTCTTCTTCTCTTGTCTCTTGTCTCTTGTTTTATTTCTTTAGTATATTACAACATGTTATCAGCACGACTAGCTCTAGCCGGTTCGTGATCATCGTTCGTAGTAATAGATTTTTAGGTGTACATCTTCTGCAAGGTAATAATACATTCGGTCTTTGTCTATTTACATAGTATCAATGTTTTCGTCGAATGATTATGATTATGTCCAATATGAATCTTGTCATCTCATTTATTTGAATTCTTCAAAATAAACAATTTTGCATGCAGCTGCTAAACACACCTTTAGCATGTAGATCTGTGATCTTTAAGTTCTTATGCACATGATGATTAGTCATAACAAAGCCTGGAAGTCTTAACAGAAAATACAAAGAAACTAAGACAAATGGTTATTTCCGATTACACAAAACAATAAATAAATACAGGATCAGATTCTCAAATACCTCATTATTCACTTGGAGAGAAAGATATTACATAACACAGTAACTGAATACAAGCAGAATATATGTTTCTCTCTCTCTTTGTATTTATCTAACTGTTATGAAATCAAATAAGTTACACAAGATATAAAGGACATATTTCACAGTTATCCTTCTTTTCGATTGATGCATATCATATGATTATTTTATTTACAATTTCCATTGAGATCAAATAGCTACTTATTTATACGTTGTGCTAGTTACTTGTTTTATGTAGCTATTGTATCGTTGCTTATTTCGATAGCATGCTGCAAATTTTACAGCACTCTTCTTTTAGACTTTTGGTATTTGGAGGCTTGCTCTTTAGTTGTATGGACCTAAATTTATCATCAATAAGATAAAGTTTATCCCTTTAGGTTAGATCCCTGTCATTATCCACTTATCTTTCCGAGAAGGACATAAACTTGGTTAGGTTGCTAGAGAGAGAAATACCAACAACAAAAACAAAACCTTTATCCTAAATTTTTGGTGAAATTTGTGGAGGGATGATTCAAGAAAAAAAAATTGAGGTATGAAATACACTAGAATATTTTTCTTTATTCCTCCATTAAGGTGACTGGGTTATTATACGAGTAAAGCACATATTTATTTGGTTTTTTGAAAGCTTTATGTGATTTTTGTTGTGCTTAACCTGTAAGAAAATTCTATCTTAGTCCCTAGGATCATGATATATGCATATTATTGCTTATTTCTTTCCCAATTAAGTGAGAGGCATTTGATGAATCTATGTGAAAAGAGTTAAGGGTCCATAGCATCAATCATGAAAATTTGTCATAATATATCAATTTGATGCTTTTGCTTTAAATATTCTATTTGCTTGCTTGAAGTAAACTCTAAGCCTCATGAAAAACTTAAAATTAAGTTGTGGGTTTTTAAAGCTCATGTTGGCATCCATCAGTGATCTATTTTTTTATTGCTAATTGCACTGATTCTTCTTCTCCACTGAAATTATGCAATATTAGTTTCTATCCAAAATTGCCTTGATGGTGTTTTGAATCTAGCAACCTTGAGTTTAGAAGAAAGGATAGCATAAACTGGTTATGCATTTGTTTAATTTCTACTTGCTTGAGTTTGTGATGGTCATTGATCGTCCGAGCATTAAAAATTTTGTGTGAATTTTAATATCAGACTAGTTTGCCAGAAGCAAACATTTGAAAGATAACCTTTATAAAAATCTTTAGAAAAAGGAGCTTAATGATTTTGGTGATTATGTGTGATCTTATTAAAATATGAATATTTCTAATTTCTCATGCACTAATCTTTCGTCCCCATAATTAGTGCACTGTGATATATGACAGTAATTATTACTTGTCTTTGGCCTCAAACGTTTATTTTTACTGGACACCGTTATAATTTTTGTACGGTTATATCTCTTGATTCTTTAAGTATCTTTGCCCAGAAGACAAACACTTTAAATTTTCTCTCTATCAATTAAGACATTAAAAATTAATGCCTCACTGAAAAAGTATTCACTTTCTAGGCAATCCCTAAAGGATCGCTTTGATCTATGGAAGCCAATAATCTTCCCTCAAACGGAACTGGCAGACTGAATCAGAATTTTTTGGATTTTAAATACATGACTAAATATGATTCAACCATGTGTCACATTGTCTAGCAGGTGAAGCTCGCAGAATTGATCGAAATTTTTTTCCCCATTCCATGCAAGTAGTATTGTACTCCAGTAGCAGTACATGACCAAAAATTATGCCAAGCATTCTGCTTTGATATCTACATTTAAAGTTGTAGAGAATCATAACAAATTGTTGATGAGAAATCATAATGTTAGACTAGTTGGCTTATGAGTTGTGTTTGGAGCACATGCTACAATTCAGAAAATTACTTATACGCGCGAACAATGGGGAGGCTATGAACATAGTAGGAGATCTTATCCTGTAGATATTTTTGGATTTTAAACCCTCGACTGAGTACAATTCAACAAGTAACCTTGTACTCTTACAATAGTACAACTAAAAGCATTATGAACTAATCTTTGCATTAGTAGTTGTTAAAAACACAACCAGCTGTTGTGAGAAACAATAATACAAGTTTAATTGGTTCAGTCATAGTGCCTGAAGCACATGTCATAATTCAAACTAATATTCATAAACTTGGATGAGGGAAGGTAGTGGACATTGAAGTGGATCTTATGGAGGCGGTCAAGGTAAACTATTTGGTTTTTCTATATTTGGATTATATGCATTTGTCAGACAATTTTGATTTAACCTGAGTTTGCTTTAAACTCTTGTGAACCTATGTGGTTTTTATTTATACACTTTAGAATTTGTATGACCTAAAATACACCATGTTGCGATGATTTTTTTGAGATTTAAGAACCCAAATTCTTTTAAATTCTGGCATGAGCTATTGAGTCATCTTGGGCAAAATATGATTTGTCGGATTTTCTTAAATTAAATGGGGCATTCAAACCAAATCCGACCAACTACATATCACAATATTCCCCCTTTATCTAATACATGGTGAAGAAGCAAAACATTTCCCATCTGCGTATTCTTTATTTACAGTCTATGTTTCTATATCACCATCATAACGTACCTCTATAGGACCTCGGTGAAGGTACATACATTATTTATGAAACTCCGTCAATAATTTAGTACCTATGTCCCATGATAGGGGATCAATTTATAATTTGGTACGCTGATTGTATTTTTATTGAAGATCAATTCTCGGCATTAGTGGGAGATTAGTGCCCAAAATACAAAATAATATCAAGAAATTCCATTGATGAAAAAGATCTTCAATATTTATATCCACGTACTAGTCAAACTGAACCAGAAGTTCACATGATAATCTGCTAAGAAAAGAGTGACTAAGCCCCATATTCATGTTGTGTATATCATTGATGATTTGGTATGCCAGAAGCATATTGTGCCAGAAGCATATAAAACATGTTAGGGGGAGCATATTGTGCCCTGAAGATTTATCGTCATATTTTTTCCTTTTGCTAAGTTTTGACCTACTGGGTTTTTCTTAGCATACACTCAGAAGATTGTCATCATCAGGGGGAGCGAATTTTTAAGACAATCCCGAAGATTGGGTCTTGAAGGTCTATAGTTGTACTCTTTTTTCCTTTGCTAAGTTTTGTCCCACAGGGTTTTCTTAGCTAAAGGTTTTTAATGAGGCAACTAATGCAACACAAGAATCTACTTATGTCGTGTACTCTTTTCCTCGACTAGTTTTTCTCTCACTGGGTTTTTCTAGCGAGGTTTTTAACGAGGCATTGACATCTCGAAGTAATGTCCAAGGGGGAGTATTGAAATCTAAAAGACATTTTGTTGAAATCTAAAAGACAAAATGTATGTGGACATTACTTTGTATGTGGACTATTAACTTGATGTCCTTTTATCTTCCATCATGTATCTATAAATTGTACGATGTATGGAAATAGAATTGATGAAGAAATATTACAATTTCTCTTCTTCTCTTGTCTCGTCTCTTGTCTCTTGTTTCATTTCTTTAGTATATTACAACAAAACCATTTTTCTTGAATTCTTACCTTAAGATTAGGATGAATTAGTTAATGTAAAATTTCTCATTCAATGAGTAAGCATGAAAGAATATGGAGATATTTTTTCGGTGTAATAATTAGGCTAATTTGGGAGATTGATGGTCAAAAGTTTTCTCATTCATCCCGGCTCAATGTCTCTCTCTCTATATATATTTGTATACACTCTATTTCCAAGTTTACGCTGTGTATTTTCAGGTTCATGCATGCCAAACATCTAGCAGACGCTTACAAATGGTAAGTTCCAAAAGGTGAAAAGAATACACATGCTCTGTTTGCTAAACGCATATGTTATGAATAGATACATATATAAATCTTAAAATAATTTTTGAATTTATTGGTGATTAAACGTAAAGCTATTTAATTGCAAACAAATATCATCACTGGAAATATCTACATAAGATTTTTTCTAAAAGAAAAGAATGCAACCAAGTAGCAGGACAATATGGCATGCCTATTATCATTTTAAATTTCCTTTCTGACTCTGAAAGGATGTCAAGAATTAGTCTACCCTCTCGTGACACGACTCAAGAAAAATTCAGATGTGGTCTGGTTCAGCAAAATTGCCAAACACAACCTTAGCAAACAAGATATGTCTATTTATGAAACATCTTTTGCATGAAAATTCTTAGAAAAAATAATAATATACATACATGTATATGCTGAAATACAAACAATATGTTAACTAATAACATTTGCACCTACAAAAAGCATCAATTGCGGATAAAGCCCTTATGCTCTCACCAAGTTGAACTTATTATCCATGTAACTCTATTGTTGCGGGTAAAATCCTTTTTATGTGTCTATTTGCAACAATAGATTTTCACTCAAAGGGTCTATATGGAACAATAGGACGCTTTTAGGGAGTTTGCAACAATAAAACTAGAGGGTTAGCAAGCTCAATTTGACAATATTATTGATGATCTATGTGCAATTAGCTCATGAATAGGTATTTATTAAACCAAATACATATTTACCAAAATCATTGTGTACTTTTCTTTTTTGAAAATAAATATAAGATTGTCTACAAATGTCTATCACAAATATTGATCAACCTATACCAAAGCATATAACCAATAAAATACTACTGTGAGCCACCAAATAAATAAACAAATATTAAAGAAAGGGTTATTTTACTATATACCACTAAAATTCTATAATTGTATATTTATCCTCCAAGTCTTCATAAGTGACAATAAACCACCTAAATCTCCGTAATTGCCAAAATAGCCCCAAATCTTTCATAATTGCATATTTAACCCCTAAATCTTCATAATTGCTAATATACCCCCAAATCTTCAATTAGAAAAAAGAGACAGACTAAGAGCTTATGGTTGTTGGAAAGAAAATGAGGTTATTTTGGTCAAATAGCGCATATGTCATCAGTTTAGCAAATATTGTTGCATTGGAGGGTATAATAGCTAGAAATTGAAGATTTGAGGGGTACATTAGCAATTATGAAGATTTGGGAGGGGAAGCTGCAATTATGGAAGATTTTAGTATATTGAGAATTATTGAGATTTAGCAGGTAAATATGCAATCATGAAAGATTTTAAGGGTACACACCAAATCGCCCTAAGGGCCTGTTTGGATTTGCCCCTAGCGAAGAGAAGTTAAGTGAACATGTGATAAGTTAAGAGAATTTAAGATACTATAAAAAACTTGTTTGGGAATTTAGTAAGAAGTGTTAGACCCTAGAGGGGGGGTGATTAGGGTCTTATGCTAATCTAATCCGATTAAATGCCAATTAAAATTAATTAACAAGTTATCCTAGCAAGTATGAAATACAACAAGATATATGAGCTAGGATAAGCAATATGAACTAAGGGATATATCCTAGCAATGAGATATGCTATATGATATATGCAAGGATATAAAACTAACACAAGGGGTAAACAATATAACTAAAATGTGATAGGGCAAAATGATCAACAAGCAATACACAATAGCGATGTAAGATATGAACATGAAAACAAGTGCGCCAATGCAATCACAAACAAAGGATATGTTTACGAGGTTCGGTCCCCACGACCTACGTCCCCGCTCCTCACCTCGAGGAGATACTCCACTATCACAACCGAGTTTTCTATGTTCACCCGAATAATGTTTACACCTCACACTCGGTTTTCTAGCTAACCGAAAACTTTACAATCGACACTCTTGCAATCACACTCTACACCCTCACAAGTGTTGGACCTAGCCGTGTCTCCATCAAGTGCTCGGTTACAACCTCTCCCTAGGCTCGTCAACCGACGTCACTCCTCTTGGAACGATCCCCGACTCTCACCACACACTCCTCTCCGTGTACAAGTGTATTACAAAGTGAATCTCACAATTAGGCTCAATACAATAATTGATTGTTCTCTACTATGGATGAGAACACAATGAAAGCACAACTCAAAGTTACAATCTCTCACCACCCAACTATACTATGTATGTAAATACTAAAAGCTCAATGTGGGTGTGTGTAACAATGAGTAAAATAAAATCTAACTCAAATAGCAAACTAGCAATAATAAGAATATGAAAATCAATAATAAAATTGCTAGAGAAAAGAGTTAGGAAACTTCTCTATAAACACAAAGAAGAGGATGAAAAGGATTGAGAATGAATCCCTCAATCTGCAGTGAAAACTTCCTCCTTTGTAAACAGAAACCCAATCTTAAACAAACAGTAAAACCCTAAACCCTTGTTTAAAAACTTTGTTTTAAAACACTTCTTTCATTAGTTAAAAAAGAGATCAGCAATGGGGTATTTATACCCACTCAAGATCTCAACAAAAGCACCCAAAACAAATGACAACAAAGCCCCCAGAAAACAGCTCAGAAAAATAGTCGTTGGGAACCAACGGCTCTATTGGCGGTCGACCGAAAATATTCGCGGTCGACCGCGAAGAACAAAAAAATACGGAGAACTGTTCTGGACGATCGTCGGTCGACCGGAAATTCCTACGGTCGACCGATGGAGCTCTCGGTCGACCGCATCGGTCGACCGACAAACTCTCTGTCGCCCACTGACGACTGAACATATGAGCAGTCGACCGGATCGGTCGACCGAAATCTGATACTTGAAAATCTGATTTCCTGATTTTAAAACACTGTTTAAAATATCAAATAAATTCCAAAAAATATAAAACTTTGGGGAATGATTGTAGACATGATAATAAACATGCTACAACGACTGGTTTCTAAAAAGGACTTCCCAAATAAAAAATGTCATCATTTTACAAAATAGTCCAAAACATGAAAATATGAGATACTTGAATTTTGATGTTTTGACATAAACCAACTTTTGAAACTTTGTGAAATGTTTTTATAGACTTAGTAAAACATGTATAAATTGATATTGAAGTCTATAAACTAATAAGACAATATTTTCACAAAATTACATATTCTATGCAATGTTTTCAAAAACACAATAGTAAATATGAAATATATGATTTCATATTTATAAACATGAAAACTCAAAAACTATGTATGTATATATATAACTATATATATGCATAGAAACCAAAACTTATGTATATATATAACTATATATATATACGAAGAAACCAATAAATGTGTGTGTATAGATATTGAGCTTAGAGTATATAACACACATAATGTAAAATCTATAAACTACATTACCCAAGCAATCTTGATCTTCAACAAGCTTGACTTGGTACACTCTGCGGATGAAGCTTGAACTTGATCTTTAACTTTGAATTGCAAGGCTTCACCGACATTCCGCCAACCTCCTTTGGATATGATCGTTGGAGCGCAATCCATCCAACCTCCAACACGTTGTTTGCCTAGAATAAATACGAAAACACAAACACTAGACAAACAACATTAGAAGTAAATTGTTTGTTAAACATCATTAAAACAAGAAGGCCAACAAGAAGAATTGATGAGAACTTATTTCATCATGTAGGAAGTTTAATAAAGTGAAGGAACGAATGAGAATATATGTGCAGTTATATAAATAAACATAAATATGTAATACTCTTTTTTTATAGAAGGGTAAAATTGTCTTTATGCATAATTATATTAACATCCCCTTGTTACACACCAATTTGGTTGGGGTTTGGGGGAGGGGTGGGGGGGGGACAAAATCATATATTTTCCTCATTATCTATCATAAATTAGTTTTTAAACATGGTTAATGAGTACGCTACCGTCCCCTTCCTCTCATTAACCCAACCTGAACATGCTCTAATGCTTTGTTTGGCACTTGGGAATTGGATCAAGTGAAGCAATGAATGGAATGGAATGAGTGTGAGACGGAATACACATTTCCATTCTCACATTTAGATGTCATTAGAGAATGAATAAAGTGGGAACAAAAATCTTTTTATTTTAGATATGTGTAATTAATAAATAATTTGAAAATTTTTGTTCTAAATTTTAGTTTTTTGATTCTTACTTAATGGGAATGTCTATTTCCTATTAAGAAGAAATTTTCAAAAAAGATCCAATCCACACTTTTATTTCAAAAATCAACGTAGTCCAAACTTTATTACATAAATCAACCCAGTTTCTGGCAACGATGTTTCTGGTCATGTCAGCATCGTGGTCAGAGGTCGTTAAAAAAATCAAACTCCTAATTAGTTGGAGTTGGCAACCCCTACTAATTAGGACCACCCTTTCCCACCCTTAGAAGCTCTGCGTGATTAGCAGAACTAAAAAATTCGGGGTTACGAAACTTGACTATATGTTGGTCGGGGTTTCCAACCCCGACCATTTGGTAGACACTTTCCCATATGGTGCACGAAATGGTCAATGTTCCCAACCCCATCCATTTGACAGACCGTGCACCAAAAATGGTCGGGGTTCCTAACCTCGACCATTTGGCAGAGACCCTCCAGCCCACAGACTTGCTGGAAAATCTCCTCTCATGCTCACATATATCAATCCTCGACTAAAATTGTTAAGTTTAACACAAACTCTCTTGCTACACATATATCAATCCATAATCAATTTCAATCATAAATAAATACATATATTTATATCTATATTACATCTATAACCAATTTCAAACTAAAAAATAACATGTAATTCACTTGCTAAAAATCCAATCATAATCATAGCGCCCAACTAACATTTCAAACATAAACATCATAAAACAGGCAATATCAAAATTTAGCAAATATTTAGAACTCTCTTTCCTCTCCCTCTCCCTCTTCCTCTTCTTCCTCCCCTCTTCCCCATTTGCCTTCAACATAAGCTTGGATGATCTCATCGTCTACTTGTGTGTGAACTTGTGAGCGCATGACATCCTTGTCGACTTGAACCTATTATGAACATCCGGCTTGAGCCTGCTGTGAACATCCGGCTTGAGCCTGCTGTGAACATCCGACTTCATTATGTGCACAACTTGAGCCTGCCCTCGTGTGTCCTTGGACCCGTCGACGCTCGTGTCCTATGAGTCGTTCTTAACGTCCATCACGATTTGCATGACTCGTCTTTCTAAGAGCGGACTGAATCTTTCCTAAAGGTGTGAACAAATGCATTCCTCACCCCTGGCTCGATAGTCGATCTCAATGCATCATGTGCAATGGAAGTAACCTCATCGAGTTCTTGTACCTATAAGATAAAAAGCGGAAGAGGATTATTAGCAAATGGATGATGATAAAAATAATAATCACAAAATAATTGTATATTTTACCTATCTACTTACCAACTCTCTCTCAATTGAACCTCTCAGTATGTACTCCTTAGATGCTTTGTTCTCTTAAAATATCCATCAGGGAGTAAACCCCCAATACCAACGTAAATACACTTATAGTTCTGGTGTGTCAGCTCTCTCCATCACTACATCATCCTCCCTCAACTCCTAATTCTCAATGTAAGCTTGACAACTTATCTCCTAATTTTGATGATGTGCTCCTTTTTAGGGATTTCACTCTACTCTTTCTATAGGATCTAGAGTATGTTATTTTAATCCAAATTGTCAAAGCACACAATCAGGCACATGTATTTTGACAATCTCAAAACATATAATCGGTATTTGAGCATGCCATATATCTTAAGCATCTCTGCAAATATCTAGTAGTGAAATTAAAACCAGTTCATAGGGCATCCACTTGACCTATAAAGTAATTACGAAATTTTACATATCGGTAACATATGATATATTGATTGAATGTAGTTAGATATTATGATTTTATACTCGTTCATTTGCCATTTGATAAAGCTCGTTCCTATAAAAATTTTCATGGCCCTTTCGGGAGGTTCGCCAATATCTGGAAACATTCTATCTATTTGATATATAAAGGTTTAGTATAGAATGAAATAAATGTATAAAATTACATGTAATCACATATATATTAAAAACTAATATACATGCATCCTAATGAAATCTAACCATCGAGAACATGGGTCTTCCTCAAATCTGGTATTCCCAAATGCTATCGCTCCCATGACCATATTTACAACAAAGTGAGGCAACCATTGAATTCTTTATTTTGCACGAATGCCACTTTTGTCACCTCCCTATAGAGATAAACTAACACTGCACTCCTCCAAGATAATTCTACACACTCCTCAAGATCCTCAAGAAGTAACAACCATCTAACATGCACCGAATTCTTAGTTGAATCTGGAAATAGAATGGTACCGATTATATGGAGTATATTTGCACGGGCATAGCTCTTGACAATCTCATCAGTTGCATCGATTGGTACATTCATGTACTTATTTTGTAATCACTCAAGCTTGATCTTACCACCCTCCATATTAGGAGTCTGACCTAGTAATCATTCCCACACTCCTCACTAGTTGAAGTCATCAATACCCGTAATAACATCTCCATCCACTTTGAGGCCACGTAAAACCCCTACATCCTGCAAAGTAATAGTTGACTCTCATTGATGCATGTGGAATGTATTTGTCTAGGGCCTTCATCATTCATTCAATGCCATCAAGAGAGGCTAATCGAGTTTTACCCATTTTATTTGTGAACATTCAAAAAAAACATGCTTGATGAACATAATATTGGACTTGTGGATTCGTCAAATCTTAACTCGAATGTGCATAAGTATGATCAACAATAGTAATACTTGGGGCCTGCATATATTAAACAGGGGCCTGCATATATTAAACAGATTAAATGATCACGTAATAGTAATAACATTGAAATTTAAAATGATTAAAAATTTACCTCTCATGAGTCTATCTTCACGAATTGGTGTTGATCTCGGTCATATAGGACCTCATATGTCAATAGTCCCGCCTGCATACTATAAATATCTGCACATATAAAGTTAAAATGTATCAGTATTATGACATATGATAAATTTAATTAGAAGTAAATTTCAAAATTTAAGAGTATGCATTGACTTACAAATGAAATAAAATAAAACTATAAATTAAATAAATTGTACCCATTAATTGCTACACATTTGGATAGGTAGGATAATGAGATCTATTATGGCCTGATTATCTACAATATTTACACCTCTTTTTCTTTGGAACTCCTTCCCGTCCTTCATCCATCGCACTCTTTATGCGTGTTTATCGCTAACATTTGACTTTCCTGTTATATTCCGGAGGTAACACATGCGGCCCATTATAGGGTGGTCAGTAATGACTATCTACAATGGGATAAAAACACGGCTTATGTGAATCTCTATAGTGGCTTGATTGATATCACTCAGAATCGTACGTGTAATACTAAGTATTTGCACCCCCAAATTGCTTGGACAAAACCGCTATAACATGCGAACATATCAATTTTTGCAATTTTGATATGTTGTAAGTGCATGCGCATTGTGTCCCTCTTAAATTAACAGTGTAATTATGACCGTATTTGTTTGTAGCCTGCCATTCCTCTATAGAAAATCTGACAATCTTTGTTGATCTCGCTTGCACGACATTAGACCTTATAATCTCTTCATTTTTTGTGTCAATAACGTCACCCACTTTGCTCCATCCTCTTGCCACTTGACAAAATAGTGATTGAGTCTATAAAATGTCCTCGCAACCAATACATGTATGGGCATTGCTTGAGATCCCTTAAGTACACCTTGAAACTTTCAAAACAATTAGTTGTCATCATGTAAAACTGATCCCCTCCATCTTTACTTAGTATCCACCGGCCAACATATCCACTTCCCAAACAACTCTCAATCTAGTCATGTGTAGCTTGAGATGTTGCCTTGACTTGATCCCGAATCTGATCATACACACATCTTTCGGGTGTACACCCCGCTTGCTAAAGAAGGTTTTGTAAATTGGCTTGGCCGAGACACTTATAAGTGTCTTGGCCGAGCCAAGATACTTGAGAGTGTCTCGGCTAAGCCGAGACACTTGGAAGTGTCTCGGTTTGGCTTTTTCTGGTTTTGGCGCGTCGAGTTTGTTTCCACTGTAAATTCGTCGTCCGGACTCGGAATTACGTGGTTCAATATGCGTCGAAAAGCCGACGAGGAGATCTATAGGCTCCCATGATTAAATCATATGTGGAGTAAATGGGATACAGGGGGTGCTCCGCCTTTCGTAAATGACGCGGGGCTCCCGATCAGCTCTTGTTCCCGTTATTCCGAAGTTTCGTTGCTTCGTATGATCCGTCGACTCACTTCATACGTTTGTCATCGTCAAATGAGCTTCCGTGATTTGAATGGTGATGTTCATCGTCTTCTCTCTGTCTCAAGCCGTGTCGGGGACCTATAGGCAGTTTTTGACGCCTAGAATTCCGATTGAGGAGATTGTAATTTCTTTTTCTAAGTTTATTAGAGAAAAATTATATTGAGAACGTTATAATCATTCTTTATCTAAATCAGTTAGAGAGAATAACACATTTTTGTTCTCAATTGTCTTTTTCGAATTTTCCCACCAAACAAACATAATACTCATATGATGATCTTATGAGATCTTAACTGCGGATGTGTTAGGTCTCATGTTATGAGCCTACATCTTCTAATCTTATTTTGATGATTACAAATAATTCCTAATATTGTTTGTCTAGTATTTATGTTTTCTTATTAGGTATTCAAGACAAACAATATGTCGGAGGTTGGTTGGATTGCGCCCTCACGATGATATCAAAAGGAGGTTGGCGGAATATTGGAGTGAACCCAATGCATTCAAGTTAAGTTCATGTTCAAGCTTCATCCACAATTAAGATGAGCTTAATGAAGATCAATTGTCTTGGGTATATTAGTTTAGGTTTATGCTTTGTGTGCTTATACTTTAAGCTCAAATAGTGCACATACATGTTTTCTTGATTTATTGACTATTATACATACATTTGAGATAATAACGTGTTTTTAGATTATTGACTTAATATAACTGGTTTACATCTTTTATAAAGTTTATTAATACATTTAAAAGAAGTTTCAAACTTGTTTGAACTCGTTTTGTCAAAATCAAGTTTTAATAAATTTATGTACGTGCATGTTTTTGCAAAATAGATGAGTTTTCACAATTGGAAAATAAAATTTGAAAATTTCTTTGTTTACATGTTTATCTTCATATATACAAACATTTCCCCATTTTTTTTACTAATTTTGGAGTTGTTTTGTTATTTTTAATTGAATTTACAAAAATAAGTTTTCAGCAGTTTTTTAGAAACTATAATATCTATGTTCAAATAATTATTTCTCATAAATGGGAAGTGATATTTTAGAAATTTTTTCTCTAACATATTTATCTACATGTTTAGAAACTTTTCTTAAAATTTCATAATTTTTATAATTGATTTATTATTTTTAATTGATTTTATAAAGTCAGCTACGAAAAAATTCTAGAATCTGCCAAAACTGTCAACAATCGACTTCATCAATCGACTAATGACATCATCAGTCGACTGATGATATGTTTTCAGCCTATAATGGCTAGTAACGACTAGTTTTTTTTGTGAGTTTTTGGCTGGTTTAAGAGGCTATAAAAAGCCCTCAACTTTTATTGTTTCTCATGTATGCTTATGAGAGTTTCAAAACAAGTTTACAAGTATTTTAGTTTGTTTTAAGTGTGTTTTAAAGTTTGGTTTTCAAGTTAAAAAGGTTCACAAGAGGAGAAGATCATCCTTTGGTGTTTTGGGCTTCAATTTCACATCTCTTCACCTTGTTATCTAGAGAAGTTTTCTCAACTCATTTATCTACCTTGTTTACATTTACATTGTCATATTTATATTTGTTAGACTTTAATTGAGTTTGATTTTATTTTCTTATTGCTTGCACACACAACCATTGAGCTTAAGTATTTTCACATATTGTATAATTTGGGATTGTGGTGAGTGTAATCTTGAGAGTGAGCCTAAATTGTGTTCTCGTCTATTATAGAGAACAAATCTTATAATTGAGCCTTATTGTAAGAGTATCACTTTGTAATACACATTTATACCAAGAGGAGTGTGTGGTGAGGACGTAGTCAATACCAAGAGGAGTGGCGTCGGTAGTAAAGCCTAGAGAGAGGTAGTAAAGCCGAGCACTTGAGGGAGGCGATACGTAAGGACCAACACTTGAGGTTGTAGTTTATGTATATACATTGTGAGAGATTTGTAGAGTTTTCGGTGAGCTAGAAAACCGAGTGTGTATAGAAGTTTCGGCTTCCAAACCGGGTGTGTTGAAAGTAGAGTTCTTCCCAGGAGTGGGGAGCGGAGACATAGGACGGAAGGCCCGAACTCTGTGATCATATTATTGTGTTTGGATTGCTCTTTGGTCCACTATTTGTTTATATTGTTTCTTGTTTATTTTCCCCTTTGCATATATATCATTGCATATATCTTATTGAGTGTCATCATTGTTAGGATATATTTGTTAATTAATTTTAATCGGTATTAATATCTAATAAGATTAGCAATAACCCTATGCACCTCCTCTCTAAGGTACTTTCAGGATGTTCTATCAAAAGCTATGGGGTAATTGCATATTAATTTTAGTCGGTACTCTCGTGGATTAATTTAAGTAACTCGGTGTAATTCCTTAATCAAGTCATAGTAACTATATGATTCCGAGATCATTCATGGCGTCCATACCTCTCCAACGTACATCGGCACATTATTCATTCCATAATTAATTTTTTCACCGTAGGAACAAGCAATAAAAACCATATTATTCAACCTATTAAAAAATAGATTATAGCATTTAAATGTAAAAAATTTTAAAAAAAGTTATCAGTCCACTGAATAAAGCGGACATTGTGAAGGAAGAGGAGATCAGTTGGTATATATAAGCGGGAGGGCCCCGCCATAAATAGTCGGGTTAGGAGCCCCAACTATTTGGTCCCTTAGCGGACTCCCCATTTTCGAGCGAGGGGAATGGTCTGCCAAATGATCGGGGTTGGCAACCCCGACCATCGGGGTTGGCAACCCCGACCATTTTGGTTGGGGAAGTGTCTGTCAAATGGTCGGGGTTTGGAACCCCGACCAAGATAGTCAGGTTTCACAACCTCGACTTTTTAAGCTCTGCTAATCACGCAGAGCTTCTAAGGGTGGTAAAGGACAATCCTAATTTGTCGGGGTTGCCAATCCCGACTAATTAAGAATTTGATTTTTTTTTTAAACGACCCAGTTTCTAACCACGTTGCTGACGTGACCAAAAACTTAGTCGATTTAATAAAGTTTGAACTAAGTCGATTTTTAAAATAAAAGTGTGGATTAGATCTTTTTAAAAAAATTCTTCTTCCTATTAACTCATTGAGAATGCTAAATGTTAGAATGAAAGAGAACTGAGAATTGACATTCTAGCTTCAAAAATTAAGGTGCATTTAGCGAACATGAATGAGAAGTGCGTACGAGCATCTATTCTCACCTGTTACCACTTCGCAAATCACGGCTAATGTAGGAGAAAAATGTAATTCCAAACAAATATCTCAACATGTTTTTATTTTTTATTTTTGGGGTTAAAAGTATAATTATATCCCAAGGCTCTTATCTCCTTCCCAGTTCTTCTTTGTGAGGCTCTCCGTTCCTCCTCTCTCGCCCCAAAACCCAATCCAAAACCCCTTGTAAAGCCACACAACAATCCCAAACCCCTCAAAAGTCCCATTTTTGCTCTAATCTTAAAACCCTTGAACTTCGTTATCCCAAATTCCCAGTTTCCAATGCAAATGGATTCAGAAACCAAGGTCACTGCTAACTCCGTCTCAATCTCTCAATCCAAAGAGAACGGAGGCGGCGATTTGTCATCTCATTTGGAGACTCCGGTTGTTGTCGAGGATGATTACGAGACTGCATCGGAGTCCGAGGATTTGAATGGGAAAAACCCTTTGCCCGCAGTTGAGAGGGGTGGAAGCCCTAATCTTGATGAGGCTAAGAAGAGCTCGCCTGCGGTTGAGGATGGGGTTTCTGAAGTCGTAGAGGATAAAGTTGAGGGGGAATTGAATCAAGAAGTACGGAATTCTGATGGTGGAGGTGAAAAAAGCGAGGTTTTTAGTGGTGGGTCGAATGCAGAAGAGGTGAATTCTGCAGTTCAAGAGGAGGAGGAGGAGGGTGAGAGTTTTGTTGCTGGAGCTGAGGGGAATGATTTGGGTGCTGCTGAAGATGAGAAGAATTATGGGAATTTGGTGGAGAATACAAAATTGAAATCTGTTGAGGATGAGAATGAGGCTGGGATGGGGAATAATTCGGTGGAGGGTACAAACTTAAAACCTGATGAGGTTGAGGCTGAGGGTGGCTCAGAGAAGAATGGGGAGCCGGCAGCTGCTCAACATGAGAAAAAAGACGAGGGCTTGGATGGAAACAGAGAATTTGAAGCAGTAACAGCCGCAAGTCGTGTTGGTTCTATTCAAGAACCTGAAGAGGAAACTGATTCAAAGCCTTCTGTTGAAGCAGAGAGAGATGTTGATGTTGATTTAGTTGGTTCTGATCAAAATCTTGAAGAAGCAGCAGAGGCTTTGAAGCCTGTAGAAGTTGAAATCAATGCTGCAGATACCGATATGGTGGAGTCTAATGCTGCAGAGAAAGAGGAAATGAATGCTGCTGTGCCTGAGAAAGGCACTGAAGTTATTAACAAAGAGGAAGTGAATTCTGCTTTGGCTCAGAATGAAACTGAGATTGTTGATGGGTCAGTGGAGTCTAAGGTTGCAGAGGCTGTTGTGGCCGAAAACCTTGAAGATACTGATAGTCTCGACATGAGTCAAGATGTTCATGCTGCGACCGAGTCAAAGGATGTGCAGGAGGAGACCATACATACTGAGGCCGACAAGAATGAAGCTGATGATGCAACCGGTTCACAGGGAAGCATTGACCTGGTAAATGTTTCTATTTTAAGATTAAGAATATTTGAATTCCATTGATAACTATGTTGGTTTATGCTATTCACAACAAAGCCTTAATCCCAAAATTTTGGGGTCAGCTACATTAATCCATTTCTTTCATTAATTTTCAGTTTGGTTTATCTCCTTCGTTAACTTAATTACTATCATATCCTTCTTAATTGTCTCCGACTAAGTTCTCTTTGATATTCCTATGGTCATATGTTAGTTTATGCTTCCATTAAGATCAAAATTTTTTGAAGAAAAAACAAGATGTTTCTTTCGTCCTTCATGGTGATTGGAAAATAAAGAAATGGTTGATATATTCAAGATAAGTTCGTGTTTATAAAATAGTATCTCAATTCATTTTATATCATCAGATCCGGGATGCAATATGGTTCCGACTTTTGAAGGATGAACCAGCTATGGACAGTTCCAATAAGATTTTGTTCTTGAACAGAATCCTTGGATTTATTTCATCTATTCCATGACATATATGTTTAGATTGCTAAGAATTTTGCAACCGAGTTTGATACTGCAAATCATAGACTGACTGATAATTTTACTATTTTTTCTGACAGAAAACTGAGGAGGAAAAGGGTGTATCTACTTCAGATCAAGTTTCAACTGATTTAGAAGCAAAACCCAGTGATGGTGGTAGGGATTTAGACCTGCACAAGGATGTTGAACCTTCACCTGCCCCTGTAGAAGATTCTAAAAGCAAGGAGACAGAAATACAACCTTTAGAAAATTCAGGTATAACGGAGAGCGGGACTTCCTGTGAAATATCTGTTGAAAGCGTGCTGCCTGTTTCTGTTCATGGTGAGAAAGTAGAGCCTGAAAACAATGGCCTTCATGTAGATGATGATGATGAAAACCCTATTCAGAACGAGGCAGAAGAGGAAGAGGAGGATGGTGATGTTACTGACCAGCAACCTAGGGTTGCAATATTGGATAGCTCTGAAACTGCAAAACAAATTATAAAACAAATGGAGGGAGGGTCTTCAGCCACCAGTTTTGAGAGCTCTAACAGTTACCGACATGAAATGGAAGGGCAGATTGTTTCTGATTCTGATGAAGAAGTGGACACTGACGAGGAGGGTGGTGAAAAGGAGTTATTCGACTCTGCTGCCTTGGCTGCTTTGTTGAAGGCAGCAACTGGTGGTTCTTCTGAGGGAAATTTTACCATATCTTCTCAAGATGGCACTCAAGTTTTCTCCATGGACCGACCAGCTGGATTGGGTTCCTCTGCTGCAGCTTTGCGGCCAGCTCCTGGCCGGTCTGCTCGCCCTACACTTTTCAGTCCCTCAGAGCTGGCGGTAACCGCAGAGCCTGAGAATGAAATGACTGAAGAAGAGAAGAAACTGCATGAGAAGGTTGAGGACATTAGAGTGAAGTTTCTTCGTCTCATTATGAGGTTAGGTCATACATCTGAAGATACCGTAGCTGCTCAGGTTCTATATCGCCTAAATCTTGCTGAAGGGATCAGAAGAGGGAGGCAAATGGGCCGGTCTTTTAGCATTGAGGCTGCTAAGAGAAAGGCCGTGCAACTCGAAGAGGAGGGTGAGGAGGATTTGAAGTTCTCTTGTAACATTCTCATCCTTGGGAAGACTGGCGTGGGAAAGAGCGCAACCATAAATTCCATCTTCGGTGAAGAGAAGTCTCATACAAATGCTTTCCAAGCAGCAACAGCTTCAGTTAGAGAGATTTCTGGTGTTGTGGATGGGGTTAAAGTTCGAGTTATAGACACCCCTGGTCTTAGATCCTCAGCAATGGAGCAAGCAACAAATAGAAGAATTTTATCATCCATAAAGAAGTATACTAAGAAATGCCCTCCAGATATTGTTCTCTATGTCGATCGGCTTGATACCCAGACTCGTGATTTTAACGATTTGCCGCTGTTGAGGTCCATTACTGGTGCCTTGGGTTCTTCTATTTGGTTCAATGCCATAGTTGCTCTGACCCATGCTGCTTCTGCTCCACCGGAAGGGCCCAATGGTTCTCCTTTGAGCTATGAGGTGTTCATAGCTCAGAGATCTCACGTTGTTCAGCATTCAATTCGACAAGCTGCTGGTGACATGAGGCTGATGAACCCGGTGGCTCTAGCTGAGAACCACCCTTCATGTAGGAGGAACAGAGAAGGGCAGAGGGTGCTTCCCAATGGCCAAAGCTGGAGGCCTCAGCTGCTGCTATTGTGCTATTCCTCAAAGATTCTCGCCGAGGCTAATTCCCTTTTGAAGCTTCAAGATCCTAGCCCTGGAAAGCTCTTTGGATTCCGCCTCCGCTCCCCACCCCTCCCTTACTTGTTGTCAACCCTACTGCAGTCCAGAACTCATCCAAAGCTTCCCAGTGACCAGGGCGGTGATGATGGAGATTCTGACATAGACCTGGATGACTTTTCTGATGCAGAAGATGGAGAGGAGGATGAATATGATCAGCTTCCTCCTTTTAAGCCTCTTAAGAAATCCCAGCTTGCCAAACTTACCAAGGAGCAAAAAAGGGCCTACTTTGATGAATATGATTATCGAGTTAAACTTCTTCAGAAGAAACAGTTTAAGGAGGAGATTAGGAGGTTGAAGGAGATGAAGAAGAGAGGGAAAAGCGGCAGGGAAGAGTCACCCTATGGGGACATGGGTGAAGATTTTGATCAGGATGGTGCACCAGCTGCAGTGCCTGTTCCTTTACCTGACATGGTATTGCCGCCTTCCTTTGACTGTGATCTTCCTAGTTATCGATACCGTTTCTTGGAGCCAACTTCGCAGCTTCTGACAAGGCCTGTACTGGATTCCCACGGCTGGGACCATGATTGTGGCTATGATGGTGTTAGCCTTGAGGAGAGTCTTGCTGTTGCTAACCGGTTTCCTGCAGCAGTTGCAGTTCAAATCACAAAAGACAAAAAGGATTTCAACATTCATTTGGATTCTTCCATTTCAGCCAAACATGGGGAGAATGGTTCTTCTCTTGCTGGCTTTGACATCCAGTCCATTGGGAAACAGCTTGCTTACATTGTCCGTGGTGAGACCAAGTTCAGGAACTTGAAGAAAAACAAGACGGCAGCTGGAATATCTGTGACTTTCCTAGGTGACACTGTGGCAACTGGATTGAAAGTTGAGGACCAGCTTATGATTGGAAAGAGGGTAGCTCTGGTGGCTAGCACAGGTACAATCCGAGCCCAAGGTGATGTAGCATATGGAGCTAATTTGGAAGCACGTCTTAGAGAGAAGGATTATCCCATTGGTCAATCACTTTCCACATTGGGGCTCTCGCTGATGAAGTGGCGTGGTGACTTGGCTTTAGGTGCTAATTTGCAGTCTCAGGTGAATATTGGAAGGAACTCAAAGGTGGCAGTTCGTGTTGGCCTTAACAACAAGCGCAGCGGGCAGATCACGATCCGGACAAGCTCCTCAGATCATCTTCAGCTTGCACTTGTTGGGATCATTCCAGTTGCTCTTTCTGTCTTCAGGAACATCTGGCCGGGTGAGTCTGAATTCGCTCACTAGATTTAGTTTCAGAGCTATCATTAGTTAGACTGTGAGAGGATGACGGAGTTAGGGTTTCTTGAATCAGAGCATAGTTCAGTATCAAAGTCTTTATTATATTTCAATAATGTACGCCTATTTTGAATTTTGAACTCTATTTGAGCAGTTGAATTTGGTCGATTGATATTATTCTAGGATTATAAGACTTTTGGTGCATAAAATGGTGGGCAAAAAGTTATACACTTCTGTCAATTTTCATTTATATGTTCGAGCATACGTATCTCTACATTTTTAATTCTCCAATGTGGCTATTATCAATGCTTTGATCATTATCTCTAATTCTCTACCTTCTACTACCAAAATTTTCTGGCTTCTACTGCACAAAACTCCTTGTAGAGGAAAGCTCTATCCCTTACACTAATAACAAACAGTCAGGCTCAGGCATAACTAAGAAAATGCCTGCCTTAAATATTCTTTCTGTAATGTGTTTAATCAGTATGCCTGGTGTGATATATGCTGTTGCTTTGATTTCCTTCAAGACAACCACTTCATGGTTGCTAGACTATAAAATTATAATCTCAACCCTCACCACTACTTAGGAGCTCTGGTACAGTGGATGAGACCTTTGAAGTGGTGTCCGAGCAATTAGGTTCAAATCCCATCTGATTCATGTTAAAAACGGATTTAAAAACTGTAGCGTTGCATAAAATTGTCCAGGTTTTAGCCCATAAAAAAGAATGTTCAAACATGTGGTGGCAAGCTTGAATATAAATAGAAAAATTCTAACCTCAACAACTTTGGATTTCTGATGTAGGGTGGAAGAGACCTTTAATAATACTCATTGTTCTGTTCTCTGCTACAAGTTAAACGCCGTTATTGCTTTAACCTTTCATACCACAGGTTTTTTTTAGTATCTACTTCAGCTAACTTTGAGGCATGAAGCTCTTGTGCATGATATACTTGAAACGAAATCACAATATGTATTAGTTTATAAATGGTTTTATTATTGTCCTTGTGTTGCCCTTTTCCTTTGTTTCACTTTGAAGACACTTAGATTAATAGGGTGATGCATCCTCAGTCTTCACCTATGAGAGAGAGGTCTCTCAATTTCTTTTTCTCATACTCAGTGTTGAACCCAGAGATACTCTCACTTCGGCTTGTCTCCAAGGCAATATTTGATCTATGTCAATACGGAGCTTCTTCTTGCACGTTTTTCACCCTGCCAAAATTTTCATCATGATATCTCATGGTTACCTATTGGATAAATAAAACTTTGAAGAAGGTACGAGTGCCCAAAGCATTGTATTATGTGCATATCAGGCTCGATCGTTCGTTTCAATGAAAAGGGACAACATCGACATTTGTCATCCTACATTATTTGGAAGACCTTACATCTCCAAATCTCCCGTCACTGGCACAAACTACAGTTTCTGAACTGCTTTGGGTCTTTAAAGTGGTGAATTGATGGATTGCATTATAACAGCATGTTCTAGTTAACGTGGAACTCTGCTACAGATTTTTATGACATAGTTTTCTTTCTTTATTTATTTTTTCTGGACCTGAGGAAGCTATTCATGCCCTTGGGAGAATTCTACCCAAAATTATTGGTCCAGAAACTTAACAAATATTTCATGTGTTTGTTATTCTTTTTCTTGTAGCATTTGTTCCTTATGATTTATTTTTTGGATTAATTATATTCTGGTACCCCAAGATATCCTATGAAAATCTCTCTCTCTCCTTCCCTCTCTCTACGATTATGCAACGTTCTGCAGTGGTTTGTTACTCTGTTGTGTAAACTTCGACTCTTCTTTTTGGTACTGAAATACCACTTGTTACAACCTCTATCCTTTGCTTCTACACGCACACAAAACATTAGTTTGATTACGACAGTCCTTACGATCTTCTCCTTTGCTGACTGAGTGAATGACCTCAGCGTTCAAACTTGGCGTGCGTAACGACACCCCTGGTGAAATTGTTCGATTTCTCAGATCACCGGAGTACTTTGAAATCACGTTGTGATGTTCTGGGGATCACCATGCTTTCTTGTGTACAATTCACATACAAAATATCTGTATGCCGCATGAGTATCTAGTATTTGTTTACACGGATTCAACAATGTTCACCTTTTATGCTTGTGCAGAAGCTGTTTGAAAGCCTTAAGCTTTTGATATCATGATCTGAGTGTTTGAAATATTTGGCTTGTGCTGCTTGGGTTCAAGTTGCTCGCATTTCCTTGGTTTATAGACTCATCGTTTGCCCTGTGGGGTCTTTGTTTGGAGGCATCATGAAGTTTGCTTTGCAAACATCTGAGATGAAATCTTGTCAGGAAGTTCACTATCAGCTGAAAGCACATTCCTTTATATACGGAAGGCCTATCTGTGCTTAATACACTAAAAGTTTCTGCTCTTGTAACTTTGATACCATGAAGTTCAATTTTGATGATTTGATACCCGAAGGTGCACCCAAAAAAAAAAAAGAACATAATTTTGCTCGAGAATATCAACATGTAGAACTGTATTAGGGACAATTGTCTTATCAAATTTCAATTATTGAGTTTAGGGAAAATGAGAAACTAGGTCAAATTGTCAAATTAACGTTGATTTGATAGAGAACTTTGCGGTTGAAATTGCCAAAAACAGAACTGAGGGTCAAAGATTCAGAGTTACAAGGGGTGAAACTTTGGGGCATTGAAGTGCAAATGAGCGTCGGCTGCTTGTCCTTTGTTAGTATCTTTTGGAACCTTGTTTTGTATGTGATTAAAACACTGGAACTTGTTTTAAATACCATCAGAACGCAATAAAAGCTTATGCTGTCACGGCATCAATCTGTGCTTCGCTTCACTGGAAAGTAACCAACCATTATCCTCAAATAACAATCAAGAAATCAGAGGTGGCTTAATTCTGCCGTATAATTGCCATGATCCTTCAAATGCACCTGAATGTCTTTTTTAGCAAAAAGGAGGGCCTTAGGGGTGTTCATTTGCATTTAAGTGAAAAATGAAAGTGAGAAAGTGACTTGTTTTTAATATTTTATGTATTTGTTTACATGCAAATAATTATGAAGGTGATATGTAAAAAAACTTGCCGCATAAGATTTAATACAATTTTAACTTCTTCTAAAAAAGCGTTGAAGCCACATGAAAGCAACAAAAATGGACACCATTTTAATTAAATAATTTGAACTATATTAATTAATTAATCCTATTTTACCGCATCAGTGTCACATTACACTTTCAATAGTAATTTTATTTTTCAAATAAACATTGTATTTCACTTCATACTAATGTGGATGTAAAAATCATTTGAAAAAAAAAAAAGAAAAAATAACTACATTATTTCAATTTACTTTCGAATTGCCAAAAGCCCCTTAGTCCATATGTTTATGCATACGGTTAGGGGCTGTTTGGATGCCTTTAGGAAACTAGAGTATTTATGACACAAAATAGAAAGTGGTTATCCACCTCATCACTTTTCATTCGAGTGTTTACATTGTTTGGTGCCCGTTTGGTTGTATGTTTTTACCATGTAAAATGATGGAAAGTGTAAAAAAGTGGGTCCCAATGTCAACTTTCATCACTTTCAATTGTTTGTTTGTAGTTGTGAAAATAGTGTAAAATGGTTTCATATGCTGATGTGGCTTGTAAAGTGATTTCATAAAAAAAAGACATAATTTTAGGAGAAAGCTGACATTAAAGTCAGGAAAAAATAATTCCAACCAATATGATCATTTGAGTAGGGACCACTTTTTATACTTTCCAAACAAACAATTAAAGTTTCATTTTGCAAACCAAACAAGTGTTTTATGATTCCAATTGAATCAAAAACAAACAAAGAAAAGTATGAAAGTGAAATTGATGAGATGGACAACAACTTTCCAAGTTGTGTCATAAATATACAACTTTACCAACAACAACCAAACAACCCCTTAGGAATCTTTGTGAATCCTAAAATAATAGTATTACATTGTTTGGACAATATAATGTAAACTAGAGTATTTATGACACAAAATGGAAAGTGGTTATCCACCTCACCACTTTCTACAAGGTTTTGACTTTTTTATTTTTTTTGGACACATTTATGACATTGTGTAAGCTTTCTAACAAAATCACTCCTAATTTTGATGATTTTGCTTTCGGCGACACCTCATCAAAAGGTGTAAGCTTTTCATGTAAAAGAGAATTTAAACAAACAATGTAAAGTGATGAAAGCTGACATTGGGACCCACTTTTTTACACTTTCCATCATTTTACATGGTAAAAACATACAACCAAACAGCCCCTTAATTGCACAAACTTCCTTTTGTATCATTGTTTTGCAGTTACCACCCTGATAGTTACATTGTTGCAAATCATCAAAATTGAACATACAACCAAACAGCCCCAATTCAAGAACTGGATATAAAGTCAGGGAAGAAAGCAGCTCCTCTTCAATACAGAACAAAACCGATCCTTTTCTGGATTCAACTAACTATGTGATCTTAGTCATCAACAGTTTGGCACCCACCGTGGGGCTACTTTTCTTTCTTGAGAAAATATGCCAGGTTCTAAACAAGGGTCTTACTAGTCTCGCACTGTAGAACACCACCAGGGCTATGTTACCCGAGCCCAGTTTGAGGAAACAACTCACAAGCTTTCTTGGTCTTTTCAAGAACAGTTCACTACCTTTACTCGTGAACTTCTTAGACGGCTTCCGTAGCCACAACAAGCCACATCTCTCCCCTCGCCTTCTGGAGACCGACGGTCGAAGACCCATCCTTCTGGACTGCAACAAACCCTCTCATCGCAGACTCCTCATGATGCTGCAAAGCAATTGGAGGGCCGCGATAAACATGTGAGCCTCCGCTTCGTCGTCACCATCATTATCGTCTTCATCAAGAGGCCACCGACGAGAGTCCTGACCCAAGCCATCTCGGGGAATACGCTAAGGGAGTGGTCTCAAAGACTCCCTTTCATCATCGTGCCTCCCTAACTCCTTCCGCTATCTTAGGAGCCTCTAGATACGACCAAGTGTATAGACCGGTTGCTGACGCCATCGGGGGGTAATACCCCTCTCTCCGATGACATCATGCACGCCCCATGCGTGAAGTTCAAAATACCTCACATAGAGAAGTACAAAGGCGAGGGGGATCCCTCCGAGCATGTTCAGAGTTACTATGATGTAATGAACATGCTTCAAGCTTCGGAAGCAGTTATCTATCGATGTTTCCCAATCACCCTTTCCGAAAGTGCCAAGCTCTGGTGGAATGCTCTTGAAAAGAAATCCATCAGCAGTTTTCAACAGCTCAGTCGAAAGTTCATCCACCACTTTTTGGCTGACACTAAGCAAAAATTGCCCTTTCATGTGTTGATTCAGATGAGGCAGGGGCCAGAAGAAAGCCTCCGAGCCTATTTCAAAAGATTCCACGCAAAGAGGCTGAAAGTCAATGACCCAGATGTTAGACCCTAATACCACTAGGAAAGAACCCTAGAGGAGGGGGGGGAATAGGGTTTATGCTAATCTAATCCGATTTTATGCCAATTAAAACTAATTAACAAATTATTCTTGTAAGATAGATATACAATGTGATATGAGCAAGAATAAGCAATATAACTAAGTTGATATATCCTAGCAAAGAGATATACTATATGGTATATGCAAGGATATATTTAAACTATCACAAGGGTGAAACAAACCAGTGGATAATATAAACAAGATGCAATAGGCTATAAGATGAACAATTATAAGTGCGCCAATGCAAACCAAACACGCTATATGTTCACAAGGTTCGAACCTTCCGTCCTACGTCCCCGCTCCCCACTCTCGAGGAGAATCCACTACACAACTCATTTTGGAAGCCAGAACTTCTCTACATACTCGGTTTTCTAGCTAACCGAAAACTCTACACACTCGGTCATCAAGTCAACCGACAACTCTCACAAATCCTCACAAAGTACATACACAAGCTACAACCTCAAGTGTTGGTCCTCACGTATCAACTCCCTCAAGTGCTCGGAATTATCACCTCTCACTAGGCCACCGACACCACTCTTCTCGGTATCGACTCTGTCCTCACCACACACTCCTCTCGGGATACAAGTGTATTAAAAAGTGAACTTCACAATTAGGTACACAACAAATGATTGTTCTCTAAACAAGGTGAGAACTCAATTAGGCTCAACTCAATGTTACTATCTCTCACAACCCCAAATATATTATGAATGCAAATACAATAAGCTCAAGTGGGTGTATGTAACAATGAGATTAATCAAATCTAAACTCAATGTAAAACTAGCTTTAATAAGATGATAATCAAACAAATAAATATAAAGCTAGAAAAGAGTTTAGAAAACTTCTCAATAGATGACAAGAGATGGAGGGAGAATAGTTGATTGCTCAAACCCCAATAGATGATCTCCTCAAGCTCTTGT
>BQKN01066072.1:1037729-1060473 GCA_022839385.1 Asparagus kiusianus
TTGGGGGGAGTTAATGGGATTTTTCTTTTTGGTTTTTTGGGGTGGTGGGATTTGGAGGTGAGGGGATGGGTGGAGGGGGAATAGGGATAAATGCCACTCTTTGAAACCTTGGAAGCCAAGAACAACGAAATTTTGGGTCGTCTACATGAATTCCAGTCTTCAATTCAGTTTTCATTTAGGCCTATCTCTTTGTTAATTACCACTATCATATCCTTCTTAATTTCATTTGTCTACGTTAGTTTATGCTCTATGTCCTATATTTTTAGATTGCTAAGAATTTTGAAACCAAGTTTGATTCTGCGAATCATATCATGATTAGTATTTGCTATTTCCTCTGAGACAGAACACCGAGTTGGAAAAGGGTGTGTTTACTTCACATCAAGTTTTGACTGATCTAGAAGCAAAACCCCGTGATGGTGGTCGGGATGCAGACCTGCGTCAGGATGTGGAACCTCCACCTGCCCCTGCAGAAGATTCTAAAAGCAAGGAGACCAAAATACAGTCTTTAGAAAATTCAAGTGTAACGGAAAGTGGGTCTGCCTGTGAAATCTCTGCTGGAAGCACTTTGCCTGTTTACGATGTTCATGGTGAGAAGGTAGAGCCTGAATCTGATGGTCCTCACGTAGCTGATGATGATGAACACCTTGTTCAAGCGGGAGAGGAAGAGGAGGATGACAATGTTTCTGACGAGCAACCTAGGGTTGCAATATTGGATAGCTCTGAAACTGCAAAGCAACTTATAAAAGAAATGGAAGGAGGTTCTTCAAGCACCAGTTTTGATAGCTATAATAGTTACCGGCATCAAATGGAAGGGCAGATTGTTTCGGATTCTGATGAAGACGCAGACACTGATGAGGAGGGTGATGAGAAAGAGCTATTTGACTCTGCTGCATTGGCTGCTTTGTTGAAGGCAGCAACTGGTGGTTCTTCAGAAGGAAATTTTACTGTAACTTCTCAAGATGGCAGTCGAGTTTTCTCTATGGACCGACCTGCTGGGTTGGGTTCCTCTGCCTCAGCTTTGCGGCCAGCTTCTGGACGGTCTGGTCGTCCTCCACTTTTCAGTCCCTCAGAGCTAGTGGTAACTGCAGAACCTGAGAACAAAATGAGTGAAGAAGAGAGAAAACTACATGAAAAGGTTGAGGACATTAGAGTCAAGTTTCTTCGACTCATTATGAGGTTGGGTCATACTGCTGAAGACACTATTGCTGCTCAGGTTCTCTACCGTCTTAATCTTGCTGAAGGGATTAGAAGAGGGAGACAAATGGGTCGGTCTTTTAGCACGGAGGCTGCTAATAGAAAGGCCATGCGAATCGAAGAGGAGGGTGAGGAGGATTTGAAGTTCTATTGTAACATTCTAGTCCTTGGGAAGACCGGGGTGGGCAAGAGTGCAACCATAAATTCAATTTTCGGCGAAGAAAAGTCTCATACAAATGCTTTTCAACCAGCAACAACTTCAGTAAGAGAGATTTCTGGTGTTGTGGATGGGGTTAAACTTCGAGTTATAGACACCCCTGGTCTTAGATCCTCAGCTATGGAACAAGCAACAAATAGAAGAATTTTATCGTCCATAAAGAAGTATACTAAGAAATGCCCTCCAGATATCGTTCTCTATGTGGATAGGCTTGATACCCAGACTCGAGATTCCAATGATTTGCCTCTGTTGAGGTCCATTACTAGTGCATTGGGTTCTTCTATTTGGTTGAATGCCATAGTTGCTCTCACCCATGCTGCTTCTGCTCCACCAGAAGGGCCCAGTGGTTCTCCTTTGAGCTACGAGGTGTCCATAGCTCAGAGATCTCATGTTGTTCAACATTCCATTCGGCAAACGGCTGGTGACATGAGGCTGATGAACCCGGTGGCTCTAGCTGAGAACCACCCTTCATGTAGGAGGAACAGAGAACGGCAGAGGGTGCTTCCCAATGGCCAAAGCTGGAGGCCTCAGCTGCTGCTATTGTGCTATTCCTCAAAGATTCTCGCCGAGGCTAATTCCCTTTTGAAGCTTCAAGATCCTAGCCCTGGAAAGCTCTTTGGATTCCGCCTCCGCTCCCCACCCCTCCCTTACTTGTTGTCAACCCTACTGCAGTCCAGAACTCATCCAAAGATTCCCAGTGACCAGGGCGGTGATGATGGAGATTCTGACATAGACCTGGATGACTTTTCTGATGCAGAAGATGGAGAGGAGGATGAATATGATCAGCTTCCTCCTTTTAAGCCTCTTAAGAAATCCCAGCTTGCCAAACTTACCAAGGAGCAAAAAAGGGCCTACTTTGATGAATATGATTATCGAGTTAAACTTCTTCAGAAGAAACAGTTTAAGGAGGAGATTAGGAGGTTGAAGGAGATGAAGAAGAGAGGGAAAAGCGGCAGGGAAGAGTCACCCTATGGGGACATGGGTGAAGATTTTGATCAGGATGGTGCACCAGCAGCAGTCCCGGTTCCATTACCTGATATGGTGTTGCCGCCTTCTTTTGACTGTGATTTTCCTACCTATCGATACCGTCTCTTGGAGCCAAATTCACAGCTTCTCACGAGGCCAGTATTGGATACACACGGCTGGGACCATGATTGTGGCTATGATGGTGTTAGCCTCGAGGAGACCCTTGCTATCGCCAACCGGTTTCCGGCAGCAGTTGCTGTTCAGATCACCAAAGACAAGAAGAATTTCAACATTCATTTGGATTCCTCTGTTTCAGCCAAGCATGGGGAGAATGGTTCTTCTCTTGCTGGCTTTGACATCCAGTCTGTTGGCAAGCAGCTTGCTTACATTCTCCGTGGCGAGACCAAGTTCAAGAACATGAAGAAAAACAAAACGACCGCTGGAATATCCATGACTTTCCTAGGTGAGACCATGGCAGCTGGATTGAAGGTCGAGGACCAGCTTATGATTGGAAGGAGGGTAGCTCTGGTGGCTAGCACAGGTACAATTCGAGCCCAAGGTGACGTGGCATATGGAGCCAATTTGGAGGCTCGTCTTAGAGAGAAGGATTATCCCATTGGCCGAGCACTTTCCACATTGGGGCTCTCGCTGATGAAGTGGCGTGGTGACTTGGCTTTGGGGGCTAATTTGCAATCTCAGGTGAACATTGGAAGGAACTCAAATGTTGCAGTTCGTGTTAGCCTGAACAACAAGCGCAGTGGGCAGATCACAATTAGGACAAGCACCTCAGATCATCTTCAGCTTGCGCTTGTTGGGATTGTTCCTGTCGCTCTCTCTGTCTTCAGGAGTATCTGTGGTGGTGAGTCAGACTTGGCTCACTAGATTTACTTCCCTTGCTGCCATTGATTAGACTGTGAAAGGATGACGAATCTAGACTTTCTTCAAGTCGAGCATGGTCTTAGTTTTGATCTTTTATTATATTACAAATAATGTACTCCTAGTTTTGATTTTGAACTCCATTTCAGTAGTTAAATTTGTTCGGTTGACAATGTTCTAGATCTATGAAAGTTTTGGCGAGTAAAGTGGGCAAATAGTCATAAACATATTTATCGATTTTTGATTTATAGTGCTATCAGAGCATCTTTTACCTTTTTACCATTTTTTTTGGAATGCGTTTATCATCTATGTTTGAACTTCGAATCAATATATCTACCTTTACTACCTACAGATTTCTCGCTTCTACTGAACAACATTCCAACTAATGGTTAGCTATAATCCCTGGCAGTGGGATAATGAACCAAGTGACTTCCTTTTATTTATGTTAATCATTATGCTTTGTTTGATATCTGCTGTCACTTTAGCTTTTTTTTTCCAAGCCCTCCATTTCATGGCTGTTCTTTTCTCTTTGTCTACAAGTCCACCCCATCATTGTATACCTGCACCCTTTCATACTACAGGTTTTATTTGCTTCTTGCTTCAGCTAATTTCAGGTATGAAGCTCTTTTTCATATTTGAAACGATATCACAACATGCATTAATTTAAAATTGGCCTTGTTATTATTGTTCTTATTGTTGCTTGCGCTTCCTTCTTTTCACCCCGAAGCCACTTATCAATGGGTGTGGTTCTCATATTCTTGACCTCTTAGAAAGGAAGGTCCAACTTCATATACTCAATGATTCACCTAGGTATACTTCGACCTGAAACTTGTCTCCAAGCAATACGGAGCCTCTTTCTAGGACCCGGCACCCCAAACCTTCAGATCACCAAGTACAGTAAACATATTAGACATGATCACGGGATATGATGTTCTGGAGATCCCCTTTGCTTCTTAAGTATCTATTGAAGTCGAAACATCTTTGCAGCATGATTTTATTATTGCTTGATACATGGACTCGGCATTTTTGCCTTTCCTACCTTTGTAAACAAGCTGTTCAGGCTTAAAAGTCTTCAGCTATTATGACCTGAGTTCTTGCAGTATTTGGCTTGTGCTGCCTGAGTCTGAGTTGTTCAATACAGATGGAATCTGGTTGGAAAGTTCACTATCAGCTGAAAACAGGTCGCCTGTAAACTTTTGCTACTATAGGTGCACATACTTGCTGATTAGCTTTGAAACAAGATCGTTTTCTTCTAACTGTTATAAGAGTTTACTTGCTTGTATCGATGCGCAGACAAGCACGATTGCACGGCTATTCTTTTTTTTACCACTCCTGTTTAATGGGAGATGGCACAATCACCGTGTGTAAATTCATCCTTTTTCACTGCAGAGCATAATATGATACAGTTATACTCTGTCATATTTCTACTAATTTGTGAGCTACAACAACAGAGTGAAAGTGCTCCCCCCCAAAATAAAAATTGATGTATAATAGTTGGTGTATTTTGTGAGCAAGTACTTGATTAGATTCCTCACAATGTTGACTCAAGAGCAAAACGCAATTCACAAGTCTGTTGCCTCTAGAACAAGTTTATCATTTGAAAAATGTGACCCACCAAAGGTGGGGGACTATCTGACCTGTGGTTAGTATTTTTGTAACTATATTTTTGCAACAGGTAAACATCAGGATGATAATCTTGTTCATCTAAAAGTTTTAGTTGAATTTTCTTATGGAATCATGCAAAGACCACTTTGTGACCATGGGGATGCCATGAACTTCTCCACAGAATATACAGCAGATTACCTTAGCATAGATTAAAGATAAATCATCATAATTTTCTTTAATGAAACAAGTACAATAGTTTGCTGCAAAGGGGATGAACATAGAAGGGTTAAAGGTGAAAGATTAACACATTAGTTTAACTATTATAATAGTTTTCTGTAATTTAGCTGGATTGTTATCGCAAATTGAATAGTATCCTTCTAAGAGGAACCAAAACTGAGGGAATATAGTTGACCTGACATCACTGTAAATAATCCTTCAGATGTATGCGCAGTAAGCTCACATCAAACCAATAACAGACTTTTTGTGCTTTGGTAATAACGCAGTTCCCTCCCTGTATTTAAACATTGCATTCAATTATCTATCATTGTGCTGTAAATTCTCTAATGATGCTCACAAAAGTTAAGAGCTTTTTATCCCCCTTCATCTGGGGTATAAATTAACATACACTTCTCATTTTACAAGCTTTGCAACCCATTAAACACGTCGATTTATGTATTCTACTATCGACCACAGGCTGCTTTTCCATTAATTTACTCCATCGCCGTGCATTGTCCTCTTGCAACATCTCATCATTGCATTAGCTTGCCATCTATACCACATTAGATGCTTAATCAGCTCTTACTGTATATCCTTATGTCCACTAAGGGCCTGCAAAAATATACCAAAATCTCTGGGTTATCATTGTGCCATCTTAACTCAATTTTGCAAGAGTTGCCATATAATGACCTTGATAAACCTGTTGGATCATATCATATGTTTAACTATTTAGGTATTTAGGTAATTGGGCCAATATCCATATCCGCTTATGTAACCCTCTTAATCTCTATTTAAGAGAGATTAGGGTTAGATAAAACAATAACTTTGTCTTTTCTATTTTCTCTACATGATATCAGAGCCAACTCCATCCTAGCAACCTCTCTCATCTTTCTAGATTCCGAGGCCGTTGAGGGGGTTTCGTATGGCCTTCATGCTCCCCTCGGTAGTTTTGACAACATCTTTGGCTTCTACATCATGTGATTACTAATCTTTGTTGAACCTCGATAAAAAAGCCCTACAAAACCCTAATCTAGATTAAGTAGTTGTTTTGTTCTCATACGTAACAAATACATAATATATATGCTCCAACTTGAGAGGGAATGTTAGACAATATCACACGTTGAACTATTTAGGTATTATTGGGCCAATATCCATATCCACTTGGGTAACCCTTCTAATCTCTATTGAACATAGATTAGGGTTAGATGAAATAATAACTTTGTCTTCTCTATTTTCTCCACAAAATCCAAAAGAACGGATAAAATAAATAAAAGAAAAGGAAAAGGAAGTGTACCAAAGTTTTTCCAAGTATCTGCAAATCAAATCCCCTCAACAACTCTGATTCCAGCTTTCCGGTCCCATTCCTCAGGAGAAGCAGCATCATCCATTATCTGCTCTTGACCACGCCAAAGTATCTGCCACAGGAAAACAAGATCAACCCAAGATTTCTTTTCCTCTTAAACCAGAAAAAATAAATTAAGGTTTCACATTACTTGGTCTATATACTACCACCATACATGAGTTCAAGCCAACTTATTATCTTTAGACTATCAAAGTATGAACAGAGGCATTACGAGCAAAACCAACCAAAAAACTAAATTACCTTATCGATGACACCAAACTCCTGAGCTTTCATCGAATCCATATAAAATGGTCTCCGCATCACCTTGGATACTGCTTCCACAGACTAATCAACAGTCTAATCAGATATTGGTTAAAAGTTGATGCTATGACTAGTATAAACTTATGTTTGTTTACACTTACATTTCCAGTGTGCTTTGCTAGAAGTTTAACAAGTGTGTCTCTGTTAGTTATAACCTGTAGAAAACATAGAACCCGACTTTCAGTAACACTGTTGTTCCTAACAAAAAACATTTAACAAGGAGATCATCAAGTAACGCTGACAAATAGAATTGACTGAGTAAAAGACTGGCAACTTGAGCAGGAAAGGAAAAAAAAAGAAATATTACCTAAAACATCAATTCTATTACTTGTAAATAAGGTTTGAGACCGATGGATAATATTGTGACTAGAATTATTTTCTTGAACAAAACTAAGAGCATGCTTGGGAAGTAGCACATTTTAACTTATAAGTGTATTTTCCTTGTGAGTCTTCAAGATCATGTTTGGTAAATGCTACTTTTTTCCCCTTTTTTTAACTTATAAGTAGGAAAAAAAATAAAGTTGGGATTTTCCAACTTATTTTCTTGGCACGTATAAGGAGGTTTACTTATTGATGGTAAAAATAAGTAATAAGTAACTTATAAAGTTTCATAAACTTAAGTATTAACCGAACATGCCCTAAGATGCCTACTTTATGAGGAAGCAATAATCTGGTAACATATATCATGGATGAAAGTTCATACAACCAAGATTATGTGTAATGTCTATACTTCGTACAGGAATTATCTAATGCAATGCTAACCAACAAAGTCTATTTAAAGGAGAACAAGACTTCGTTACAGATCTTCCAAAATTTCAAACCCGTTATCAACTTGATCCAAACCCACATGATAAGAGTACCGAGGAGAGAAATAATTGGCCGTTAAGCTAGAAGTCTGTTTAAAGGAGATTAAGGCAAGTTTTCAAATGAAAATTTGTCACTTGATAACGTGGAAAGAGCCATGGTCCATTATATGCAGATGAGAATAGAAACTGGTGGGAAGGATTTGTCATTGTCACCAAAAGATATCCAGTTATACATAATGCAATTCCAATGTTAGTGGAACTAAAATGAGGATTACACCAATTCCAAAATCAATGGTGAACGAATTCCAGTCAGACTGTTCCTGTTATCTTTGGATCTTTAAACAAAAGTAAAAAGATGTAGAAATAAATTTCTTTACAGAAGTACTGGGTGTGGTGGTTTATTTTGAGAAACATTCGAGGAAGACCTATGTGATAAATTTATATTTTTCATTTCTAAAACATAAGTAAATCTAGCAGACTTGTAACTAAAAATGTTGGTGGATGTTGGCAAAAATGAGAAATGGACCTGAAATGAGATATGTTGAAAGCAGTGATTGTAAAACAATGAAAAAACGTCAGGAATGAATTGTAAAATGATGAAAAACAAGGTCTTGAATGATGGAATTTTTCCAGACTGGAATCAGCAACAATTTTCCACTGGTGGATTGGAGGGTGTAGCTGCTCGTTGAGTCCTTGCCACTAAATGAAGTACTTTGGATGATGTGGAGATTTTAACAGAGACGATGCAATGCGATTAAAAATGTGGCTGACGAAGAATCTGCAGGCAAAGACCCTGCTGGTTTTTTTGGATCAGGTCATGTTGCCTAATCATAATGGAGTTGCACTGATTATCCCTCCTCTGCGCACGTGCACTGTTGATTGGCAGAGGTCATTATTTTTGAAAGAAGGCCCATATTTGATTCTTTTAGGTTTTTTCTAATGACTTGGGGTGGTAGATACTATATCATGTAGTTGGCTGATGAGAATATCTAGGTAACTGTGCTTTATCTGATTGTATATTTGGATGGGAAGGACTTATTATCTATGTGAACAAACATTTAGTTTCTTTCAGTACAAATTTTCACTGGGATATCATGAACAGCCATATCATTACTAAGAAAAAAGGGCTCAGGAATAAACACAAGTAGCAATGCAGAAGTTGCGTCAGCTAAAGGCTTAAACGATAGACAACTGAATAGGATTCACAGAACACAGAAGGAAGATTCCACTAAGGCTGCGTGGTCTTGTTTGTTTCTTAAAGCTAGAAGAGATAGGGGCAGACCTAAATTAACTCGCCCAGAAACCATAAGCAAGAATTTGATGATTCTTATTTTGAATCTGGTTGATGCACGGTGTAAGAATAACCACCCCAACAAGATAAAGATGGAAGATAAATGGTCAAATACCTTGCCCAATGAACAGATGCTTTAGTTTGAAATACATGGTTGATATTGTTCCTTCCGGATCCTTGGATACCATCAGGAACTTCCAGCTTATTAAACAAGATTCTTGATACCTTGTGAACTTAATTAATTTTGTTGATCACAACCATATAATAATCCAAGACCCTTGCTAGCTTTATGGAAATTTACCACGACCTTCAAAAATTGTGCAATTTATAACCTCCTACCCTAAGTCCTCTTCCTTCAACTTTCACCACTTAGATCTACATAGAGATTGTCAGAAATGTCATCATATTATTTATTTATTTATTTATGGAGTGGAAACGGTGGAGTCAAGAGCCATCATACTATGTCATTTTCAACAAGAAACAAATGATACACACCTACCAAATGGCAATTTTGAATGAAATATTTTTTCCTTAATATCAAAATTGAGGGGGTCAATTGACTCAGAAAATTTAAATCAGAGAAGAACTAACCTCTTTTGCTCGAATAAGAACATCACTTGCTGGCATCTGCCCAGACGACGGGACACGAGGCTGCTGAATCATGGCTGTAATCAAGACAAATTTTCACATGTTCAAGAATAATTGCCACCATGTAGATAATTAAAAAATCTATCATATTGATGCTCTTAAACAGAAATATACCTTTCGAATGAGGCATCATAAATCGTCTACCTTTCTTCCCAGCCGCCAGAAGTAAGCAGGCCTGGCCTATTGCAGCTCCAACAGCTACAGTCTGGATCTGAAGATAGAACAGAATCAGCATGAGTAATATGAAATATCAAAATGATTTATGTGGTTTTGAAATAGCAACAGAATTAGAGGGCATACATTCCTTTGCCAAGGCCAAGGAAAGGACCTTTGCCAAGGCCAAAGAAAGGACCAACTAGACTATTGGGTTTTAGGCAGCCCCAATATCTGAGAAACATCTCCTATCTAATGGTGGTGCTTGAAGAGGCAATGATGAGCAAAGGCTGGGGTTTCATCCCAGCTCCAAGTATCAACATATCTTCTTCACCCATAATATCCAAACAGTTTTTACCCTAGCCTATCCATCCCATGGAGCCTGAGCCATTTTGGTTGAAACCTGAGTTTTATTTTAGTCAAAACTTAAAAGTACGAGTACAACTCCACCCTCATAGTGGTTCTTTATGTTGATAGATAAGAGGATGGTTCTAGATTTGTACTGTTATAAACTCACTGCAACCACTTGTTGGATAGTTCAAGCTTGACACTTTCCACTCAAATTATTCCAATTAATTTTCCCAAGGAACATTGCCAAGGCCACCCTGGATTAATCCTTAATAACTCGAGGTTTGTAAGGAACAGTTGTCTAGTCATCCATCAGTGCCACATAATAATTTAAAACTAAATATGGGAATTAGTGTTGAAGATAATCAATAGCAGGATGATCTTACCAGAATAAATCTACATTAGTGGATCAAAGGAGGAAATATGCATACTATGGTCAAAGGACAAATGGAAACAAACACTGGAACATCACAACATATTGCACTAAATCTAAGTTATGTAACAAGCTAAGATCCAAAACAAACTTGCAAATAATATATAAATGCAATTCAACCACCTCGTTCTTTAGCTGCATCATGGCATCGTATATAGCAAAACCCTCACTCTCCATTCCAACCTAAAAAACATTAGAACAAACATCTCAAGATTCAATGGTTACAAATGCATTATAGATAATAACCTAATGGTAAAATTAGAAATAACAGTACCAAACACCTCACACCATTGAATTGTGATTACCTAACTATTTTATCCATAAAAGTTCAACTCTTTGAAGCAGAAGTATCTTTTATAACTTAAAACATTTCTATCACAATTTCACAGCTAATAAATCATGACTTCAACTAGAAACAAATGTAGTGACATCCATGAGCATTAGCTTGTTTATTAATTTACCTATTTCTCTGGTAGTCAAGATCCACAATGAGCAAGTTCATGTGTAGTCTAGGAGTGCATTAGAATATGACTACCAGAGAAATCAGAGGCGGAAACAACGCAAGCATGCAAGATTTAATAACGGTGTCACCACATTTGAATTCAACACACTTATGAAAAGGTAGATTTATCAGGTAAGGGACGATTAAATTCCTTAAATCATATAGTCTAAAAGGGAAAAAACAAGAAAGATAACCATATATTCACATAATGAAATGGCACAAGCTCATGAAAGAACAACTCCAGGTAGTTAACCTGACATTTGTGGTGAAACTCAGATTCAATGCTACGATGCTATCTTAACCGGCCTTTATCAATGACTACTATTTGAATGAGTGCATCAATTACTAAAAGCAGAGGCGTAGCTGTGCACGGCTTGCTCTGGGCAGCTGCCCAAGGCAAGAAAATGAATTTTTTTAATACCCCTCTGAGCTCTCTTTCGCCCTCGCCTGCGACCTTGTTGGAACTTGGATCCAAGCGCTTTGCCGACTGCCGATCCCAACTCCCAAGCTCTCCCACAACCGCCCCGACCAAATCTTCGTCGTCGCCGACATTCTCCTTGCCTCCCAGAGCAAGCTCTCAACCGCTCGAGCCTCGATGCCGCTCCGACGACTGTCCCGACCAAATCCTCGCCGTCACTGACGTCCTCCTCGCCTCCCAGCGCCGCGTCAACAACCACCTCGACTGCCCGACGTCCTCCTCGCCTCCCAGAGCAAGCCCTCCACTGCTCGAGCCTCGATGCCGCTCCGACGACCGCCCCGACCAAATCCTCGTCGCCGCCGACTCACCGACATCCTCCTCGCCTCCCAGCGCCGCATCAACAACCACCTCGACTGGTACGCCCTCGGCCCTCCTCCAGCTCCCTCACCCTCCCCCAAACCCTAGCACTAACGATTCCAATAATTAATTACTTAAATGCCACTAACGAAGAGATCTCTTTTCAAATTGATGGTTCCTTCATTAATCCGATTGACTAATGGATCCGGTTAATTATTTTAGTTTATAGACTAAGATGTTATTTAGGTAGTCATTAGCAATTTCGATATCCTAATCATAATCTTTTAATATGCTTCTTAATGCATGAAATCTTTTAATATCCTAATCATAATCTATTAAATTTTGAAGCTAAAATGTCTGGAAAGAGAATGAAAACTTTATTTTTATTTTATTCCAAAAAAGACATTATTAGAGCCTCAAGCGAGGCACCGCCTATGGAGCCAACAGTTGATGATAAAGAAAAGCAACATCCTCCTAAAATTCAAAAGGTCAAGGATACCGTATCTTATGATCCAGGATTACGTCAAGCAATATGGAAATATCCATATAAAGAACAAGATGAGGTTCGACGTCGTTACATAGCAATGGGGCCATGCCAACCAAACCTCCGAGAATATCCAAGAAATGAAGACAGACGTAGCTTTCGACATGATTGGTTCAAGACTTATGCTTGGTTAGAATATTCTGAAACAACTGACCGTGCCTATTGCTTTCCTTGTTTTCTTTTTGAGAGCAATTCCACCCAACAACATAAACAAGAAGCTTGGACTTCGAAAGGATTTAATAGTTGGAAGAGAGGTGGAGGAAAAGATAGTCATCTTCGAGTGCATGAAGGAGAAACATGATCAATACATTCAAAAAATGTTTTAATGCTTGATGCTTTGAAAAAGTCATCTCAAAACATTAAGAAACATTTGACCTTACAAGATGAAGTTGAAATAAAGAAAAATCGCTTACATGTTGTCACTACGATTAATGCTACTCGTTGGCTAGCATGTCAAGGATGTGCTCTTCGAGGGCATGACGAATCTCTTGTTTCAGCAAATCGTGGAAACTTTATTGAATTGCTTAAATATAGTGCAACTCTTAATGTGCAAGTTGTAGAGGTTATCTTAGAAAATACTCCCGGGAATGCTAGTTATACTTCACCGATGGTTTAAAATCAGATTATGGAAATTATGGGTGACTTGATGAGGAAAAAGATTTGTGAAGAAATTGGTGACTTTAAGTTTTGTATTTTAGTTGATGAATCTTGAGATGAATCCAATTGTGAACAAATGGCTATCGTGTTAAGATTTGTTGATGCAGATGGTTTTATTAGAGAGGTTTTTTGATGTAATAGGGGTTGAAGACACTAGCACACAAACTCTCAAAAAGATGTGTTCACTTATACTTGATCGTAACGGATTGCTTGTACAGAATATAAGAGGACAAGGTTATGATAGAGCTAGCAATATGTGAGGTGCATGGAGTGGGTTACAAAGTTTATTTTTGCAAGAATATCCATATGCATACTATGTTCATTGCTTTGCCCACCACTTACAACTTGCATTAGTTGTAGCATCAGGTGAATTATCTGGCATTGAGTTATTCTTTCAGATATTGAATTGCATTGTGAATTTGGTTCGTGTTTCTCCTAAGCGGAATCAACAACTAAGAGGTGCACAAAGGAAAGAAGTTAAAAATTTAATGAAAAGAGGTGAATTACAAACAAGTACTGGAGGTAATCAGTAGACTACTTTGAGACGACCTGCTTCTACCCGTTAGGGCTCACACTATTCTTCTGCTTGCAGTTTGCTTGGTTTGTATAAACCCATGTGGAAAGTTCTTGGTATTATAAAGGCAGATGGGTTGAATAGAAAAATCCGTGCAGAAGCTAGTGGTGGGTTTACTACAATGAGTTCATTTGACTTTGTTTTTAACTTACACTTAATGGTTGACATAATGGGAATAATAAAAGTACTTTGTCAATCGATGCAAAGAAAAGATCAAGATATTTTAACCAGTATGGATTCTATCTCTATCATAAAAACTCTTCTATGTGAGTTGAAAAGTGATCACAAATGGCAAATTTTTACCGTTTGTAGTATCCTTTTGTATGAAACATGAAATTGATATACCCGATATGAGTTCTCATTATGTGAAGGACACATGTCGTTCTTGTCAGCAGAGTGATGAAATTACAATTGAGCATCTTTATCGCTTTGATATATTATATGAAGTTGTTAACACACAAGTGATGGAGTTAAGTGAAAGATTCTCCAATAGAGCAGTAGAACTTCTAAATCTTAGCTCTACTTTGTATCCAAAAGATTCTTTCAAATCATTTAAAGTTGATGACCTTTGCATGCTTGCGAAGAAATATTATCCTCAAGATTTCAGTGAAATGGAGATTAATTATTAGCTGAGGCATCAATTGCAACATTATGAGCATGATATGCGGTGTGATCCTGATTGTTAAAATATTACTACACTCTCAGGATTATGCCAAAAGTTGGTAAGGAAAATCCAAAAGGTATCCTCTTATTGATAGGTTGATTCGGCTCGTGTTGACTCTTCTTGTTTCGACTGCAAGCGTGGAAATAGCATTTTCGGTAATAAAACTCATAACAACATCATTGCGCAACAAGATGGGAGACGAATTGCTTGGTAATAACATGATACTTTACATTGAAAAAGAAATTACTTCCAGCTTCGACACAGAAAAAATGGTAAAGGAGTTTGATTCACGACATACTCATAGAGCTCGACTTAGATAGATACTTTTGTTTCTAGTGTATCTCATATTTTGAATGTGTATGATACAACTTTATCTTTTTTATCAATATCTAATCAAAGCACTCTTAGTTTGTTTATTATTATTATTATTTTTTGTTATTTTTTCGCCCAGGGCGAAAAAAATTCCTGGCTACGCACGCCACTGACTAAAAGCATTTCATATAACACCAAGGATCCTATACATACAATACTAACAATGTCATCCACATGAGTTCTCACTATGCTACATTTGCCAGCAGCTAGAAGAACACATGCTGATCTAAATCAGAACCTTGAGCAGGAGCAAGGAAATAATATAACATTTAGCAGTATCCATTTCTTTGCTCCATCTGCCACGAGTTTTTTGCAGAATCATACATATTTACTCATTCCATACTAGTAAGAACATACTGTTGAGTGTTGGCATAGGCTTCAACGCTGAAACTAACCTTTTCAATGTTTCTGAAAACATAGTACTCAAAATGATCACTATCCATGAAAGATTTTGTTGTTTATTTAACATCTGAAATTAACTAGTGAGTTCACACTGGAAAAAGGTTCATGTTTTAAAGATGAGAAACCAAATAATTAAATCCCAGAAATTGTTAGGTACTATTTTCTAATTATGCAGAATCAAAGGACAGTTTGCAACTTTGATACCAGTATATGTATATCTGAAGAGGGTAAATGAGTAACAAGCAGCTGCAGGAAGACACAAAATTCTAAATCTAGACTACAAAGTTCTGCAAAACATTAATCAAGCGCATCCAAATCCGTTGACCTCGAATCAATGCTAGATGTCTACTGAAGATTAACATATTTTTCAGAAGCACTCTTGATGCAGGACAGAAAGTTCCAGCCTTCTTAGTCATGTCCATTACAACCAGTTTTTTAGCCATACCTATCCGAACACATTAAATTTTTTCCAATCTCCTCTACAACTTTCTGAGAACACAAATGGAAAGCCGACATCATAAATCTAACACCATTGCATCTAGATTGTGAAACAATGCAGGAAAATTTTGCTTTTGGACAAAATTGATGAACATATATCTACACTTAAAAAAGAATACTTATGCAATAGTCAAAACTCAATGATACTTAAGGAATACATGGTGTTTATTGCTTATGAATGAATCTTTGACAAGTGGTAAGAACAAAATAGGGCAAATTGCACAAAACTACCAGGAAGTTTAAGGCGTGTTCTTAAAACTAAAACTACAATGGCTTACTTGTTGGAGAAAAATACCATAAACTTCTTTCACTAAACTACCATGCCTGGTGGTCGCCATGATAAGTTGTCACGTGCCTTGCAAGTTGCATGTTTTAGAAAAATTTGCCATGAGTACATTCAGCTAGTTTCAAATTAATACCACGAACTTACAGGTGAAATCACAAAACTATCATGAACTATATTTCGTTGTTTTTAAATACCAGAAATTTTCAGTGTTCTGCTGAAAAACATGTCCGCTGTCAAAATGTTCTACATTCCGTCCAAAAATTTCCAACCTTGACTTCAAATTCAAATGATCTTTAGTTGTATGCAGTTTAAGGTATAATGTGTTTCTTTCAGTTGAGATATGGGGAACATGGCAAGGGGGTTATCACATTAGCAAAGTCTCCGTTAAGAAGACACATTTAGTTGTTTACAGTTCTAAGGTACAATGCGTTATAGTAAGAGGTGTTGGCATCAATTTCCAGGTTAAAATTTTTTATGTAATTTGAATGATTATGGTATTTTCTGTGACAAAAAATGTAGAATATTTTTGTGCAACTCCCCCCCCCAAAAAAAAATAATAATAAATAAATAAATAAATAAATAAATAAAATAAAAAAACAACCCCTACGCAAAGTTCATTGTAGTATTGTGAAAACTCACCTAATAAAAGAAGGAAGACATTCAAATGAAGGCTAAATATCACAAAAAACATAAGTACCAAGCGGGTAAAAATCTTAGCTAAATCTTAGAACCCATGAAACCATCATGAAGCTTATGTATGATCATAGTTAACATGTAATGCTTTTAGCAAAGGAATCTAACTACAATCTAATTATAAACACGAAAAATTGAGATGAAATAAACCAGCCTACTTACAGTTTCACCATCATCACGAGTTGTTCCAGTAGAATTGATATATAGATATATCGGTTGCTTTGGGTCCATCCATTGCAGGTACATCAACTCTGCAATTACAAGCTCTGTGACAGCTGGCACCAACTAGTGGTCCCAAGAAATAAAAGTCAGGTAAACTTTCTGAGCACGATTAGACTGCAAGATAAACTTTCTAAGCATGATTAAAATGCAAGATCAATCATTTAGCTAAATATGTGTTGGGGAAACTTTCTTTTAAGAAAGGAGATAAGCAAGAAAAATTCCTTCCAATATGAAACAGTTCGCTATAACTCATAAGTAACAACCAGTAACCACCAAGCTGGTTTGAGATTTGTTCTTATTGCCACAACAGAGAATTATATTTATGTAAAAACAAAAAAGTACAACATCCATTACTGGCTTCCCCAACAAGAGTTGATTAAACACATAGATTCTGGATAAATTTTCTAGAATGAAGACCATACTTGGAGGCTCATGGCTTCCCAACAGGAGTTAATTAAAATTAAAACACATAGATTCTGGATAAATTTTCTTGAACAAAGACCATACATTGAGGCTCATGGCCAAAAATCACACTCTAAAATAGGCACCACGCTCAAGTACCAAACTCAGATCAAGATTAATTCCATATTTGCTAGGGAAAAGTTAAACAACCCCTTGAATCAATATCTATCTATTACGTACACTTTTCAAAATCATCTCTTAACTCAATATTTGCTTTATTCCATATTTGCTTTATTTCATATTTACTTGGGAAAAGCTCAACAAACCCTTGAATCAATATGTACCTATTCACGTGCACTTTTCAAATCATCTCTCAACTTAGAGAAAACCACATTTGATACGTTAAAATCTTTTTTCTTTATAGCAGGAAAGACGGGAATAAATTAGGAAAACATTTTCCTTGTGAAACATGTTAAACCTCTCTAAAATAACAACCACCTCAAGAATTACAAGCTCTCCTACATCCTCATGATATTCCTAAGGAAAAAAGTAACCCTTTCACCCAATAATTGCATTTTTCACGAATTGGATTATTTATCCCCTCAAGAGTAACAATGAAAGGTTTCTCATTCTTCTAATTAGTAATCTTAACCTTCTAGTCTTAATAAACTCTTGAATCAAATTATGCTGGAATTCAAAACACAACAAAATTGAAGTAGGTTGAGACACTCACTGGCATGCCAATGTAGACGATACGTCCATGAAGAAGTAAAGATGGCAGGTCTGGGGGAGGCTTTCTTGGCCTGTGCTCATTATAAGAAACAGATCGTTCCACCTGAGTGAGATAACTAATAAGTGAAAACATAGACCTACTGAATCCTGTGTAATATTTAAAAAAAATTAATAGGTATTCCTTCAAATAAAAAACCAAGCTAAGAAAACCATATGACAACATACTGTGGAAGTTGGACAAAACTCGAGTACAAAATCATGATAGGAATCTACAACCACAAGCTGTTAGGGTCCATTTAGTCCCACATAGACTAGACGAGGATTCAACTATGGGTTTACAAGGGACTTGAGTTTCCTCCCTCTAGGGGTGGTATTAAATCCAACCGGCAACCCCATCTTCCTAGTTGCACCAGAGCAGAACAGGTCGTTATGCCAGTATTGCATTGTTCGCCCGGGACTACTCTAGAGTAAAGCCAAAGGCGTGACAGCAGGATTTCAGTGTTCAACTGGTGTGTCACCCGGATTTCAGTGCTCGACTGGTACTGTGGAAGTGTGGTTGTATGCTAAGGTTCACTTAGTCTCACAATGTCTTAGTGGGAAATCTCATTATGAACCCAAAGATTCATATGGAATAGTCAATTGTAATGTTATGTTATAGGAATCTACTGCCAGAGGAAATCAAGATAGTGCTCTAATTACTGTTCTCTTGAGACATATAGGTATCTATTCGAATGCAAACCAGAATTTTGAAGCATATTAGTTTTGTGTTCAGTTTGAGATGGAAGTAAATTAATGGCTCAGCTTCTTCTCGAAAAGCCAAAAATACCCACCAACAAAAACACCCCAAAACTAACAGATTTCACCCAAAGATCTCTGCTTTCCTCTCATTCTCAACAACTACTTACCTGGGCAGGCGAGGCCATGAGCTTGGGGCTATCAAAGAGGTCAAGAAAAGGAGGAATCTCAGAATTCGACGACGACGGCATCGCTACAAGATCTGGATTTGCCGCGGCGATGGAGGCGAGCTTGGATAGAAAAGGGTCTTTAGGGTTTAGCGGCGGAAGAGGAGGAGAAGCCGCCGCCGCCGCCTTTGCTCGGAAACTGCTGCAACTCTCCGGCGTTCTCTTTGAAAAGAGGGAAGAATAGGAGGAAGAAGGAGAAGAGAGAGAGAGGGGGATTTGAGGAGAGAAGGGTCGAAAGCCCAAGCTCATGCCCGCCATTTTTTTGGGACTTCTTGTGGTTTTTTTTCCTTTTTGGGGATTTCGGGGAGATGAGGAAGTTGAGGGACAAGCTGGGGTCTGTAGAGAGAGGAGAGGTGATTTGCTTGGGAATTTTTGGTTTGCAGATAAACCCATGAGTCTAAATAAGTTGCAGATGGAATAATTTTACTTTGTTATTTGGGAAAAATGCTTCAATCCCCCCCACCCCACCCCCCCCCCCCCCCCAAAAAAAAAGACTTTTTCAACGCTTTAAAAAACCCCAAATTCGTAATAACTATGTTCTGAGCCCTCAAAACACAAAGCCCAAGAATTTTACATAGTATAATACTCATTTTCTATCTCTATAATCATGCAATCCCTCCGCTCTCCCTCCTCCTTCCCCTATCATTTTTGCCCTAGCCCCCTCCGTCCCTTTCGCATCCCTCGTGGCGGCGGAAGCTCCTCTCTGGTCTCGCGCCTCTACCCCTCGTTTTCGCTCGCCAAGATCCGCCATGTCCATCGTTGATCCCAGTGCGGCCTTCGCTTGACCCCTCGCCTCCGTCCCCAACCCAATCCCTCTTCCCCCAGACGCCACATCAAAACCCCCTCTCCATCCCTCAGGTCCATCATCCCCTTCCAAAAACCCTACTGATTTCATTGCTGACCCTAGAATCGCCTCGATAGGGAGGAGCCAGATATTTTCTTTCTTTACCCCTAAAGAGCTTCAGCCCGCTGAAGATGTTTTCAATGATCTTATGGCGACTAAGTTCTTACCTAGTCATTCTATTTGGGATAATTGTTATTCTGCTGTCAATTCATGAGATTGAAAGAGGAATTTATCATGGGTCCCTTGGATTCACGATCTACCATTCTACAGTTTGAGATTACAGTGATATGGTGGCTCTTATGATGATGAGATTACATATGCGTCGATCAAGCTACTGCCCATATGATGAGATTATAGTTTGAGATTACCTGTGCTTCGATCGAGCTACTGCTCATACGATAAGAGGCAGTCCAACGTGTGTTCGTGTGGAAGTGGATTTGAGGAAGAAACTCCTCACTCATGTTTGGGTGAGTGTTCATGCGATAACCAATTATATTTGAGGAATTTGTTTGAAGAAATCAGGCTACAGTGATGGAAGAATTTTCATTAATGGATCTGCTTGCAGACAGTGTATTGTATTTGTAATACGTATGAAGATGTTTAGAAAAAAAATTGAGAGTGTTTGCTTGATTGTAAGTTTTTACCTTCAAACCCCTGATTTTACTCTTAAACCAAGTGGTTTTATTTACATGTTGGTTGTTAAGGTTACGAGTTGCTTGTTAAGGTTACAGGTTGCTTGTTAAGGTTACGTGTTGGTTGTTAAGGTTATACGCATTGCTTGTTAAGGTTACGCGTTTGTTGTTAAGGTTATACGCGTTGGTTATTAAGGTTATATGTGTTGGTTATTAAGGTTACAGGTTGCTTGTTAAGGTTACGCGTTGGTTGTTAAGGTTAACCGTAATCTTAACAGGCAACCTGTAACCTTAACAACCAACGCGTAACCTTAACAAGCAACTCATAACCTTAACAACCAACGCGTATAACTTTAACAACCAACATGTAACCTTAACAATCAACGCGTAACCTTAACAAACAACCCGTAACCTTAACAATCAACACGTAAATCGCTTGGCTTTTGAAAATTTCATTAAAATTAAAAGTGAAATATTATTACAAAATCCAACTCACTCCCACCACCTAAAACAAACGTATACATCATAGTCTACTTCTTCTACCCCCGGTCAATGGTCTCAACGGTCTCGAAACCATGGCAGTCCACCTCCTCAGTGAGTGTTGAGTGGTAAAATGAAAGTAATCATACATTGCACAGTTTTATGGGGTGCTGTAAGCATGAATTTTCTGAAGGAAAGTGTAGAATTGTTACTGCTTTTTATTTTTATGAAGTTATGAATTATTGTAGTAGAAGTCCAAAAAATTAAAGATTTTTTTTTCTATTTCCTTCCTTTTTTATTTTTATGAATGTTTTACGGGTTGCTTGTGAAGGTTACGGGTTTGCTTGTTAAGGTTACGCATTGGTTGTGAATGTTACGCGTTTATTGTTAAGGTTACATGATGGTTGTTAAGGTTACGGGTTGGTTGTTAAGCTTAACATTCACAACCAACACGTAACTTTAACAAGCAACCCGTAACCTTAACAACCAACGCGTAATCTTAACAACCAACATATAACCTTAACAACCAACGTGTAACCTTAACAAGCAACCCGTAATCTTAGTTATGCAGCAAAAATAAAACGACTCATCATTTCCCTCTTTTTAATAGCAATCGATCGAGGACAACTAATTAAGAGAACTAGCTAGAATCCAATAATGCCCGCAAATTCATAGCCTTAATGATAAATCAACTTCATTAGCATCTCTATCATCAGACCTTCTATAAATCCCCACTACTGCATTAGCAGCCACCCCTTCTTTCCTCTAGCTCGAGCTCCGCTGAAACCTCCCAACACCACACAAATAATCCTCCCTCCCCCTCTCCATCCCCGATGGATTACTTAGCCAGCTGTCACTATATCCCTCGCCGCCCGCATTTGATGCTGAGCACGATCAGATATCATTAGCCATCTCTCTGCTTCTCTTCACTAGGTTGCACTCCATCTTGTGTGCGTTCTGGTGTCCTCTAAGAGCTTGGGCACTATAAAAAGTACATCGGCAATAGTTACATGAGAAAACTCATGCGTGCTCGGGATGAGGCCCGGGCTGCAGGGACAGGTTAAGGTTGAGGTCTTGAGCTTCATGACCTGGTTGAAACTCCATCAAGGTGGGGGTGGATAATGAGGGTTAATGTTATGTTTCTTGGCTTATAAAGAAGATACATGAAAGTTGTAGCAGTTGCAGTGGTCCAGTGTGCCTGTGGTGCTACATAACTAATTATTTGGGATTAGGAATTGAGGGAGGGGGATGATGGACCTGAGGGATGGAGAGGGGGGTTTGATGTAACGTTTGGGGAGGAGGGATTGGGTTGGGGACGGAGGCAAGGGGACGTACAGAGGCCACGCTGGGATCGGCGGTGGACATGGCGGATCTCAGCGAGCAGAGATGAGGGGTCGATGCGCAAGACCGGAGAGGAGCTTCGGCCGCCATGAGGGTTGCGGAAGGGACGGAGGGGGTTAGGGAAAAAATGGTGGGGGAAGGAGGGAGGAGAGCGGAGGGATCGCATGTTAGAGAGAGAATGGGTATTCACTAGTGGAAAACTGCAATTTACCTACGGATAAATAGCGACGGAATATTCCGTCGCTATAACCATTGTTATAGCGACGGAATATTCCGTCGCTATTTTTCCGTAGGTAAATTATTTTTTACCGACGGAAAGGTACATTTTAGCGACGGATAATTTCCGTCGCTAATATATATAGCAACGGATTATTAGCGACGGAAATTTCCGTCGCTAATATCATCTTTAGCGACGGAAGCTTCCGTCGCTAAAGGATAAGCTGAGGAAAATTTTTGGGCGCGGGCGCCCAAAAATTTTGGGCTGCCCGTGCCCCATAAAAATCCCCTCCCCCCCTCTTCCCCGAAATCCCCTCCTCTCCTCCTCCCCCCCTCTCCCGAATTCCCCCTTTTCCCCCACTCTCCACCGCCGCTGAGATTTCCTCCGCCGCCGAGATTTCCTCCGCCGCCGCCGCTGAGATTTCCTCCGCCGCCGCCGCTGAGATTTCCTCCGCCGCCGTCTTTCTTCCGCCGCCGCAGCCGCCCCTCTCTCTATTTCGAGGTAACCCTCTCTCTTCCCCCCTCAATCT
>BQKN01066072.1:1089453-1113647 GCA_022839385.1 Asparagus kiusianus
ATATATATATATATATATATAATATCACACAACCAATTAAAGTCACGGAGTTTATATAAAAAAAATGGAGGGGCCGCTTTCTTCGACTTTATGCCGGATTCTGGAATTAGGATGGCCGAACAATCTGCACACAAAGAGTCGTAAGAGGGTGGGATGAGTTCCCCCATGATACCTCCAATGATCAAGTCAGTTGATGAACTTGAGTGGGGTTAAAGAAGAATTGTGTGTTCTTATTTTTGTACAGTGTGTGCTTTAGGGGGTTTTAGATTACGAACCTCCCTGGCTATGGCGATCTGTATTTATAGGGGATGCTAATAGCAAATTGGTCAATTCGACCATGCAAATGGCGATGCCAAATTGTGAGCTGGAAGGTGAGTCATCCTTTACTCTACATGTGTCGACTGGCGACTGGAGGGAAAGTTACTTCAGAATAGGAGAGGGTGTCTCTGTATTTTTTAGGAAGTGATTGAGAGCGTGGCAGGAGGCACAATGACATACTGAATCATCCATTGCTTTACAGGTGTTGGTTGACAACTAGAGGGGAAGTCACTTCGGTATGGAAAAGGGTGTCTCCGTATTTTTTAGAAAGTGATTGAGAGCGTGGCAGAAGGCACGTGGGCAGCTAACAAGTCATGGAGACCATTATGCTAAAATTTGGATAAGGTTTGTCTGATGTGAACTGAAATATTGACATATGCTTTGGGGGAGAGGCTTGAGGCCGGGGTCGAGTCCTCAACTTAGTTAACAGCAGGGAATGTTCCTCAAGTCATCTCCGAGAATTGCCTAGTGAGTGGTCGAGTACCCTAAGTGGGTCGTCCTTGGCGATAGGGTTGACTGATCCCGCCTTTCGTGTCGATATGAAAGAATGTCAATTTGATGAGCCGGCAGGGCCGAGGCCTCTGTTGGGCTTGGGCCACTTAAGTGAGTTTGAGGTTATTTTGCTAGGACACTTACTGTATCATTTTGCAAATACTTGTATCTTAGGTGAGTGAACACCATAACAGTTGGCCCTTTTCATTTGGAGTCGACTTTTAGTCGGCTCCGAGGGAAATAATATATGCTCTGATCAATACAAGCCTGCTGGGGACTGTAGATGGTAAAAACTACATTGGAAGGTGAAGCACGAGATTCGCCTGCATGTTAAGGCCGCCCGCATAGCTTAGAAATTAAGCTCACCCAAGGACTTGGCTCGCTAGCATGAGCCAAGGCCACACAATCACCAAATTCGCCTACATCGGGTGATCATAGACCCACCTGCATGAAGCTCGCCTTGCGTGCACGAGTCAAGAGCTGAATTCGCCTACGAATGGCAAGCTCGTCAAACTTACTAGAGTACTTGGTAGCCACTATACCACGTACAAGGATAGGCCTTCCCACTTCCCCATGACGTGAAGGGAAGGAGCACAGTACTCCGAGCCCATCAAGTAGCCGCTCACAGTACGAGTGATTGGTCAAATTCATGTAGTCGTCAAGTCCGCCTGCATGAAGCTTGTCTCGCCTGCACGAGTCAGGAGCTGAATTCGCCTATAAACGGTAAGCTCGCCAAACTCACCAGAGTACTTGGCAGCCGCTATCCCACGTACAAGGATGGGCCTTCCCACTTCCCCACGACGTGAGGTGAAGGAGTACGGTGCTTCGAGCCCCTCAAGTGGCCGCTCATGGTATAGGTGAGCGGCAAGATATTTCCTAACAGTACATGGTCATATCCCATGATTCAAGGAGTGGCCACGCCGTCTCTCCTCTATTTAAGAACTTCTTCTGACTACGGAGAAAAGGTCAGTAGGGTTCAACAGCTCAGCAGTTGAGCGGTTCAGCAGAGGAGTAGCTCAGCAAGTGCAGAAGTTCGATTAACTCACAGTTAATTGATCAGTTAGCTGAACCACAGCTCTTAACTCTTGACGGAGTTGACGACAAGCTCTTTGCATGACCTTTGCACTGTAGCATCTTCTCCTAGCTTCGGGCCCTGATCGCCATCGAACTCAAAAACTCAAACTCGGCTAGCATGAGCTTCTACTGCATACTGAAGCTCACTAGCAACCTCGGTCGAATCGTCCAAGGGAAGCAGACTCGGTACGAGAACCGAGCGAGGCGTCCTATAGCTATCAAAGTCCCCACGTTAAACAAGGAGGGCCTTCCCTCCGCTTCTGTTGTAACTTTTAATTCATTAGTTTGTAATAAGCTATTCTTATAAATACAAATGAAATCCTTATTTCGGGAGATCAAAATTCACACCTACAGGGACGAAAAAAATAAGAAGTCTTTATCTTAGAGACGTGGTCGTCTTTATCGGGCGTCCATTGTTGACTCCGCTTCTCATGGCCAACGTTATTAAAGATCTAAACCGTCTTTTTGGGAGATGAAGTGTCATGGACATAATGGATGATCTTCTGCTTTTTGAGTATTGAGACGTGGGGCATTAAATGAGGGTGGCGCTTCGTGTTTCGAGTGAACCACTTTTCTGAAGTAGATCGGGCCTGGTTGCTTCGAAAATCACCGCGTCCTTTGAAATTCTTCTATACTCTTTCTTGAAACCTTATAAATGGCCTCTTAATGTTAAGATAATTCTTTTATGAACCTTCGCTCTGACAAATTCCTGATATTCCTCCAAGCTTTTTTAAGAAAAAGTCTCTCATAACCTCTCAAGTTTCAAATTCTGGCTGTAGTGAGGGAAGACTCGCTATCTTCTACTTATCCACTTGAAGGTCCATATGGATAATCTGGTGGGGTTGTATGATCAATACAATATCCCTTGGACTCTCACATTGGTAGCACCAGAGATGAGAGAGTTAGTATATTGCCATGGCGACAGTCGAGTGTCGTTGTACTTGGGCCACTTGGAGCATGGCTTACGGCTACCCTTACACCCTTTTATCAAGGAGGTGCACGACGCTCTAGGAGTCTCCCCTTCCTAGTTCTATCCGAACACAATGGGGTTTTGGTGGCTTTAACCATCATTTGCCACCGTGTTGGCGTCCAACCAAGCTTGAGATTGCTTGGGCATCTGATCAGCGTTGGGTTGGCTGAGAAGGACCTGTATTATTCCTACCACTACCGTGGTAAGTTCCAGCTTGTCTCAGATTCTTTAGAGTTAGATAAGGATTGGAGGAGGTGATTCGTATGGGTCTATGGTGGCAACAATGTCTTCGCCTGCTCGGGCTGGCCGGAGGCGAATGAAGACGCTTTGAGGCTAGTCACCCTTAGTGATTCTGAGATGATGAATCTAGAAAAGGTCTGTTCTTATGCCGAGCTACGTGAGAGCGATGCTCTATTTGATGATGTGTCTCTCCAAACGGTGGGTATATCCATGATCTTGTCCTCCCCCTTGCTTCCAGGCAAGGATGAGCCCCGTTCCTCTGTTGGTGAAAAGTCGCAAGAGGAATGCAGGGACCGAGGGGTTGAGTTCCACTGCTAGGTGTAGGCGTCAAAAATTATCTATAGATTATCGTATATAGCTCAAGACAGAGAGAAGGCGATAAACGTCATCTTCTAAGTTGAAGAGGATCATCCAAAGCTAAAGATCAACTAAAGAATGCACGAGAAGCACATTACACGAGTTTCAAAATGTAAAACAAGTGTTAAAGGCATTAAGGAAGCCAACATGTTTCCGAGACAGTTACAACTCTCGGAAACATGAAGGAAGCCAACACGTTTTTGAGACAGTTATAACTATCTCGGAAGCATGAAAGGAACCAACATGTTTTCAAGACACATACAACTATTTTGGAAACTAAGGTGATACAGATGATGATTTTCTCGAGATTCGTGCATACCACGTGGTTTCATAACTGCTAAAGATCATGTTCGAACATGGAAGAGTAGTTACAAGCGGGAATCACATCAACAACTGCCTAAATAGTGGCCTTAAAAAGTGGGAATAGCAGTTACAAAACAACAAAAGAGAACCACGTTTCCAAGATAGTTGTAACTGTCTCGGAAAAGGAAAATCAACCATGCTTCCAAGACAGTCACAACAGTCTCGGAAATAGAAGTGTATCGACATGTCTCACTTTCAACTTTTGACTTCAGTTATAGTTCCTAGAGACTATAATACCCCCTAGGACCATTACTGATAGAGACAGAGTACATAGAGCAGATTAGAGCATAGAAGCTTGAGCATTTGGCGAATTTGAGCTAAGAGAGAGAGTCTTAATTCATCAAAACACACTTTTAAGAAGCTTTCGGTGATTCCTAGAGATTTAAGCTTTGACTTAATCTTTGGAAGAGTGAACATCTTACATTGATAAGATATTCGCTTCAAATTCTTACTTCGATAAATGAAGGAAGAGTTCCTAAAACCTTCATAACTCAGTTAGATCTTGTGAATCGGTAGTCCACGAGTTAACGCACTCTCGGTACAGGCAAAGTCCCCACAGAAGCAGAAGTTGATAAACGATTTCTGTGTTATTTTCTAAAAAGTTATAATTTTCTCATTCTCATTGTAATTCATTATAAGCAACTGAAATTTTAATGGATTCCATGATGAAAATAACTTTTGACGAAAACACACTGGCGACCGCAGTAGGAGCCAACGGTCTCGCTGCCGAGACCGTCGTGTCGCAACCAATCAAGATAATGGTTAATGAAGAGATCGAATACGAGTTCGATCAGGCGAAATTTGAGGAGTATCTATCATCCTCATCCTCAAAATCTTCCTCACCTCGCAAATGTAGGAAGATTTCATCTTTTAGAAAGATTTTCTAGTCTTCAACTCTGATGAAGGCCATGGGTGAAGACTCTTTCCCGATCGTTGCTAAGGATTCTACTTACAACACCTCTGCTCCAAATGACTCTTCTCTAGTCCAAGAGTCATTGAATCAAAGCTTACTGACACTGATAAAGAGGGCTCGTCAGAGATAACGTCAGCGTCGTGCTCGTCAATTGGCCAAGACCTTAGAACAAACCGACAGGGTCTGCTACTATATGAACCTAGAGTCGAGGAAGCATCAAGTGGTCCAGTTACCTCAATGACAAACCACTCATGTTTCTGCACAACTCACGATGGAAGAGTGGACTCTCGTCAAAAAAGCTCGGTCAACTCTTAAAGAACGTATACAGAAGTGTCATGCAAATGCCGCTCGTGTTCGTGCCCTTCGTCAACAAACACAAAAAGGGAAGAAGAAAATGGTGTCTAAAGAATCACCAAAGAGTAGCAAAGTTTGGATGCCCAAATCTAAACTTGTGCAAAAATCGGATCAGTGAGACATAACCTCTAACCGTGGCAATCGCCACTGTCGTGGTCAAAGAGAAGTGTCCAAAGTCTCTCCTTCACCCCCATCAACGTCCGTTCCTGGTCCGTCTACTGCAACCATATCCGCTCTGTCACCAGTGAAGCCATGGGTTAGTCCTGACCTATCAAAATTCAAGATCACAATGGCGGATCGCCTCAATCCTTCATTTGACGATCGAGGCAAAGCTCCAGTTAAAGAATGCTTGTGTCCGGTGAAAGAACCCTAACTAAATTCTCACACTGGGGGTCGTAAGTATCCTCTGATTAGAATGAAACAAAACCAAAAAGAGAAAATACCAATTTACTCTCGTTTGGGACCTGTAAAAATTCCACACCCGCAGGGGGTGGGATTCAAACACATAACTTTGGATCGCTTAGGGGCAACTACAAGTTGTTCTGAGCATGGAAACAAAGTTCAAAAGCAAAAGATAGGTTACTCTAATCATCATGTTGATGAGCTGTACTATCAAACCAAAGGAGAAAATAAGTCACGAAAAAGATTTGCTCGAGAAGCGGATTCTCATTGTTCATGCGAGAGACTTATTAATATGGTATTATCGGAATGCGGTTGTTTCAAAGCTGAACCGCCAAGAGTTTTTGTGTTTCTTAGATTTTCCACTGAGACGTCAAAACCCAAGATGAGACGTTTCAACAAAAAGAAATCCGTTACTCAAAAAGATGAGCTTCCAGAGGTCACTATCAACATGGCCGACAGAGGAAAACGACATTCAGTCAACCCAGATCCTGATTTTTCTCCGGGAGGGAGAGTTGGTCAGGGCCTTTCTCAAAGAATAGCACGGCTACAACGAAGGGCCATTAGACATAAGGATGATAGAAAAATGCACGAAGGCTTGTCTTCAGATGAGGAACCCTCAGATACTTGTTCTGCAGTTGCCTCTGATGACATAATGTCCAGTGTAGGACAAGCTAGGGAATCATTTACAATTATACCTAATCAGTTGGCCCAAATGTTGCAGGAGGCATTAGCTAAGCAACGAGAAGAGATCAGAGCCAAAATAAAGACAGAGTTGGAGTTGACGATGCAGCAGATGAGAGATTTGCAGGCTCAACAACATCCACCACAGCCAGAATCAAGTCAAAAGGTTAAATCTAGCAGGTGTGATGCTCTACCTATTCGGATAACTGAAGTTGATAGCGACCATGAGATGGATGAAACTATCTTTGCTGATCCTCCTCCTAAAAAAGTTGATTACGGGAACGGTCCGGTTAAGTCGTCTACCCAACCTTCTCAAATTTTCTTAATGAAAAACATGGATGAAGAGAAGAAAATGAAGGAGCTTGAAAACAAAGTCAGTGCTTTAATGACGGCTCAAGAAGTGAAGAAAATGGGTATTCCGTGCCCATATCTAAGGGAATGAGATCTAATTCCTTACCCTATGAAATTCAATCTAATTAACTTCTCTCTTTTTGATAGAAAGGGTTCACCCACTCAATATTTGATTTATTTTAAGTCTCATTTGAGTGTAATCTCCGGAGATGAGGCCTTGATGGTCCGATCATTCGTAGGAACCCTTCGTGGGGCCGTATCCGATTGGTACCGACGCCTTAAACCTGGAAGTATAAACACCTGGGATGATATGAAGGGTTTATTCCTTACTAATTTCTTCGATGAAGACACTGAGGTGTCAATTGGTACTTTGTTAGATGAGAAGCAGAAAGATGGGGAATCAGTTGATATTTTCATCAAACGGTTCCGAAACAAAACGGTAAATTATCGAGATCCGCTCACCAAGGAGTTTATCCTTCAGACATGCATAATAATCTTTCTTTGGATGCCCTAGAAGTTATGGGGGTTGTGCCTTCTAAGACTTAGAAAGAATTAAAGGTACGAGGTGAGCAGGTCGAATGCTTTCTCAAGAGGAAGAAGTTAGAGAGAGGTCAGCCACCAGCTAATCCTCAAAAGTAGAATTTTCATCCTCGAGTAGAGGGAAGGGACCAGCGATTGCTGTTGATGCTCACCAAACATCACAACAACCGTAACAACAACATCTGTAATAATCATCCTTCCAGCTAGCACAACATCAGACTCAGCAGCCTTCGAGACAGCCCAAGACCTCGGAACCCAGATTTCCAAAAGAATATTCTTTCAAGGACGATGAAGTACCATTTATCTTTAAATATCTTTTGGATAACAACAAAATCAAACTTCCACCCATCATAAATTAGGAAGACGCAAAGAAGATTAATGACCTGAAATATTATGCATATCACAGAAGGGTCCATCATCCCACCAAGGTTTGTTATGTCTTAAAAGACAAACTACAAACCTTGATCGATGTCGGTATTGTGACTGCAAAGACAAAAGAGAAGAAAGTAAGTTCGAACACAGTATCTATTAGCTTCGGTTCGGTTCCTTTGTCATGGTTTCAATCCGAACCAGTATCAAAAGTTAAAATGCAAATAGTCAACGATGACCCTCATGGACAGCGCCAAAGAGGACTTGTGTCACATACAGCTCCAAATGCCGTAATCCTCTGGGTTCATCCCGATTTGCTTAAGGATGAACAATGGACGACATCTACGTCTAAGAAGAGATTGAAAAGCAAGGGAAAAGAGAAGTCCTGTTACGGAGCCTCAACAATTCCCGAAGAAAATGATGAAGAGATCCTAACTTTACCATCTTCTGAGGAAGAGCATGAAGCTTTTGCTACCAGAAATGGAAATGAGTACCGTTTTAACTATCCAAGTGCTTCCAAACAGTTAGTGGAACAGGGGTGGTAAAGGTCACACCTTCTAAAACCCTTGCAGAACTAGGGGTAGTTAAAACTCCTCCTGTGGTTACTGTAAAATCTCAACAGTCGACTAAACAGAAGGAGAAAGAACCCCCAACACAAGGAAGTTCAAATTCCAAAGCAATATCGTTTCAATCAACCGATTAGAAGAGATAAACCAAAAAGTTCGAACGCTCCATATCATTTTAATGTCATGGCTCAGTTAGCCAATATTCCAGCAAAGATCACACTGTATGAATTGCTGCGCCTTTCGAAAGATACCAGGGAAGTTTTGCAAGAAACTTTGGCTGATTCTGAGGTATTTCTCACTCAGATTAAGTCATCCCCTGAAGAGCCGGAGTCATCAGTTTAATACTGTAACCTGGTAGCCACAAAATTTCCTTGCATTGCTTTTACCAAAGAGGATATGCAAGTGAAGATTTCGAAGCATGATAGGCATTTATACTTTACCGGATATATTGGCTCAGGCGTTATCAACCGGATCCAAGTTGACCTGGGTTCCATTGTCAATATCATGCCACTTCGATTGATGTACCACCTTGGGATTCCTGCCAACAAGTTAGCCTCCACGAAAATCGTTATCTATGGATTCAACACCAATGGGTCTAGGCCATTGGGGAAAATCCGAGTGAAGTGTCAACTCGGAGACTTGAAGTCAGAAGTCACTTGTTATGTGATTGATGCAGAGACTTCTTATAACTTGCTGCTAGGTTGTCCTTGGATCTACAGTAATGTTAGAGTTCTTTCCACCCTCCATCAGTGTTTGAAATATGTTGACACTAACAACGATGTCAAGATGGTGGTCACAGATAAGCAATCATTTAAGCGGTTGGAAAATTACTTTACCGACTCCCTTCTTTATGGTGCCGAATCCGGTACTGAACCATCGGCCCACGGTACAGACAACAGAGAAGAAACTAATACCGAAGCTAGGCTCGATTATAGTGAAGGTCTTGTATTAAATGACATTGAACCTCTTGTAATCGATCTTGACGGTGGTGAATTGTCGGATGAAAGTTGTAACTGACAACTTACCGATGAAATAATAAACGATGATTTAGAGTACTCATGTTGTCTTAATAATGTAATGCAAAAATTATATGATAACCCTGGCATACACATGCCACTTCGTTCGTCTTGTACGACGAAGAAATGAATCCAGGATTCCTTCGGAACAACTCTAATCTTACCTACGAAGACCGGGGGTGAAATAGAAATAATCTTTAGTATAGGGGAATTATCCCCACCCTTCGATCTTTTCTTGGAAACTAATTCGGATGATGAAGGACCCGAACGACATTTCTTCATATATAGTTCACAAGCAAGTGACAACATGAAGAAGCTAGGATATGACCTTTTGCTCGGTGAAGGTCTTCGTTTTGGTCAAGGTGTTAGGGTTCCACCCCGTCCTGCCTATGTACCAAAAGGAAAACCTGATAATTACTATAGTCATAGAAGGGGTTTGGGTTATGTTTCATCATCTGATGACGAATGTTATTAGCAAGTCATCAACCAGCTAACAAATAAAAATGGATATTCGTTTGATTCTTCAAATTAGGATTTTGACATTAGCATTAGAGAGATGTTCAAAGGCTTAATATCGAACATGGCCACGGTCGATTCTTCTACAACAGAAGAAGATGATCAATTATCCACTTAGGAAGATCCCTAGATACATTACATGAACATTCAATATGGTGATCGATTCGAACAGAGGGAACCTCCTACTGAAGACAAAGTGGTCCAAGTTAATATGGGGGATGAAATCAATCTGAAGCCTATATTTATTAGTGAAGTCTCCCATCAGATGAGAAGGAAGAAATGATCACCCTTATTAGAGAGGATCTCGACGTTTTTGCTTGGAATTACGAAGATATGCCGGGATTGGATCCAAATGTGGCAATGCATAGCCTTAACATTAAACCGGATGTTAAACCTGTCAAACAACAACAAAGACGATTTTGTCAGCAAGTTATGGAGGCAATAGAAGCTGAAGTCAAGAAATTAATTGATTCAGGCTTCGTTAGAGAGGAACAACATCCTGATTGGTTGGCAAATATTGTCCCAGTTTTTAAAAATAACAGAAAAATCAGAATCTGCATTGACTTCAAAGATCTGAATACCGCTTGTCCTAAAGATGATTTTCCTCTACCGATTACAGACGTCATCATTGACAATACATGCGAATTTGAGAGAATGTCATTTATGAATGGATTTTTTGGATACAACCAAATTAAGATGCATCCGGATGATGAAAAACATACTGCATTCAGAATACCTCTAGGCTTTTTTTTGTTATACAGTCATGCCTTTTGGCCTAAAGAACGCCGGTACTACATACCAACGAGCGATGACGAAGATCTTTCAAGAACATCTTCGAAAGACCATCAAAGCTATGTTGATGATCTGGTTGTTAAAAGCCGTGACAAGAATGACCACATTAACGATTTGAAGATGATGTTCGATCTTATTAGGAGTCATCAGCTGAAGATGAACCCCACTAAATCCTTCCTTGGAATGTCCAGTAGTAAATTTCTTAGATTCGTCGTCACTACAAAAGGCATCCACATCGATCCTAACAAGGTGAAGGCGATACATGAATTGCAACCCCCGAGAAATCTTAAAGAACTCAGAGGATTGTAAGGGCGATTGGCTTATATTCGTCGGTTCATCTTAAACCTTTTGGGAAAATGTCAGCCATTCTCTAAACTCATAAAGAAGGGCGTGTTATTTATTTGGGATGAAGCTTGTCAAAAAGCATTTAAGGATATCAAAACATATCTAGCGAATCCATCCATCCTTATCGCACCGAAGTCGGGCAGACCGTTTTTGATTTATGTCAAAGTGACGAGCCGTTCGTTAAGTGCATTGCTTGCACAAGTAGACGATAACGGTCACGAACAAGCGGTATATTATCTAAATCGTACACTGGTAGGTGCTGAATCTCGCTATCTGATGATCAAGAAAGAATGTCTCTCCCTGGTATTCGCGATCCAAAAAAATACGACATTATTTAGTTGGACAGACAATTTATGTCATTTCTAACGTAAACCCAATTCGAGTGTTCATGACCCAACCGGTCTCTATGAATTGGCATTTAGCCAGGTGGGCCCTACTCTTATCCAAATATGATTTATATTTTAAACATCAAAAATCAGTTAAGGGACAAGCGATTTGTGATCTTTTTGGCGATAAACCCTACAGAATTATACGATGATTTACCGGATGTTCTAAAATTTCCTCAGGAGTGGGGGTCGTTTTAGTTTTCCCGGAGAAACACGTATTGCCCAGAGCATATTCGTTGACCGAACCATACTCTAATAACATGGCTGAATACAACGCATTAATAATTGGACTTAATTTCGCTAAAGAGCTGGGGTTCGAATACCTTAAAGCTTTTAGTGATTCTCAACTGATAGTCAATTAGATACGAGGAGAGTATGAGGTTAGAAATCAAGATCTGATTCCATACCACCAGACAGCCATTGAAATGGCGAACTCGTTTGAAGAATTTTTCATCGAGTATATTTCACATCTCCAAAACGCATATGCAGATGCATTGGCGGTATTGTTAGTATCTTTGGCTCAGCCTCCCGAGACAGAATAATTAATCACAATGAGAACTCACTTGCTTATTGTGCCGATCTACAGTTCGATTGTCAAAGAAGCACATTCAACGAGAGTTAAACCTGAAGTTCGAGATTGGTGCTTTCCTATCATCGATTATATCCTACATGGCATTTTACCTAAAGATGTAAGAGAAAGGAAGTCAGTTCGACGAAGAGTACCGAGATTTTACTATGATGCTATGACACAAATATTGTATCAACATTTGTATGATAGTTTATTACTCCCTTATCTATCTAATAGAGAAGCAGAAGAGGCACTTAAAGAAGCACATGATGGAACATGCGATGCACACCAACCCGGTTCTAAATTTTGCGACCGACTCAGAAGAATAGGATATTACTGGCCAACTATGATAAATGACACAGTGGACTACGCTCGACGGTGTCATACGTGTCAAGTACATGCAAATTATATGCACCAACCTCTGGAGCATTTGCATCCATCGGTGACGTCATGGCCATTCGAAACATAAGGAATGGACATTGTAGGTCCTATTTTCCCACATTCAGTCAAAGGTGACCGCTTCATTCTGGTAATCACCGATTATTTCTCAAAATGAACCGAAGTAGTCCTGCTTAAAGAAGTAAGATGATTAGTCTCTCGTTGAAGGTCTGTTCGCTGAGCTCTTAGCCTTGAAAGATTTGAAACAGCCAAATTTCCATTAACAATTTCTCTCTGAGATGGCTAAGATTCGAGACATGAACTTCATCATGTTGGATGCTTCTTCCTATCACACAAGACGCATCAGCTAGTGCATATCAGATCATGGCATACTTCTTGTTAGACAAAGAAATAGCTAAGATAACTAATCTCATTCCCACTGGAGCGGAACCTAAGATCAATGATATTTACACCTTCTTTCTAGAAGAGCTTAAGGATTATTTCCCTGAGTACCATTTCCTTCCCCTGAGGAATGGGGCGGATGCTTGAACATAGGCAGATGTGAGTCACATAAAGAATAGATTCAGGTGCTCATGAGTCAATAAATTCTTCTCCCTAAGTAGCATTCTTGTAAGTACAGATGGAATTCTCTTGTCTCTGAAAAGATAGAGCTAAAAGAAATCTCTGAAATAGATGAAGCAGATTGATATCGAAATTGCATATAGCGTACAGAGATTTGGGATGATCGATGTTGTCAAATTTATTAAACACCATATTATATATCGATATTGTGTCCCAAGATGAATAGTACATAACAATGACCCTCAATTCGTCAGCAACGCGTTCATCAAATTTTGCACTAAATTCAGAATTCAGGATATTTCGTTAACTGCTTATAATTCCACAGCTAACGAATTGGCTGAAGCTTTCAATAAGATAATTATCAAGATTTTGGTAAAACTTATAAAAGTCAATAAATGAGACTAGGATGATAAACTTGGTGAAGCTCTGTAAGCTTATCGTACGACTGTCCGTACGCCAAACGGAACAACCTCATATTCTCTAGTATATGGATATGAAGCTGTCATTCCTTTAGAAATACAAACCCCCTCTCTCCGCATCACTCTCGCAACAGGAATGATGACAGAAGAGCAATATCAAAAACGCCTCGAAGAGTTGGAGATGTTAGATGAAAAGCGCTTGGAAGCTCAGTAACAAATCGAGTTTTATCAGGCTAGAATTTCTCGGGCTTTTGATAAAAGAGTCCGACAACGAAGCTTCAAGGAAGGAGACCTGGTTCTTACCATTCGGAGACCTATGATTCTCAATTCTAAGAAGAAAGGAAAATTACAACCCAAATAGGAAGGGTCGTTTGTAATAGAAACAGTCTATTCAAATGGTATGTATCGCCTGATCACCCAGGATGACAACAAACTCATGATACCGATAAATGGGAAGTTCCTGAAGAAATACTACCCTTAGTATGTTCAAGATAACCTATTTAAATGGGAAGTTCCTAGAGAATACTGTATAGAATATTTTTGAGGATAACCCAAGATCAGTTGATTGCCCTAGATAGAAACCGATCATCTGAATAATTCCTCCTTAATTATTATGAGAATGATTAAAAATCTTTCACTGTGGTTATCTAATTATTTTTAAAATGATAAGAATCTACCACCGTGATTACTTCGCTGAGATGAGGATTCAACAATTGTATATGGTTGATCTTTCCTCACGAGATCTCCACAGTGTAATTAGGGATTACTCAATGATTCATAACCCTTCACCACCAAATCCCTTACCGTCAAGTTAATTGATAGTGGGTCTACTAAAATCCCTCATGGATTAAAATCTTTCAAACTACCACTTGGTCAAACCTATCTACAGTTAGGATCAAAACCAAAATCCCTCATGGATTAAAACCTTTCAAACTTCCACTTGATCAAACCTTTCAAACTTTGACCGAATGTGTTTCTGCCCTAGAGCTTAGTCTCTGTAATTATCGCGATTGACCGCCACGATTGACCGCATAGGAAATTTTTAGTTTTTCTTTTAATTTTCTTATCGGGTTTTGGGTTTCATTTTGTTAATTGTTTGAACCCGAATGTTTTTACCACCATTGATCTCACATCAGATTCTATCTAACTTGTTGCTTTATCCCTCATATAGACCAACCCTCTTCGTCTTCTATCGATCTCTATTTCTCCCCAAATTTCATCTTTGATCAGAAAACCCTTGCGGTCGCCCGTCAGCTCTCCTGGAACGACCATGCTCTTCCTACAGAAACCCTAGCCATCATCTCTGTTGGGTAATCTTCTCCTTCATCTCTTTCCTTTTTCATCTTTGTTTCTAGGGTTCTATTTCAATTTCTAGGGTTTTTATCTAGGGCTTTGTTCAATTTCAATCACTTGCAAGCATGACACCTAAGAAACGTTCTAAACTAGATAGTGCTTCTTCATCTAGTGACACTCATTATGAGGATTTTTTGCTCTACAAATCCCTAGTTAAAAATATGGGGATCTTTGTAAGTTGAAAAACTTATCAGGTAGATATATAAAATATGATGATTTAGCTATTTACAACATTTCTGAGATGCTATTTGTTATTGATCTTCATAATCTCTTAGACGAAAAACGTAAAGTTCCACATTATCTTTTTCTCTTCTATTTGTTTTATGCAAACTTATCAGTCTCTACTTCTGCTGATGGTCTTCAAACCATCAAAACCTCTGTTAAAAATGTCGAGATATCCTTTTCTACTGATGAACTTGCGGATATCCTTAAGATCTCGTCAAGTGATATCAAGCTCATGTCTATCGATCATGACGATCCGGATGTGAATGCTCTTTTATTGAAGCCCGGTTGCTCTTACCCCATGAACAATAATTCTCTAAATCCCACCAGTAAAATCATTGCACGAATTGTTGCTCAAAACCTTATTCCAAAAACCGATAGCTTTGATCATTTCACTCCAGATAAGGTGAATGCTGTATATGCTATATTCACCAAGATAAAATTGAATTGGGCGAATGTTTTTCTTCAAAACATGGAAAGCAAGCATTTTAAATTCCTTCCCTTTGGTTCTTTCATAACTCTTATCCTTTAACACTTTGGTGTTGACCTTTCACATGAAACCAAAGTTGATCCCAACAAGGAGTATTTCGATAGGGTCGCCCTCTCTCGAATGAAACTTTTAGATTCACTATCTTCTGCTCCTACAGAACCATCACCCTCCCAACCCTCTAGCTCCCGACCTCGTTCTAGACCTACTACCATCTCTGCTTCTGAGGTCTTCGACCGTCTAGATCGCCTTGAGACTCAGGTCTCGAGCATTCAAAAGGATGTAAGGACACTCCTTAGTCTTCAGCATCAGTCCCTTGGGATTCAGAATCCCACTCCTGGCTCTAACACTGGATCTGAAGAGGGTTTTGAAGAAGAATCTGGCTCGGCTTCTGGTTCTGATGACGATGGTGGTGATTGATGATGGGTATCATATTTTGTGGATTTATTTTGAAAAAACTTTAGATGTCTCTCTTTTGTTCTTGAAACTTGAGTTGTAATAACTCTTAATTATGTTTGTTTAAAACTATGTGATATTTTGTTTATGACCTTAGAATCAGACCTATGTATTTTGTGGTTGTGTTAACTTATGTGTCTTATGACAATGTTTATGAATATTGCAGCTTGTTAAAATGACTTCATGGCTTTTTGGATGTTTGTTAAATTAGAATAGTTGAATGGTGTTTAGTTATCTCTTTTTATATGCCCACATACACATACCTTATGTATAAGAGATTCCTTTTTTGTCTATCTCATATGTTTAGCCCCTATATGTATCCTTTTTGCATTTTGACAGGAGGAGCATTGTCAAATTTTTCTTAATTTGTGCATGAATGCAGGGGAGCGTTGTTCTTATCTTTTCCCCATTTTGATGTTGTCAAAGGGGGAGAAAAGTACATGTTGTATTTGGTTTATTCATATGAATTAAATCTCATTTAATAAATTGTTTGCCATCATTAAAAATGGGAAGATTGTTGGCCCTTTGGTTTTGATGATGATTTTCCAAACAATTTATAACTAATTTGTTTTCTAGTATTTGTAGGTTGTTTTCCTTTTCAAAAATTCTACACATGGTGAAAAGCTACATATATCAAGAGTTATAGATTCAAGTTCATGTATGCGTAATTATTTAAGTATAAGAGTAAGGTTGTTTACATATATTGTATGAAAGTCTTAAGCTCAATATGTAAACACAACACATGTTTGATTTTTTCTCCTACAAATGATTTTCATCAAAAGTTTGTAACAATTGTTTTGTTTCATGTTTACATCTCCTTCATGCTTCATAATACATATAAAGTATTCATAAAATGTAAACACACTTTTACAAGTCATAGTTCATTTTTGAGTTTCATGAAAAACAAGCTTTACTAACATTTTGCAAATACGATGACTTTTTACAAACAAAAATTGTATTTCCAAAAATTCCTTTTTAAACATGTTTATTTTCTCATTTATAAACTTTTCTCAAAGTTTTACCAATTTTGGAAATCATTTGATATTTTTAATATTTTTTCAAAAGTTAGCAAAATAGGTTTAAAACCTGACATATTTGCATGTCAGTTTGCGGTCGACTGTGGCAGTCGACCGCCTGCAGTCCAGAGATCAAAATGGGCCTCTGTATGACTTGCGGTCGACCGTGGTGGTTGACCGAAGCAAGTCCAGATTCTCTCGTGGTCGACCGCCACGGTCGACCGCCTGCTTTCCAGAACAGAAGTCTATCTTTTTGTACTTCACGGTCGACCGCCAGTATTTCATGGTCGACCGCTGATCTAACCACTGTATTGTAACGGCTATATTACGATCTGATGTTCTGGGGGTATTTTGGTCTTTTCAATAGGGTTTTGGCTGATGTCTTGAGTGGGTATAAATACCCCATTGCCTTCCTCTTTCTAATAACTAAGAATTTTGTTTAAAGTGAGTTTTATAAAGAGATTAACAAGTGTTTAAGCTTGTTTGTTGGTTTGTTTCAAAAGAGAAATTTTTATACAAGAAGAAACATTCAATTCCAATTGAGGATCTCATCCTCATCATCATTCTACTGTCCTTCTTGTTTATTGAGAAGTTTTCTACACTCATTTTTATATAGCTTATTGATTGTTATTTATTCATTCATACTTTAGCTATATTAACTTGAATTGCAATTTCATTGTTCGCTTTTATCACACACACCTTAGTTGAGCTTATAATATTTTCATACAATATATTATTGGGTAGTGGTGTGTGATTTAGCGAGAGTGAGCTTCATTGTATTCTCATTCATTATAGAGAACAAAACATTGTATTTGAACTTACATTGTGAGTATCACTTGTAATACACTTGTACACCGAGAGAAGTGTGTGGTGTGAGACGGGGTCGAATCCAAGAGGAGTGGCGTCGATTGACAAATCTAGCAAGAGGTTGTATCCAAGCACTTGAGGAGGAGGACATGGGCTAGAGACCTACACTTAGTGTGTATAGTGTGATGCATAGTGATTGATTGTGAGAGTTTTTCGGTAAACTTGTAAACCGAGTGTGTAGAAGTTCCGGCTTCCAAATCGGGTTGTGATAGTGGAGATCTCCTCATGGTGAGGAGCGGGGACGTAGGTCATGGGGACCGAACCTCGTGAACATATCATGTGTTTGTGCTTGCTTGGCGTATATTTAATTTGTGCTTATATTTTACATACTTGTTCATATATGTATCTTGAGCCCAAATTAATCAATATAATTTTAATTGGCATATATTATTATTAGATTAGCATAAGACCCTAATCATCCCCTCCTCTAGGGTCTAACAGCTCCAGCTATCAGAATAAATCCATTTCAACACGTTTAGCTTCAGCCAAATCAAGCTCCAGAATACATGCAGCATCTTTAGCTTCTACAAGCTCCTTTTCCAAGCGGTCTATATGGGGTCGACGTAGTTCTAAAGATTGGAGTCCTTAGCCTGTACCTTCTTAGCAATACCCAATCTCATCTGAGTCTCACGGTCTCTTAACTTTTGAAGCTCAAGCTCTGCCGACCTTTGTGAGTCACGCCATGCTTGCAAACTTAAGTCTATTTGCACCGATACATAAGAAGAAACACCTCTGATCTGAAGATCCTTCAAGTGTTCAACTAGTTATTTCAGCTGAACCGAATAGGCTTCAATGGAATCAGCCAATTCAGGATATCCATCTTTTCTAATGCCTGACACGTGTCGATCGAGTGTCCTCCTAAAACTGTCAAAGGATGATCCTTGATGAAGAATTCGATCAATCATAAGGTTCAAGAAATAGACAAAACTTTGGACATCTAAACAGATAAAGTCCTTGTCTGGATCCTTATCAGACGTCAAAACTTTGATGGACTCAAGTAATGATGAAGGAGGCACTGCAATAAGAGGAAAGGAAATAAATACTCGAAACAATAAGTTGAATTAATATTCAAGACTTAGAATCCAAAAGCAATGGTAGACCAAAATGTATCAAGTCTAGTAGGAGAACCTTCAACGTGGATTTCTCGTCCCGAGGATATCAATTCAGCTTCTCGAGTAGCTGGAATTGTCTCAGGAACAACTACCGTTGATGTACCCGCTACATCAGCTAATGGGGCAGTCGGGACCTTCCTTAGTGTCAGACCCAATCTATGAAATTCCCAGAAGGAAGAAGCAAAGATTCTGCAAGCGAGAAAAACACAATGAGTATGCTGGAATATTAATCAAAAGTTTAAAATAAGCAATTGACAAGACTCACTAATTCTAGAAGCAACAGTTGTTGATGTACCAACTTCTTCGGTTGGTCTCACATTTGTTGCGACAAGACTAATCTTGGGGGTAGCAGTAGCTTCTATCATCATTGGGTCCAGAGGAGTGAGAGGTTGAGACTCGAGAATTGATGATTAGGTGTCAGCTTTGGTTCCTGTCGACAATAAGAAGTCACGATCCTCGGATTGATCAGACGTTCCAACAATTATAGTAGCATCGTTTTCAGCAACCGGTCCTATAATTTAAATACTTATACGTTTATTTAAAGATTAACTGATAAAGAAATGATGGGGATTATAGAATAAAATCTTTACCTTCAGAGGGACCCGCTTCAGTTGAATCAGTTCCAACCGTTGGTCCTATAGTTGTATCAGGAGTGTTCCCTAATAATAAATTGGAGATATACTGATGGTCATCCTTTGAAAGATCAAGACCAAAATTATGTTCGTTAAGATCCTCAACCTCAGCAACATGACTGGTTTCTCCTTCAGCTAGTTCATTCGTTGTGACATCTACAGGATATGTTGAATCATAAACGATATATATACCCATATAAACCTACACAAAATAGAGATTAAGTTTACCTTCAGTGACAGTGGTGGACTCAACAACTCCACTATTTGCACCTGCTTCCTTTAGTTTCACTAAAAGGAGATAAAGTGCACAGGTCATTAGAAGAGGTACACATTCCTACTCATTCATCTCTCGGAATTGCCTTCCGAATGGAGAAATACCCATACTTGTGCTTGGGGCTAATAGATTGATGTCAGTAGGAGAAGTTGTAAGAACACCAGCAGGTTCGTCATCCATCGCGTCGTGCATTTGTTGAACGAAGCTAGGTTCCTCAGTTTCCGTAATACCGGGAGAAGTGATGTTAGCCTGAATTTCTCCTTCTTCGTGACTCCCTGCGAAAGTTGAGTATGAGATGAATTCAAGTATTAAGAAATGTGAGAACAGTAAAATAAAAATAAGGATGAATTGTTACCTTATTCATCTGAAGGAATGTTGTAGGCAGATGTTTCCTCTAAGGCAGGAAGAGGAATACGTGGTTGAGAGGCAACATTCTTTCTTCTTTTTAATGGGCGCGTTTCCCTTGGAAACTCTGATTTCTCATGACGATACTTGGTGCGTAACTCAGTTCCTGGAGGAATTTGAGCTTGAGCCTGAGTTGAGGACAGAGATCTCTGTCTATGAGCAAGGGGCATCGTATCTTCTTCTTCTTCCTCTCCGCTAAGGACCTCCACTGTCATTCGATTAGGATATGTCATAATGACCCTTTCCCTTCTTCTTTTTAGAGCATTTGGTGGTTGAGACAGATTAGCATGATGAGTCCTGTGAGCAATAGAAGGGTCTACATACCCTCTTTCGAAGAAAGAGGAAGGGATACTAATTTCTCTCTCTTTGTCAGTATTAAGCTCGGCACCCCCAGTCTTATTTTCAGACCTGATATCAGCTTTACCTTCTTCCTCAGAGGTTTCCATTTTGTCGGTTCGAAATTCTTCTTCGCTGTCATCCAAATGAATTGGTTGCTTACCTTTCATTAAAGATTCAGCAGGCTCTTTTCCTTTTCGCGAAAGCACAGTTTCGCGAACAACCTCTGTAGCACGTTGAGATGCAGCCTCCGCTTCTAATTCGGATATGTTCTTTTTCTTAGTTGGAGCGTTGGCAGCTATTAGCCATCTACAATATAGGAAAGTCATCAATAGAGGAGGCATTGACAATGGCAAGTCAAGCTGAGCATTTGTGCATCCAACTATGCTCCAGAACTAAGCTCTTGCCTTGTCAATCAAACCCCCACAAACTTTGAGGCACTTGTTTGGACTTTCAACATAGAGTTGATCGTACCCAAATTGTTGAGCCAATCTGCAAGGCAAATACGGCTCGATACTGCAGATATCCTTTACTCTGAAAACTAGGTAACCAGGACGGATATTCATCAGCCACCTGAAACATCCGACATCCAATATGTTCATGTCTTGCCTTGGCTTTTCCATATCCAATTAAGTGTCATTGTAGACACCAGAAAATTAAGGAAAATACAAAAAGAACTCCCAACACTTATGAATTTTGAATTGCCAAGACACAACATGCCATTGTTTCATTACCTACTTGCATTCTTCTAAAATTTGTAGCAAGAGGAGACTTGGATTAACATTTTCTGGAGCCGACATCAGATCCAGTCAGTGAAGAACTAACTAGGTCATTAAATAAGTGTACAACAGTTCCATTTTAGGAATTGAAATCTTTGTGGAAGGCTTCTTTCCTTCTTGTGTGAATGTGGTAGCCAAGTGACGAAGCCCACTGTGAATATCAGCTACCATCGCTGGGAGAAGAGACAACTTACGACCTGTTGCTAGCTGAACCGCTAGATATAAAACCTCGATAAGCATTGCATCAGAAGGTTGATGAGGTACCACACATTTCTTTAACTAAATAGCTAAGTATCCAGCTAAAAGAGTTGTTGATTCAATATGTGTGCCGGCTTACCATAAAAATGATCAGAACCTGGTGCCATGAAGAAATCCATCTTCCGAGTATGAAGTATACGTTTGGGCATTCGTTTTCTCCAATAATCCATTAATTTCTGATGTGGAAAGGAGACAACTCACACACTGATCCGCCAGCATGATTCTCAAGGTTTTTGAACAAGTAGTCAGCAAACTGCTTCAAGCTAAGCTGTGGAAACTTCTTCTTGGCCTTAGTTTCCATTGGTGTCATGGCGGTATAATAGTGACACGTTAGTTCCCATAAAGTGTCATAAGCTATTCTAGCTTGCTCTTTCATCCTATTTAGTTGCCCAACTGTCGAAAAGAATTCTTGATAAGGCACGTCACCCATGGGTAATCCAGAAACTTTCATCATCTCATGGAGAGGGAGTCCTAATTCTCCATTCTTGGTCAGGAATGTGTTGGTGTCGGGGTTATAAATTTCAAACAGAGCAAAGAAATGATCAACATTAATTTGTAGACCGTACATACTAGCTCGAATGGGGACGTATAATCCACTTTCATTCAACTTGTGGTCCCAACGTGTCAGTACATTGTTGGTCATTCTCGTCCACCACTTATCTCCAGAATAATGGACCCATCCATAACATCTAAACTTCTTGATAGGGAGTTCTCTTCCTAATTTTTCCAGATTACCCTTCATAGTGTTAGACTTAGCTAAGATTTCATTCTGAGGGACGTTATCTTGGCCCAAAATACACGGATGAAGTCCTCGCATAGAGTTCTTGTCACTCGACCCTGGAGTTGTTGCATCCCTCCCAAGAAAACTACAATGGACACGCTCGTGGTCCTCGGTCAACCTCCAAGGCATCTCACGACCTACGACTAAATTCCTAAACCGTAAAAGAGAATGCTGGCGAGGAATTGATGGTAAATACCAGAAGTCTGAACCACATTCATTCAGCCACTGTGCGGGTGGACAAGAAAGGGCTTTGGGATCCTTCACTGAATCTCTGAAAAGGTATTGTGGCTTCTTCAATGGTTGTGTCGAAGCCTAATCCAGTGTCAAAGGAGCGTCAGAAATCAATTGACGCAAAGTACGGTAGTCTCCTTGTTGCACAAGTCTACGGACGTCCTCCGGACAGTCCGTAGAAAATTAAGGTGCCCCTTCAATTAAAGGAATTCCCTCATAACGAGAGTGCGTAGCACTACTTTGACCAGTGACTTCTCCATCCGGGAAGATTACAGAAGAAAAATGGACTGAAAATGAAAATAGAGGGTTGGAATCTATTTAAAAAGGACGTCCTTAAGATAAATAGGGATTTGAACTCATTGCATGAATCCATGATGTAGAGTCACCATCTTACAAGTAGGCAAAACGATTTCAATTGATGCACGCATGAAAGGCCATATACATTACCGCATGTGAACACTACAGTGATATATACAATCTTTAATGCGGAATAATATAAAATCATCCTTGTTGCCTATAGATGTGTTTTGTCTAAGCAAAACAACATCTGTTAGTGTTGATCCTCTCAAAGGAGAATACCGGCTCTTCCTGAATGTCTCTCAAAGGATGACAAACGAGGACTTATACACATGATTCACAAAATAGTAAATTTAAATTAACGAAAAAGTGGAGAAAACGTACCTCCATGTGAAGCGACAGTGGACTCCACCCTATCGGCGGCGTGAGAGACTAATCTACTCCTCAGAATGCAAGATCTCTTCGGTGACATGATAAAAATCTGATTTTTATCAGGAAATCCCATAATAAAGGTTAGAGTTTTGAGTTTAAAACCTGCAAATCATGGAGAATACCCAAAATGCAACTATGGGGTTTGAATCTTACCTGAAATCAAAGGGAAGGAAAAATCCCAAAGGAGAAAGGCTCAAATCTTTGAAGAACAAGCCAAAACCCTAGAATCCCATGATCAAAATCCAACAAGATCCCAAGAAGAGGGAAGGCAAGGGGCTTAAGGACTCTTGGAAATAAGTTTAGAGGAGCTTTTGAATCGGAAGAGGTGGCCAAAGATAATAAAAAATGCCCGAAGGATTAGGTTTTAAAGACCTAGCGAAGGGACTGTTCGCCTTCGTGCGAGACAGTCGTGACTGTCTCGAGCCCACGAGACAGTCGTGACTGTCTCACGCCTGCGAGATAGTCGTATCTGTCTCGCACTTCCAAGACAGTTATAATTGTCTCGGAAGAAGAGTTAACCTGATAGGTCAACGATTGTACTCGTGAAGCATTCTCGACCTATTTTCAGCACATTTGCACACTCCGATGAGTATATGAGTATAAACTACATCTCCTTGAATCTCCAAAAGGATATACGAGGTTAAACTGCTCCTTAAAAACTCCAAGAAGTACATGAGTATAAACTGATTCTCCACGCTCCAACTGTAGGTGTATAAAATTGCCTATAGGTCCCACAATACAGCTCGACGACGCCGATTCAACAAACGAACCATCGGGCGACGTATCCAAGCAAGACCGTTAGCTCCGCAACGCCGAAGCTAAGCGACACGCGACGAAGCGGGATAACAAGGCGACGAAGCCAACAAATCGCACCCAAGCAGTGGAATGCATCCACTCGCACGCGGAATCAAACCAACGTTTCGGGGAATCACCGAGTCATCTAAACAAGAGCGAACTCGGTGATATAACGATCGAATCAAGATCAATTCCGAACTCGAACTCAGAAGCGGATTAACTACCATTTTTAGAATCAAGTCAACAAATCGATTCCAGATCAAGTCAACCACACAACCGAATCAAATCCGAAAAACGGAGAACCGGAAACACCGGAAAACCCGAACGACGGACGAAACGAACACACCCGGGGGGACTCGGCCCGAACCGAACCAACCCGGGGTGGCTCGGTAGCCGAGCCACCCTGGGGTGGCTCGGCATGAGCCGAGCCACCCCAAGGTGGCCGGCAACCCCCCCTCTCCCCTTGTGT
>BQKN01066072.1:1140935-1153088 GCA_022839385.1 Asparagus kiusianus
TCCAACTTTAATGGTTCTGAAATCTGAATCCAATTCAATTAGAAGAGGGAATGGGCCGGAGTCACATTAGTTCAAGCCTGGTCATTTTCTTATTTTCCTTACGTACGCTTTATTGTGCTGTTGGCAATGTAATGTTCTACACAAAACAACTTTTACAAGGTAGACTTGATGGATAACGCTTGAACAATATAAACACACATATGAAGTACATTTTTACACGAGCACATGATCAGTATTTAGAAGTTATGCACTGGCAAAGCTTCAAGTTCTCACTTTCTTCTGTTTCGTCTCTCTAAAAGTTTCTCTCATAATGTTGCCGATATACTTTCACTTTTTAACTTTCTTTATGATAAGTTCCGTGTTAATTACCAGCTCTTAACAAATTTCTCTTCCACATGATTCTGACTTCATTAGCAAAGAACATTTTTCATGTAGGAGGAGGTCAGAAGAAATCATGGTAATATTGATCAATTCTAGCATGAAGAAGCTTAAGTCATCATGGTAATATTGATCAATTCTAGCATGAAGAAGCTTAAGTCGTTTACATAGAAAAAGAACTTAATTATTCTAACATTGCCATAGTTGCCGTAGGTAGGATGCCGTTTCAGCAAGGTTGACAGCATCAAAATTATTGCCGGAGACAAAAAGGCCAATACAAAGTACATCACTGAGTTTACCTCCTCCTATGATGAACGACGAAAATTTCCAGAGCTTCAATCATGCAACTCTCTATCATGCAACTCTCTAAATTTCAAATCAAGAAACCGATCCTCAACAATAAACACAAGGTATAAGCATTGAAATGGAAGAAGGCATCGAAGGTTACGTGAAATGAGGTCATCGTTCTGGTTGTCTCTGTGATTATTGTAGGCTGCAGTACTGTACCACACTGTGCTCAAGAAACTCCAGAGCATGCAGTAGGTCGATTCTGAACAAAGTGACTTAAGGCACTGGCGGGCAAGAAAGATGTTGTGTTGATGATAATGAATGGGGAGATTGTAGGCTCATGAGTTAGAGAGAGTGTTAGAGCTATAGTGAAGGGTTTGGAGATGAGGTTTTCCCGGATCTCGGGTGATGTTAGTTCTTAAATGTTATTGTGATTGATTTGTAGAATTATATGCGCTGGTTGAAGAATTACAGGAAAACAGCAAAGAAATCTGCCAGGCAGACTGGCGGTCGACCGCTGTGGTCGACCGCGAACGTGCACGAAGACTATCAGGATTCGGAGTTGCTGGCGGTCGACCGCGGATGACTGTTAAGGATTTAACTCTCGGGACTGAGATTCGATCGACCGCCGCGGTCGACCGCCAGACCTGCGCGGTCGACCGTCGATGATCTGGGCTAGGCTTTCTGTTTTTTGACCCGATTCGTTTTCTAAGTTATAAATATCCCTAAACCTGATTTGTTAGGGTTAAGCAAGGACTAATTAGAGCAGTCTTTGAGAGAGGATTATTGTATTCAATTGTGGGAGAGTTGTGAGAGATCAAGAGCTTTGTTTTAGGGTTTGGTCTGAGAGATTTGTAACTCTATTTGTATTCCCTTGATTTCTAGTAGTAAAACTCTCCCCTCCTTGCCCTGTGGACATAGGCAACTTGCCGAACCACGTAAATTGTTTGTTCTTGCTGTGGTTGTGTTTTGCATATTGATTATGGTTTAGTTCGAGTTATTGTTCGTGTTGCCTTAGAAGCTTCCACCGCGTACAACAATTGGTATTAGAGCTAGATCGACAACATGGGAGATGCAAGCACGTCAGGTTCGTCTCTAACAAAGGCGATACAGAGTCTGAGCATCAATAACACGAAGATTGATGTTCCGAAGTTCGATGGCAAGATCAATTTTGGATTGTGGAGGTGTCAGGTGATGGATGCCTTGGATGCACAGAATTTGGAGGAGACTCTTGAGTTAAAAGAGAAACCTGCAGAGTTGGAGGATAAGGTTTGGAGAAAGATGAACAGTAGAGCTTGTGGTGTTATTAGGTCATGCTTGACATCGGATCTTATTTATGATGTCATGAACGAGACGTCGGCGAAGAAGATGTGGGAAACACTCAATGAGAAATATCTTACGAAGAGCATTGAGAATCAGCTTCACTTGAAAAAGAGATTTTATCAGTTCAAGATGAAGAGGGGAGTTTCCATCAGGGAGCATGTTAACAATTTCACTAAGCTACTTTTAGATATGGCCAATGTGGACATTATAGTTGAGGATGAAGACAAGGCGATGCTACTTCTGTGTTCGTTGTCCGAAGATGATTATGGTACGTTTGTTCTCACTATGATTAATGGAAGAACTACAGTCAGCTATAAGGAGGTGACCTCAGTTTTGGTGAACTATGAGTTGAGGAAGAGTGATGGTGAACCCTCCGAGAAGGCATCGGGATATGCGTTAGCAGTTTGAGGCCGAGATCCAAACCGTCGCCAGTTCAACCGCTCAAAGTTAAAGAATAGGAGTGCCTATAAGAGTGTTGGTAGAAATCAATATCGGTATTATAAAGAAGAAGGACATTAGAAGATTGACTGCCCAAAGTGGAAAGAAAAAGCCGGGAAGAATAAGGGGAAAGCTGCACAAGCTTCAGAGGTAAATGTTGCAAAAGCTATTGGTGAGCATTCAGATTCAGATTCTTCAGGCTATTCATGCCCTGCTTTACCGTCAGTTTGCTATGCGGATTCCACGGAGTGGATGATGGATTCGGGAGCTACATATTACATCTACCCTAAGAGGGAGTGGTTTTCTAGCTTTGAGGAGCTGGAAAGAGGGGATGTCGTGCTTATGGGTAATGACCACATATGTCCTATTGGTGGTATTGGTTCAGTCCGGATTAGGATGCATGATGGTGTAGTGAGGGAGTTGAAGGAAGTGAGGTTTGTGCCGCAGTTGACGAAGAACATCATTTTTCTTGGAACTTTGGAGGCAGCAGGATATCGAGTGATCTTAGAGGATGCTACAGTGAAGGTCACGAAGGGTTCTATGGTGGTGATGCGAGGTGTCAGGGAAAACAACCTATACTACTTGAAGGGCAAGACAGTTACAGGGGGTTTGGCAGCTTCTATTACTACAGAGGAGGACACTACCACCTTATGGCACATGAGACTTGGACACACAGGTAATAAGTCCCTACAGTCATTGACAAAATAGGGACTATTGAAAGGTGCTAAGACCTGCAAGATGGAGCTGTGTGAGCATTGTGTACTTGGGAAGAAGACTAAAGTGAAGTTCGGCACCGCTGTTCACAACACCCGAGGTACTTTGGATTACATTCACACAGATGTTTGGGATCCTTTCAAGAACACATCTCTTGGTGGGGCCAACTATTTTATCACTTTCATTGATGATTATTCCAGGAGGAATTGGGTATACCCTATGAAGCATAAACATCAGGTCCTGGATATTTTTGTGGAGTGAAAGAAGAAGTGGAGCTGCAGACAAGTAGAAAGGTAAAGACTCTACGTTCAGATAACGACGGAGAGTACAAGAGTGATCCGTTTCTGTAGTTTTGCCGGGATCACGGTATTAGAAGACACTTCACAGTTCGAGAGACACCGCAACAGAACGGGGTGGCTGAGAGATTGAACTGTATCTTACTAGAGAAGGTGCAGTATATGATGACGCAGAGTGGATTGCCTAGATCCTTTTGGACCGAGGCGTTAGTTTATGCGAGCCATCTCGTGAACAGGTTGCCGTGCACTGCGATAGACGGGAAGACTCCTTTGGAGCGTTGGCTTGGTTCGGTGGCTAGTGACTATGAGTCGCTTCGGATATTCGGGTGTCCAGCTTATTATCATGTCAGTGATGGTAAATTAAATCCGAGAGCGAGGAAAGCAATCTTTGTGGGATTTAGAGATGGAGTCAAAAGCTTCAAGTTATGGGATCTGCAGGACAAGAAGATAGTTATTAGCAGAGATGTCACATTTGATGAGGCATACATGATGAGCTCTCGAGCCCCTCAGCAGGTGGAGGGAGACCAGACAGGAGAGATATCGCAGCAGGTGAAGGTTGATGTGACTCCACCCACTCTAAAAAGCACTGTATCCATTGAGGCTCCTACAGAGGTGACACTGGGAGGAGATGAGATGACAGTCGGGCAAATAGAGGATACAGTGGATCATGGGACTCAGGAACAGGGTCATGTTCAGAGGTCCATTGCAGCAGATAGACCGAAGAGAGAGATTCGTCGGCCAACTAGGTATAATAATGTCATGGTCGCATATGCATTATCAGTGGAGGTCGTTGATGATATGGTTCCAGCCACATTCAGGGAGGCAGAGTCTAGCCCCGATTCGATCAGGTGGAGGGAAGCTATGGAGGAGGAGATGCGGTCTCTTCAGAAGAACGACACTTGGACACTTGCACATCTACCTAAGGGTAAGAAAGCTATTGGTTGTAAGTGGGTATATGCGAAGAAGGAGGGATCTTCTATTGAGGACATTCGGTTCAAAGCCAGATTGGTTGCCAAGGGATATGCACAGCTTGAGGGCATTGATTACAACGAGGTATTTTCACCCGTTGTGAAGCATTCGTCGATACGGATTTTATTGGCATTGGTGGTACAGTTGGATTTGGATTTGGTCTAGATGGATGTGAAGACAGCCTTTCTACACGGTGATTTAGATGAGGAGATCTACATGACACAACCCCAGGATTTTAAAGCTGCAGGAAAGGAAGATTTGGTTTGTAAGCTGAAGAAGTCTCTTTATGGTTAGAAGCAGTTACCAAGATAGTGGTATAAGAGATTCGACGGCTTTATGATTGGCCGAGGGTACACGAGGAGCCCATATGACCCATGTGTTTATATGCACAAGCTACAGGATGGTGAGCTCATATATTTGCTTTTATATGTTGACGATATGCTTATTGCTTCCAGGAATTCTTCAGCTATTCGAAAGCTGAAAGAGGAGCTATCATCCGAGTTTGAGATGAAGGATCTTGGAGAGGCAAAGAAGATATTAGGTATGGAGATCGAGAGAGATAGGGTGAGAGGGAGTTTGAAGCTTACATAGAAGAGCTACTTGCAGAAGATGTTGAAGAAATTCAGCTTTGATGAAAATGCAAAAGCAGTTAGCACACCATTGGCTCCCCACTTCAAGCTTTCAGCGTTGATGTCACATGTTTTAGTTGAGAATAGAGATTATATGTCGAAGGTCCCATATGCCAGTGCAGTAGGTAGCTTGATGTATGCGATGGTGTGTACGAGGCCAGATTTGTCACAGGCCGTGAGCATGGTATCGAGATACATGCACGACCCCGAGAAGGGTCATTGGGAGGCCGTGACGTGGATTCTACGGTATGTTCGTGGCACCGTGGATGTTGGTTTAGTATTTCAGAAGGATGAGAAAAATGGGCAGGATTGTATTGGATATGTGGATTTAGATTATGCTAGAGATCTTGACAAACGCCGGTCTACTTCAGCTTATGCTTTTACATTGGCAGGTGCACCTGTATGTTGGCGATGCACGCTTCAGACCACAGTGGCTCTCTCTACTACAGAGATAGAGTATATGGCAGTTACTGAAGCTATTAAGGAGGCTTTATGGTTACGTGGATTATTGGAGGACTTGGGAATCGCTCAGGAGACTATTCAGGTATATTGTGATAGCATGTCGGCTATCTATTTGGCGAAGAACCAGGTTTATCATACGCATACGAAACACATTGACGTCAGATTCCACTTTGTACGGGACGTCTTGGATGATGGAGATGTCATATTGGAGAATGTCCACACAAATGACAACCCTGCAGATATGTTGACCAAAGTTATTTTAGGTGTGAAATTTGGTCATTGTTTGAAGCTTTTGAACATCCTTCAGTGCTGAGGCCTTTGGAGGCCATTTGGGTGAACTACGTTCGGCTTGATTCCTTGGGCAAGAGGATACGTAGGCAGTCTTTCAGATGCAGCCGGTTTGATCAGTTGATTCGGATGGGGGGGAGATCACGTTTCAGCTCTAGATTGGTTCCCTGACTTGTTGAGGGACTATTGGATGATTTGGTGTCGGCTCAGTTTTGGTGGAAACATTCGCCGAGGTGTAGAATTGAAGAATTACAGGAAAACAGCAAAGAAATCTGCCAGGCAGACTGGCGGTCGACTGCTGCGGTCGACCGCGAACGTGCACGAAGACTACCAGGATTCGGAGTTGCTAGCGGTCGACCGCGGATGACTGTAAAGGATTTAACTCTCGGGACTGAGATTCGGTCGACCGCCGCGGTCGACCGCGAGACCTGCGCGGTCGACCGCTGCGGTCGACCGTCAATGATCTGGGCTGGGCTTTCTGTTTTTTGGCCCGATTCGTTTTCTAAGTTATAAATATCCCTAAACCTGATTTGTTAGGGTTAAGCAAGGACGAATTAGAGCAGTCTTTGAGAGAGGATTGTTGCATCCAATTGTGGGAGAGTTGTGAGAGATCAAGAGCTTTGTTTTAGGGTTTGGTCTAAGAGATTTGTAACTCTATTTGTATTCCCTTGATTTCTAGTAGTAAAACTCCCCCCTCCTTGCCCTGTGGACGTAGGCAACTTGCCGAACCAAGTAAATTGTTTGTTCTTGCTGTGGTTGTGTTTTGCATATTGATTGTGGTTTAGTTCGAGTTATTGTTCGTGTTGCCCGCCGCGCACAACACTGGTGATTATTTTGCAGTTCTCAAAACAAATTGCACTAGTCAGCTAAATAATAGATGGATGCAATCAAAAGCAGTTCTACTACTTTTTAGCTGTGGGGGAGGATCTAAAATCCTTACGTTGTTGCTTTTGTATGTTTAGTTTATCTACGGAGGAGAAACTAGCATAACAAATTTTCCGGTAAGAAGTTTTCCCTTCATTAATAAGTAAAAATGAGTCCTGCACCAAAGAAAATTCTGAATGAATTTTGACAGGCTAGCTAGAGTTCATCTACATAACGGGATTCTTTTATGAAATCCATATTTATTGAAGATATTTTTTGGATAACCTAGAAAAGGGATATTTTTCCATGGTTCATTAAGATCATGGTCAAATAGAGGAGAATAAGAAAAATGGAGCATCAAAGATTTTTGTGCTTAAGAGATAAACCATTTCTTCCACAAAAGAAAAAAGAAAAGAACAGAAAGAAACTCAGTGCTCAATTTCTTGCTAAAATTTCTGTGCTTAACTGTGATGCCAAACTACTACCAGGTATTTAAAAAGAGAAGAACTTTTAATGGATCAAAGCTTTTCTTTCCAAATAGGAGGAGTTTTATTCATACCCATCAACAAACTCTTTAGTACACATCTACACAATAATAACAACAACCAAAACAAGAAGCACAGATTAATACACCAAATATATTAATTTAGACATTAGTACACCAACTTAGACAGACATTGGGCTTTAAATTAAATTTTTTCTTTGAGAAAAGCCAACTTCAACACGAAAGATGAGATTTTGACGACAGCCCATGAATCCCCTGTCAAATCTAGACGAACCCTTCAACGGATAAAAAATTATTCAGCGTACATCCTTCAACCATCATCAACAACAAGCACATACTTCTACCGAATCAAATCCCAAACCAGCATAAAAACCAACACATCACAGAACCCCCAAATTAAACAAGAAATAGAGTTCGAAAACCTAACTTCTGCATCGAGTAATGGCGCTGCACCCGCGAGTGTACGGATTCGCAGCGGCCCCAGGGCGGCAGTTGTAGTAGGAAGCCCCTCGCCGGCTGCAGGGGATCGAGTCCCTTCGCAGAGCGTCGTAGCTTATGTAGTTGTTCGTCGCCAAGAATCGTCGATTGGATTCGGAGTCGAGCTCGAACTCGTCGCCGGCGACCGAGCACTCGCCGATCGAGCCGTCGCAGGAGGAAACCGATGGGGCCCACTGGAGGTCGTGGTGGTAGGGACCGCCGGCGAGGGCGGTGGAGATGAGGAGAGTGAGGACGAGGAGGAGGACGAAGAGAGGGGATCTGCTCGTTTCGGTTGATGCCATTTTTGAATCGCTTGAAAGGATAGAAAAATAAATGTTTCTCAGTGTTTTTTGAATTGGGAGAGGGAATTAAAGAGGCGAAGGAGGGTGAGCGGAGAGAATCGGGCTTTGTTTTTTGAGTAAATTACGAGAATGGCATCAAGGGAATTGAAAAGGGATAAAAAAACAATAGCGGGGTAGAATCGTCTGGCAAAGAGTAAATACTCAGTTCGGGATCAAAGTGTAAGGATAAAGTTTGTGAATTTCTTAAGTTGTTTGTTTAGGAATTAACATCTTTTTACTACCTCAAAGTGAGAGACTCTTCTTTACCAATCCACGCGTTTAGATTGTTTTTCGAGTTCCACTTCACATAGAAATTAATAATATCTATTAACTAAAACCTACATGCGCATGATTAATTAAAAAAAAAATCTAAACTAGTATTTGATTTGCTTATTGAAAAGCCAAAGTTTATATGATTAAAACCTTGTTTTTAACTTTGTGCACATATATGTTTACTAGTTGAAAAATTAGGTTCTTGTAACTAAACTATTTTAGGAATTGTAAGGTTGATCAAATCCTAGTTTTTACATTAATATTTCTTTTATCATATCTAAGATTGGATCTTCCTTTTGAAGTTTGAACACATGCAAACCGACAAAATGGCGAGATTGGTATATTTTGTAGACACTGGGTGACAGATTGGTATAATTTTTTTAACTTTTATCAAATTGGTATATTATGTAGCCTCCGACGCTATATACCCCTTAAATTTGGTCGGAATCCCATTTTTCTCATGCGACGGATCACGTAACTCCGACGTGGACTCCAGCATGGACTCCGATGTGGCTATAGTTGGGATGAAAAAATCTCACTGAAAGTGGGCTTTTTCTCAAATTAGGGTTTTTCTCGTCGTTACCCTTTAACTGCATCTGTCTTCTTCTTCGTCTTACTCCATCTTCTTCTTCCTCCTAGGGTTAGGGTTAGGTCCAGTAAGAGTTAAATTAACGATGGATTCTTCATCTTCAAGCTATCGCTCAAGATTAGTGTCAAGCACGAGCATGGGAAGAAGCAAACAAGGGTTCAATGGGATAAAAGTTATACGATAGTGGAATGATCTAGCAAAGCAATTTGGGGTAAATGTTTGTAATTACGGTTTGGAATGCGAATATTTTACTTCTATGACTGATGAAAATCCAGGAAGGAGGTTCTACAACCGTCGTAATCATCGTGTAAGTTAATTTTACTTCCTCATTTGTTGCAGTAATTATTGCAGTTTTTTTTTTACTTGGAAGCTGTTATTTTTTGCGCATCTTAGTAGATTATGGTCTCCTTTGATTTTTGAGTAATGATAGGCTGACGGTTGTGATATTTGGGAGTGGATTGACAAACCAATGTGTAGTGTTGGATGTCAATTGTTTCCGCTTCTAAGAGAGGAGATCAATGATTTGAGGAATACATTGTTGTTGAAGGAGGAGTTACTTCAAAGATATGAAAATGAGCTAAGAGGATGCAAAGAGCATATTTACAAGCTTAAAGAGGATGTTGAAATTGTCTCAGCATGAGGCTGCTTCTTGTTGGGAAGAGGTGGAGAAAATGATGAAAGAAAGATTAGAATTGCACGCAAAGATTGCAGAAGAAAAAAATGCCAATTAAGTTTATTTTGTTATTAGGAATGTTTATATTTTGTTTAATTTTGTATGTTGTAATGTGAAGATGGTTGTAATGTGAATAAAGCACTATATTTTGTGAGTTGTCTGGATTATGAAGTTAATGTAATCTGAATATTTAACGCAATTTATTGTGGAGCTGAGTTAATTGTGCATGAATACAAGATTGATATATTAAATACACTGTCAAGTTGAATACACTGTCAAGCTGAATACACTTCATCAACTCTGTGTTGTTATATACAGGCATGAATACACTGTCAAGTTGACAGATTGGTATATTAAAAACACTTGTACCTGTTTGACCCAAAATGTACATGACCTGGTTCAATGATGTCAATAAAGCATGTAAGTTCCAGATAGAACTGTCTAGAATACCAAATGCATCAGATAGAACATGCCCAGATAGAACTGTATCACATAACAAAATACAAAATATCAAATGCATGTAAGTTCTAGAATACCAAATGTATCAGATAGAACATGTATCACATTAACCAGACAATAACAATTGGTAGTCTAGTTGAGTTAATTACAAAACACTGGTAGTCTAGTTAAATGTTAGATGACCCAAAATACAAAACACTGGTAGTCTTGTTGAGTTAATTACATACCAAAACCTGAGAGGGTGCACTCAGTGAGGATGGTGCATTAGTTGTCAAATGTATCACATTTACTTGAATGTCACCAAGAGCTCTAAATGTCATTTCCACTTGTGGTCCTTGACACAAACCAAACCTTTCTGTCATCCGTAGTTGACTTGCACCACCTCTCCATCTACCTCTCCCTCTCCCTCCTCTACCTCTTCCTGCCTTAGTGCTGGTAGTTGGAGCTTTGCTCCTTCTTCTAATGATAATAAATGCTGGAATTGGAGCATTGCTTGGAGACATGTCACCACATCTAATTTTGTTTAGGCTTCCCTTTGGTCTCCCCTTTTTCCTCACTTGTGATGGGCCTTCATCAACTCTTATTCCTTGTGATTCCTACAAGATGACTCAGGCAATTAAAAGTTGTTTAATAAACACAAAATACTGCTGTATAAAAAGTAATTAAAAGTGATTCAGTTGCTACTTGTTGCGGTAGAGTTTCACTGGAAGTCGATAGCTTGGTTGCCCTCCTGGGTGTTAGTTTCTTCCCGGAGGTTGAATGATTTGTTACCTTCCTCTTGGGTGTTGCTTTCCTAGGTATTCGTTTCTCATTGGCACTAGTAGTAGCTTTTCTGGGTGTTGATCTCCTGAGTGTAGCTACTGTCACCTTCTTTTTAGGAGTGGTCGCTTGTTGCGCATGCACATCTTCTTGTGCTTCTTGTGCTTGTGCAGGTCCATAATAACTAGAATCAACTGGTTGAGTTATTGATTCATCAATTGGTTGACGCAAACCTTCTAACAACAACATATCACAGTCTTCCATAATAACTTCTGCAGGTTTATCAATGACGTGATCAACAAAGATTTCAATTGCCTTCACCCTTTCTGCATGTACTAACATTTCAATTAAGGATTTTTCATCGTTTAGAGATCTCAATCCACCATTTCTAACTCCTACACCAGGAACACAATAGAACAGACATTTGACATTGTTGTACCCAATTGCTTTAACCTTATTCATCAGTCTTTCTATATTCAGATCATCTTTGTCCATAAATCTGACATCAAATCTACCACCAACATAATCTTCAACCCAGCCAAACGAGAAATTGCCTCCATGTCTGATTTTAACCAAGATTTGGACACCCATCTACAATATCACAATAAAAACCCTAATTTCAACCATGCATTTCAACCTATCAAATCTACCCTAATTAAATTTAAAGATATGAAATTTGCACTCACCTTTTCCGCCGCGCCAAAGACGATAATGGAGATGGAAGCTATTCACTTATATCGTCTGCAAATTAGGGTAGTTGACAGCTATGGGGATCATCATGCTCTGGGGTTCAGGGGAAGAGAGGGGAATCAGAGAATGAGAGGGATTATTTTTTTCTGGAGTTTTCTACAGAAGACCATCGATTCCTTCTCGCTTAATACCGCCACGTCAGAGTCTACACTGGAGTCCACGTCGGAGTCACGCGATCCGTCAGGTGAGAAAATTGGCCGGAAAAATCAATCCGGCCAAACTTAAGGGGTATATGACGCCAGAGGCTACATAATATACTAATTTGACAAAAGTTAAAAATTTTATACCATTTTGTCACCTAGTGTTTATAAAATATACCAATCTGATCATTTTGCCCATGCAAACCTTACTTATATTTGAATGTATTTTATAAAGTTCCACGTTCAACAAGACTTTAAATTACTTGCCCCAAATAGAAGTTGTACCAACCACATGGACTTATTCCAATTTGGATTTTTCTCAATTTCTCATGCTTGACATCATGCATATGGATCTTCACCGTGTTGCCTAAAGGAGACAAAGGAACTATACAATAAAATTTTAAACTCCAACTTAGAAGTATTTCCATGTATTTTTCTACTCCATAAGGGTACAGGGCCGGCCTGACACACCTTCAGTTTTTATTTCTTTTTCTTCCCATATATATATATATATATATATATATATATATATATATAT
>BQKN01066072.1:1158831-1176756 GCA_022839385.1 Asparagus kiusianus
TCTCTCTCTCTCTCTCTCTCTCTCTCTATCTATCTATATATATATATCATTGCTACTCTCTTTTCGTTTTGTGGAAGTATTTGGGTGTTAAAAAAATTAAATTATCTAATCCGGTTAAAGTAGGATTATATAAGTTAAGCTCATACATCAAATATATTTTAACCAACACCCATGTGTAAATATTACAATTGGTATCGAGATTTAAGATATGTGTGAGATTCTCTTTGATTTTTATACAAACAGTATCTATTTAAATAATAATAGTATAGTTAAACTTTGTGATCTAACAAAACATACAATATAAGTAATTGCTTTAAAATAATCTAATCTAATTTAATACGAAGAAAATAGATAAAAATAATGTGAAAATTGTTGTAATTTCATAATTCATAATTTTTAAAAATCTAATCATATCTAATCTAATAAGAAGAAAATAACAAAACCATATATATGTTGAAGGAGATAAAAGTGCTATGAAAATTATTACAATTTCTAATCTGAAAAAAATCAAACATACAATATAATTAATTACTTTAAAATAATCTAATCTAATCTAATATAATAAGAAGAAAATAGATGAAAGTGCTGTAAATTTTTATGATATTTCTTAATATGAAAAAAAGTCAAATATACAATATAATTAATTGCTTTAAAATAATCTAATCTAATCTAATAAGAAGAAAATAACAAAGACAAATACATGTAGAAGGAGATAAAAGTGCTACGAAAATTGTTGTAGTTTCTTAGCATATAAACAATGGTATGTGATGTTGCATGTGAGAGAAAAACAATTGTAAATAGAGTTCTATTTAAATAATAATAGAATAATTAAACTTTGAAACTAATTATGTAGTGTCGTGAACTACTTGAATTTTAGTTGGTGAGAGATAGTCACGTTGTGTCCTCATATCGCAACCGTTTATTTTAATTTTCCTTTTGTATAATTTTCAAAACGATTTTGTCTCTTTAATTTGTTTGGTAGATTTTACAAATACTCCGTTCACATTATGTACATTTGTAGGTCTGCGTTGTTTTGGGGTTCGACCTATGCAGCGGACATTATTTGACTCACTAATTTGTTTGGTTTTTGCATATACGCCATTCATCTTGTATATATTTATAAATTTGGCATTTAATAAATTCATTTAGGTTTACATTTCAATTTAAACTATATCATTATCTTCATACTATGTATATCCAATAAGAATTCATCAATTTATCAACTTACTCTTACTTAATGGATTAATTTGAATTTCAATGGTCTTTTTGTCTACCAAAAAATTTTCCCGAACTCGTGCTTTTAAAAAGAGTATGATTGATTTGACCTAGTATTTGTTAGGTGAAGAGCGGGAGAGGGGGGACCAGGGAAGGAGATTATACACGGAGTGAAATGAAATAGATGGGCGTTGGAGGGGTCTGTGATAATTTGTTGGATGTATCAAGAGCTCATTTGTCAAAAGTGTTAATGCACGAAAAGAAGTTTTCCAAACTGCTGATTTTTTCCTTTATATGAAATGTTTCCATTAGAAGAACATCAAATTTTCACTCCTTAGAATATCTAAGTTTTATGGGGACCACTTAAGGTAGAATTAGAGAAGTGTGAACTATTTTCTATCTTGGTATGTGTATTTTTGGCACTATAACCTATTAAAGTTCGAATAAAACGTTTTATCTATGCCTTTATATAAGTGCACATAAACACCAAGTTATTGTTAACAATTTGATTATATAACGATTAATTTATTAATTTAATTAGAGTTACATAATTAACTATTTCAATTTTTATTTAAAACCACTCTATATGAGATATAAACATTATATGTAGCTAACAAGCACTAAAAAAATGTTTAATTATAATCTTATACTATAAAAAATCTAATGTTTAATATAATTTTGTACTATTATAATCTAATTGGAGTAGCATTATTACATAAATATTAATTCATATAGTATATTAAAACATCATACACTTGATAATCTAATACTATTATAATAATTGATTGATTTATTTAATAATCTTAAAAATAGCTATACACTTAATTAATGTGATTTAATAAGATTGGGAGTTATGATCATAGAGTAAATTGGTTAATTTCATGAAAGATGAAGGGTATTTTTGGGAAATAAAAGTTTTTCTAGTACTCCCTCTTTTAAAGGGAGAATGATTTTTTTTCATAAGTATTGTTGACGTGTGGGTAGGGGTGTCCAAAAAGCCCGGGCCCGGTGTCCGGCCCGGTGTCCGGCCCGGGCCCGGCCCGGACGTGCCCGGACCCGGGCCGGGCCCGGGCCCGGAAACCCGGGCCAAAACCGGGTCCGGGCCAGGGCCCGGGTCCGGTCTTTGGCGCCCGGTCCGGGCCCGGCCCGGGCCCCGGAATAGTAATTTTTTTTTAATTTTTAAATTTTTATGTGCCATATATGTATATATATCTCTATAATATTTATATATATAATATATGTATATATAATATATTTTTATATATGTATAAGTATATATATATATATGTATTAATATATAATTATATATAACTATGCTCTTTCTAGTCTCTTATATATGTATAATATATATATATTCTCTCTCTCTCTCTTAATATATATACAAGTATACTCTCTCTTATATATATATATATAATATATGTATAAGTATATATAAGTATACTTTCTCTTATATAAGTGTATATTAATATATATGTATAACTGTATAAGTATACTCTCTCTTGTATATGTATGTGTATACTCTCTATGTATAGGTATATATAAGTATACTCTCTCTTATATATGTATGAGTATATATAAATATACTTATATGTGTATATTATAGAATTAAAGTTATAAATATATAATTTATATTTTTATATATTTATGTATAATACAATTTGTTTATATAATTTCTATAAGTATTTACAATTTGTTTATGTATAATATATTTATATATGTGTGTATATATATGTATACATATACATATATTGAATTACATGAATACTTTGGGCTACTTAGTCTAGTGGTAAAATTTAGGAGTTTGGAGTGGAGGTTAGCGGTTCAAATCCTAGTCACAACATATATATTTAGGAGTCTTTGATTGGACCTTGGGCCTTGGGGCTCTTTGAATTCTACAATTATTTTTTATTTTGTTTGTTCCTATAAATTCTATAATTATTTTATATTATTTTAATTTCTATAACTTTTAATATTTGTAATTAAATAATTATAGTTGATTAATAATATGTTTTTATCAAAAATGTGTTTATTTTTTTGATTTAGATTTTTGTAAAAAGCGAAAAAAATAAAAAAAATAAAAAAACAAAAAAACCGGGTCGGCCCGGTGTCCGGCCCGGTTTGGCCCGGGCCCGGGGCAACCGGGCCCGGGTCCGAGTGTGGGTTTTGCCCGGCCCGGGCCCGGTTTTCCGGACCGGGCCGGGCCGGGCCGGCCCGGATGGACACCCCTACGTGTGGGTGACGTGGTAGGAAGAACTTACTCTTTCACTGTTTTTCGCTGGCTGGGACACGCAGCTCTCTCTTTTTGCTAAGGAAAATGCCTCAGGGACCCCAAAAAAAGGGGACCCTGAGGGGACAGGTGAGGTGTCACCTCCTGGTGGGGTGATTTACTGTTCATGAACAGTAAATCAACCCACCAGTGGGTGACACCTCACCTGTCCTACAGGAGTCCCATTTTTTGGGGTGCCTGTGGAACTACTCTTTTGCTAATGGTTTGGGAGAATATAAAAGGTGTTTTCTCACTTGATCAGCAAGCAAAGAGAGGAAGGGCGTCCGGTCAAAAAAAAGTGAAATTAATTTATTGAAAGTTTGTCATGTCACTACTATGTCAGTAAAATTTAGTGGACATTTGTCAAAATGACCTAGCTTGATGAGGGATGTAACATTAGGGACATCAATTGATGACTTCTAAACTTAAATGACAATACATAAGGGTTTTATATTGAAGTTTTGCCTTGTTAGATGTAAAATTAAACCCTCAATTCCCATCGCAACTTCGCAGTACTATTGTAATGGTAGAGTTATTTACATGGTATCAGAGAAACTCAGGTCTTAATCTTACTAGCTACAAATTTCTAAGGGGATTTAAAAAACTGTTGCAGATTGACCCCTGAGCGAAAAGTTTATGACCATTTTAAAGGTGTCTATCTGCAACAATAGTTTTTTTTTCCCACTCAAAGAGTCTACATGCAAAAATAAAACTATTTCAAGATGTATGTATGTACGGCAGAGTAAGTTCAATTTATCGATGGTACAAGTGATATATCGGCAGTTATAACCCTATACTATATTGATGTTACCAAAAGGGGACAAGTTTATGTTGTCAATTTCTATGTTGGATCTACTTAAAAGTATATTGATAAACATTACCAATCTGCGTCAAATGATTAAATCAAAGCAAAGAAAGCATTAAAGAAATGGCAACTATCCAAAGCCTGGCTTATTTTCTTATGAGATTGTGGGTAATGAAAGGATTAGGATGGAGAGACCATGGTCTGATCTTTTCCTAGAAACATGGGATGCAAGCTGGAAGAACATAGGATCACTACAAAGTGAAGTGCAACTCAACCATATGTACAGTGTATGGACTGACAAACTTGGAACAACCTTTAAAAAAAAGAAAATATTGAGATTAGTGAAGCTATAAGGAAAAGAAATTTGCAAATTAGTCCGTTGTAGCTAAAATTATAATTAGTCCGGGGTTAGAACAATCAACCAAAGGAATTGTAAGAGGAAGTTGTGAGTATTCTAGAAATATTAAAATGTTTAAAGATTAGATAAGAGCTTAGAAATGGTATGTGAAGATGTGATGAGAGGGGAAAATCAGTAGCTATTCTGTTTCGTATAGTTCATGTGGGCTTTTTACCTACATCTCCCAAGGAAACAAAACTTAGCAGGCAACTGCATAATTGTAGTAAATTTTTTTTTCCATATGTTTCATATATTTCAGATGGAAGCGGAATCCCAATTCAATTATCATAGTTGTTTGGCAAATAAAATCAGAATATGCTCATTCTGGACAACAAAAATGATGTTGGTTGCCTGGTTTATTCATTGACACCAGAAACAACGCTCTCATGGAAAATATATGCGTCTCATCTTAGCTAAGGCGTAAGGAAGCGGTGAGATCTCCCTACAATAAAACAAAACATTTTCAATGCCATGTGATCTAGTAGATCATGATACATAATAAAAATTTCATAGGTCAACGGAACAAGTATTTAACACGCTTGACTGATGATTTAATTGATTAACAAAACAATGTTTAATAACACTGCAGAGGCCCTCTGATGCATTTCTAAAAGAAGCCATTTCAAACACACACACACAAACACACGTGCAAATCACGCATTGCTCGTGGGCGTGCACGTGCACCCGCACAAAACACAAGCAGTTACATGGGAGTTCATGTAATTTAGCTTAAAGATTGAAACAATAACTGTTCAAGTGCTATTCCATCTCATATTTGCCACATGAGATTTATCATATTCAGAGCTACGCCATGATGATTGTGGCAATATGCTTCATCTACAGCTAACGGTTTCTTATGGAATGTAACTCTGCTGATCCAAGTGCTTCTCTTGTGATCAATCCTCGTAGCTTCCTACTGATTCATTACGTTACACATTGATGCAACCTGCTTATGCTTACGGTTTACATCTTTTTCTCCTTTTAGCTTCCTATTTTTATCTCAAAGGGCAATTGTTCGCGGTTAAACAAAGAACATAAGAACTCCATATTTCACCACAATGCTGTTGTAAACGTTTGTACTACAGACAACAAGCTGATCACCTGATAGTTTACATTGACAGTTATGGAAACCTTAAAAGAATTACACAACATCACCTAAACCCCAACCACTAGATGAAAACATAGAAAACAGCGAGATAACCCGAGAGGAGGGGGGGAAATGTGACGCTCGATGACAAAAATACAAAATGTTCACTAAATCGCATGGAAAGATGGCAGGACAGCGACGAGAGGGTCTCCATAGCCAACTGCTTCTGCAAATAGCAAAAAAGAATTATCAGTTAGTGCTAAATACGTAAGTTATCTGCTGTTGTTTGAAAAGCAAAAAGTTCGTAGAAACCATGGTTACACTAACTAAGAAAGTATCTACGAAACCAAAGCTACAACATAATAGTGAAAAAACTTGGAGAAAGGAGAAAACAAGAAAGTAGGAACAAGCTCTACTTAAGAAGAAAAATCAACATGACACCTAACTGCTTGGCATAACCTCAAAATTTTCAATTTGGTGAGAAATCAACTACCAGCATAATGTTTCCACATATAGAGTTTCAATTTGGGGACAAATTACCTACCAGCACAATTCCACATACAGTTTTTTATCATGAGTGCCACATGCTATCTTGGCTATTTCACAGATTATGGTTTTGAAACAGTCAACAGAATAGCTTGTATTCAGGTATAGTGGAGGCAAATAATCTTCTTAACGGGTTAAATATTTACTCTAAGCCTCCTAAAATGGGGCACATACTGCTAATTTTATCTGACTCAAAAAACTTAAGAGATGTTCAGAAAGAGTTGTGGTTGGGGCCTAAACGCATTAACACCTTTTTTTTCACAAATGATTGTTTTTTTTTCCACGAGTTCTCAAATCACTTAAAGATCTAAACTATTATGTTCGAGATGGCACAATATTAATATGGCATGCTCGTTACACTCACTTTTGTCTCAGTCTTCATTATATCCCACGTAAAAATGGGATAACATACAAGATCATTTGGACATGCAGGATAGATACTAATCTTGTTGCCACAAAAAGCAGGCGCCGGGGTAAATAGCGATTGTACAGCTTAATCAAGTAAGAAGGCCTAAACAGTAAAGAGTGGTAGCTGAAGGGCGGGTTATATGAGAAATGATGGCAGGTTATAACAATGGAAATAACAGCGTGGGAAATTTGGATCCATGAATTTAGGAGCTTAAACACATGCATCAAAACGGTCACAGAAGATGGCAAGATGCACATAATATATGTGATATATAGGCATGGACATGTGACATAGCGAACCTAAGCAATGCTCACTAGTAATGTGCATACAAAACTCTACTAGAATTCCACATTAAATATTACCTCCATCTTTGAAGAGGAGCTTCAGGACTTCTCCAGCAGCATCCGACTGTATAAAATTATATTACAGAATGAAAAATGTATTGGTGTTAGAATAGATATAAGTAGGTGAAAGGAAAAGGAGGCTCACCTTAATCGGAAGCTCATTACCAAACTGATCTAGGTATCCAATGACCTGTCCTTCTTTGATCATGTCACCCTGGGACATGTTTTAGATAACCATGCAGGCTTAAAAGAAGAGATTGGAGATAAATCACCAAAACTATATTTTTCGTTTATGTCCTACATACCTCTTTACAGCTTGGAGGTTGTTTTTTGCCTTTCAGCGTTCTTCCTCTTCTGAATGTACCAACCTGTACATTTGCGAGAGTAAACCTCTTCAGAAGTTAATAGCTGAAAAGAATTTAACAAGACAAGATGCTTTAGTCGTTCATACCGTAGGAGATGAAACCAGAACATAAGACTTTGCACCAGAAGCCTCTAGAGATGCAAGCTTGGATGCTTTTGAAGATAAGATGTTTGCAAATGGACTGCTGGATGTGGAAGCAGATTTCTGTGGCACAACTGGCTGGATAGAAGGAGCTGATTCAGTCATTGGCTCACTTGGGATCGGTGGTGCTGTTGTGGGTGATTCAATACCAGGTGCACCAGAAATTTGAGCTATAGTGTTTCCTATGTCTCTCTTCAGATGCATTTCAAAACTGCCAACCTGAAATATATATGAATCTTTTACTAAATATACTATGCATGAACAGAGAAAAATGCCCAAACTCAAGTTATCACTTATCACTGTTAACCATTAAGTTCCACCTAACGGTATCAGCAAATCAACAAATATATTTTGACCATATCCAGATTAAAATAAAGACTATATATTAACTGATTGAGGGCGAGCAATATGCAGCATTTAATGTCAAAAGAACAAACAACAATAACATTTAACTTTGCATTGACCATCAACTGTTTAGAGTTGTTCTGACTGGCATCGATACAGGTTTCTTAGCCTATGCTGTGCAATTTAAGACCTATGAGTGACTAACAAAATGAAAACATAACTCAACTGAGGCAAGCAACATAACCTCGTTGCGTGACATGCACCAGTATGTGAGTAATTGGTGCATGCTGCATTGTTTATATGTATGGTCTATAGGTAATTCAAGTTAAAAAAATAATTTATGAAAAATGCAGATACTAGTAAAATGACTCTGAAAAGTGGTAGCCAACCCCAAAATTTTGTACAAAGGCTCTGTTGTTGTTGAATAATAAAGAGAGACCACATATGCAAGTATATGTATAAACATGCCACCGGTGCATCCAAAAGCCAAGTTACATTTCTACTAATGTAAAACATTCAACACTGACAAATATGCTAAAATTTTAGGATATCATATATCTCCATATCTTTGTAAAAAATAGGCCATGGTTTTCATCTTTCTATGGAATAGCTCAAAGTGACTTTTTTCCCTTTGGATATGTTCACGTGAACCATTTTTAATCTTGTTGCATATATGCTTAAATGTTTTACCTGACTAATCTTTCAGTGGAAAATACAAAAGGAATGTCCTATAAAGCATACAAAGCAAATCAAATCATTGTAGAACTATATTGCAGAGCAGTTAGGATTCAACTATGAAGTTAACATTCACCTATGACCTTAGCAAACAAAATTTGAGAACTCAAATGACATAATACGGATGTTCAGGTATGACAGAAATTGCATCCTACTTATGATAGCTGTCAATATTTGGAGAAAAGATATTATTTGAGAGTTATCCTCTCACTCTATAGTTTATTATATATAGAGATGGATTAGTTACAAGTTAGTCTCACAGGCAATGTGGGACTAAACCAATCTAAACTAATACTCTCTTCTAACGCTTCCCCTCAAGCTAGAACATATATATCATGCATGCCCAACTTGTCACAAATAAAATCAACCCGTGTTCGATCAAGTGGTTTTGTAAAAATATATACCAACTGATCTATTGTCAATACATGTTTTGCCGTGATGATTTTATCCTCGAGCTTCTTGCGGACTACATGATAGTCGACTTCAATGTGCTTAGTTCTTTCATGAAACACGAGATTCTCAGCAATATGAATTGTTGCTTTATTGTCGCCATATAGATCCATGGGACATTCAGGAGAGAGACCAATTTCTGTCAATAGATCTCTGATTCAAACCATCGCTAGTGTCACATTTGTCATAGCTCTGTATTCTGATTCTGCACTGGATCGAGACACAACACTTTGCTTCTTACTTTTCCATGACACCAGATTTCCTTCGAGAAAGACACAATATCCAATAGTTAATCTCCTATCAAAAGGACATTCAGCCTAATCTGCATCAGAGAAGCCCGCAACTCTGGTGTGTCCTTGATCTGAGTATAGAATTCATTATCCTGGAGCCTTCTTCAAGTACCTCAAAATTCTCATTACTACATCCAAATGAGTAGTTCTTGGTATAGATAAGAACTGACTAATAACACTGACTGCGAATGTGATGTCAAGTCTGGTCACCATCAGATAATTCAATTTTCCCACCAATTTTCTATACTACCCAATATCTTCAAGAAGCTCCCCCTGATCTGATAGTAGTTTTGAGTTCACATCCATTGGAGAATCACTACTTCTGCATCCTAGCATCCCGGCTTCTGAGAGCATATCCAGGATATACTTCCTTTGTGACAGAAAATACCCTTCCTTGACTTTGCGACTTCAATGCCTAGGAAGTATTTTAGGGAACCAAGATCTTTGGTTTGGAAATGTGTCTGTAAATACTTCTTCAGTTTGTTAATATCAGAAGCATCATCCCCTACAATTACAATGTCATCTATATAGACAATGAGCAGAATTTGTTTCCTATTTTGAAATCGTCAGAAGATAGTGATCTTTCTATGCACGACAAAGGCCAAATTCCTGAATAACCGATACAAAAAACGTCCAAACCAAGCTCTCGGAGACTGCTTCAGACAATAAAGTGATTTCTTCAGCCTACACACATTTCCATTCTCCCCCTGAGCAACAAAACCTAGTGATTGCTCCATGTAAACTTCTTCATTTAGAATACCATTAAGAAATGCATTCTTAATGTCCAGCTGATAAAGTGGTCAGTGATTTATCGCTGCTAATGAAATAAAAGTCCGAACATATGTTATTTTTGCTACTAGAGAGAAGGTATCTACACCTGTGAATAGCCTTTAGCAACCAGTCAGGCTTTCTGACGTGTTAAAGTTCTATTAGGATTCAAATTGACAGAGTACACCCACTTGCAGCCTACGGGCCGCTTTCCTGGTGGATGTAGGACCAAATCCCAAGTCTTATTTTGTCACAAGGCCCTCATTTCGTCTTACATCGCTTGGTTCTAACCTGAAATAGACAGGGCTTTTGACACATTCTTGAGAACCAAATATGAGTCGAGAGAAGTAACAAAAGATCGAAAGGTAGAGGAGAGGTGATCATAGGTGACAAAGTTAGAAATAGGATGTCGAGTACAAGTCCGTGTCCCTTTTTGAAGTGCAATAGGAATGTCGTCCGAAGAAGGGAGTAAATATGCACTTACGATTCAGGTTCTTCAGGCGGAGGACGTGTGGTGCTGAGACCGACGTTAGCACAGGAGCAGGAGCAGAGCGACGATGATAAACTTAAATTGGGTCATTAAACTGAACTGAGTTTTTACCAGTAACGCAAATAGTATTGTAAGCGGATGAACCACCACCGGTAATCAGTGACTCTTGTAGGATCAAATAGTCATACTCATCCGGCGATAATAAGGATGGAGACTAGAATGACCAGGTTTATCTTTGAAGAAGGTTACATCGATAACACAAGACGATTGAGTAACGGACAGAAACACTTGTAACATTTATGCTTCCGAAAATAACCAAGAAAAATGCATTTAATAGACCGAGAGCCAAATTTTTATTTATTTGGACTGTGATTATGAACAAAACACAGAGAGCCAAAAATCTTTGGAGGAAGCGAAAAGAGATCATCGTTGGGCTATAAAATGTTAAAAGAAATTTTATCTTGCAGAACAGACGAAGGCATTCGATTAATCAAGTAACATGCTGTTAAGATAGCTTCCCCCAAAAATTATTTAGGAACATGGCGATGGAACAACAAGATCCGAGCAATATCAAGGAGATGTCTATTCTTTCGTTCAGCAACTCTATTTTGCTGAGGAGTATAAACACAAGAAGATTGATGGATAATCCCATGTTGTTCAAGAAAACTAGTGAAGTTGCTATCCAAATATTCCTTTGCATTATCAGATTGAAATGTTATTATCGAAGACTTAAATTGATAGACTATTACAGAATAAAAAAGTTTAAATGTGGAAAAGATTTTAGACCTAGATTTGAAAAGATAAATCCAAGTAATACGGGAGTGATCATCCACAAAATTGACAAAATAATAAAACCCCAATTTAGAAGTTATTAGGCATGGCCCCCATACATTAGAATGAACAAGATCAAATGGTTTAGTAGCTCTTTTATTGACTCGATTAGGATAAGACACACGATGATGTTTACCAAGTTGACACGACTCACACTTTAATGAGGAAAGAGATTTGAACCGGGGATTAAGCAACTTGAGAACAGAGAGAGGAATGCCATAGCTGACTATGGTATTGTAGGGCTGATAAGTTACCGATACATGCCAAATGTTTGGCGCTAAATTCTAGTTTATAATGGTCGTTCTGCTCACGTCCTATCCCAATCGTTTTCCTCGTGACCAGGTCCTGAAAGACACAATGTGTGTAGAAGAATCTCACTGTACAGTTTAAAAATTTAGTGATCTTATTAATAGATAAAAGGTTATAAGAAAAGCTAGAAAGATAGAATACTGAGAAAAAAGAAAGGCTAGGAAGTAGGATTAGTGTTGCCGACATCCTGAACAGGTGTACGTGACCATCAGCTAATATAACTGAATTAGATGTAAGACTGAAAGATGACAAGATATCTTGATTCCCAATCATATGATCAGTGACACCCGTATCTATAATCCAAGTATTAAACGAAGACGATGTAAGTAAAGATAAAGAGGTACCTGCACTTTTGAGCGTAATAGATAAGGAGGAAGACAATGTTTGTAAATTTTGATACTGTTAAAATAATTAAAATTGCTAAAATTAACGCTGTAATTCCGCATAATAAAAGACCGACTATAGTTGACTTTCACTATCAGATGAGGTGAAGTTGTCTTGAGCGGTCATGTAAGCACCCTTAGCCTTCTTATTTTTTAATTTAGGATAATTATATTTGAAATGTCCTGACTGGTAACAATAGTTACAAGTCTTCACCAAGTTATTGCCATGAGTATGTCTGCATTGAGATGGACCTCCACGACCACCTCGTTGACCACCTCAGCTCCCAAAATAACCAGTATGATAACCTCCTCTCCTTTCAAAGTTGCCTCTACCTCTTCCAACACCACCATTATGATCCCCTCGTCCATAAGACTGCGAACTATGAGTGGCAAGCGCAGAGCGATCCGCAGTGGATGTAAGTAGTTATGCAGGGACAACGTTCTTCAAAAAATGATAAGACTCAGCTAGAGAACTAATGACGGGCTCCCCATGATTTGCAGTCGAGCAGAGGAGTAAATAGAATCTAGGGTACCTAAGTAAGTGAGTACCATAAGTTTGTTCCGTTAGTTCTGTATTTGTTTTACATTCTCAGTAATAAGAAAAATCTGATAAAATTCCTTAGCTAGACGATTGAACTCACCATAATGATCATCCATGGGTTTGTCATCTTGTTTCTTACGAAACAGCTCCTGAATTACTTCATATGCCCGATTAATATTGCTGCTACCCCCATAGAGATCTTGCAAGAAATAATAAAGTTCCTTCATTGTCATACAATGAAGAACTAAATCCTAAATTTTAGGTTCCATGGTATTAAGAATTTGATGCAAAAAGATACTATCATCCAGTGTCCAAAATTCAGGTGTCGGAATAGGAGGGTCCGTCAACAAGTGGCCAGTTTTGCCTCGGCCTGCCACGTAAATTTTTATAACATGCTTCCACTAGAAATAATTAATTCCATCAAGCTTCCGATCAGTGATTCTATCAGAAAATATTTTTGAAACTTTCGTCTGGACCGTTAACTCAGAATTCTTGAGTTTCTCAGATCAAGCCATCATGAAATAGACGAGTAGAGTTCAAGACGATACCCTCCACAAATTGTACTTCAAAAATAGGCATAATCAAAACACGTCCAAGTTCAAGATAATAATTCTTGAATTAGCTAGTAGGCTGAACAAATCTAAGAACCCGAAAGTTTAATTTTGAACCTGAAGGTTAAAGTACAAGAACTCGGAGGTTGACATGGAACCCGAAGGTTAAGATGAAACACGAAGGTTAAATATATATATATTATTATTTTATTATTTATTTATTATTATTATTATTATTTAGAGTTCAACTCTGAGATCTGGGCGAAGTAGGGCATGGCAGTGGCACGGTAGCATGTGGCGAGGAAGCAGCGACGACGACGTCAAATCTGGACGAAAACGAAGTCGATGGCGGCATCGGATCTGGATGAAGAACGAGGGAGCGACGGCGGATCTAGACGGAACTGGACGAGAAAGCGGCGGCAGATCTGGACGAAGTGACGAGGAAGCTGCGGTGGATCTGGACGAAGGCACGAGAGAGTTGGGCGACGTCGGATTTGGAGGAAAGCCGCCACGAAGACGAAGTCGCCAGCGAAGAAGGCGGCTTTCGGAGGAGAATACAGTTGAAAGAGGGTTAGGGTTTAGGGTTAGTGAAGAGGCGGCGGCTGAAAGAGGGTTAGGGTGTTTTTAATTTAGGGTTAGAGTTAGGGTTAGGGCTTTGATATCATGTTAATATTTGGAGAGAAAAGAGATTATTGGAGAGTTATCCCCTCACTCTATAGTTTATTATTTATAGAGACAGATTAGTTACAAGTTAGTCTTATAGGCAATGTGAGACTACACCAATCTAAACTAAGACTCTCTTCTAACAGTAACAAACAAAAAATTACTACCCTTGCACATGCTGGATGCTATCTAAATATTCCACAGTACCAGCAAACCAGTTAAGTGGTTAAAAAAGGACTCTCGTGTCAGCACAACTACTGGTCAGAAAAAACCTCGCTGGTTTTTACATATTATTTTAGAATATGTTTTATGTCACATTTCATGTTCATGTCTGTGTCCATGTCCTTGACCATGGTTCTTCGATTATGGCCTTTCTTCAAAAAGATTTAAGCTATTAAATAAAGATTTGGAAGGAAAATGGCTAAACATGTTTAGGTTCAAAGCAGCGGAATAGTATGATGACCCCATTATTTAAGCTGATCTATATAGCTGGTTGTTGTTGATCACTGTTAAGTAATGAAAAAAGTACTTGAATACTAAATCTTTGAGTAATGTACATAACTCCACTAGAACCAGAGAAAGGACAGCATGTATCATAACTTGGACAGCTGGGTATCACCATTAAAAACACCGCGCTACAGTGTGACCACAACTTTAGAAAGTTCATAACAAATTCAACTGAAATGTCTGTAAATATTCTGCATGGATGGGAGGAAGAAGAATGATCAAGTTGGGCACTGCATCAAATGGCTAATGACGTTAAAAGTTATATGAACTGCAAGTGTTAACTGGCATTTCAAAATAAATTGTGGAAATTGAAAATTTCAATTTCTAACTAGTGCCAGCTTTACCTTCAATTTTAACTCTGCGATACTGGTTTCATCACAGACATTCAAGACCAAAGCCTGCAGTTAAGGAAAGAGAGAACCAAAATCATGCTTCACGTCAGAACTACCAAATGCATGAAATAAATCTTCACATATGGACAATTTTCTCTTCAGACATTTTTAGATGGACCAATATTTACCATTTTAGATTTGACCAATTTATCAATATCATTAATGTCATTACATGTTTCAAATTGCAGAAACAATTCTAAAGAATGAAGCATATATCTTACTGAAATTACCTATATGACATATCACAGGATACCAACTGATTCGACAATAAGCTATTTTAATATTTTCAAGGTTTATTTGCATTTAAAGACCCCAAGAACTTACCCTATTTTTAATTTTGATACCATAAGGTTTTTTCCCCCAAAGTTCAACAAAATTTAACTTTGATACCCCCATTTAATTGATATAATTGAAGGAGACTAAAAAGAGCAACTTTGACAATTAGTATAATTGAGGGACTACAAAGAACAATTTAGTGATTAATATAGAGACTAAGGGCAGGCCAGCTAACGAAGCTCCCGCAATGCATGAGGTCCATGAAAGGGTCGGGCAACTTTGGGTCTGCTCTACGTAGCCTCACCTTGCATACTTACAAGAGGCCGTTTCCACGACTCGAACTCGTGACCTCCAGGTCACATGGCGACAACTCTTACCCTGGCGCCAAGGCTCTAATCGAAGAAGACTATAAAGAGCAACTGTGGCAACTTTGGACCAGGAACATCATAGAAGCAAGGAAGAAATCTATCATCACAATGCCTGAGGCAGTGAGGAGGGCTATTAAAGAAAAGATTTCGGACAAGGAAAATTGTTCCTAGCCAGTGAAATGGAGGTTTATGTCCTAAAATACAAGCAAAGCTACAAGAAATGGAATCAAAATTGCTCTTTGTCTCTCTTTGTAGTCTCCTTCAATTAAACTAATTGCCAGGGCCCAGGGGTATCCAAGTTAGATTTTGTTGAAAATTTAGGGGATTTGTTTGGTAGAAAAAACTTGGGAATACTAAAGTTAAAATTGGGGAAAACTTGGGGTATTAAGAGCAAATAACCCTACTTTCATCTGAGTTCACTGTTGTATTTGTATAGCTTTATATGCATAAGAGGCTGAATAAACCATTTTGCAGAAAAAGAATAGTGTAAACCTCAAACCCATTAGGAAAAGTTGGTTTCTGGACACTTCTGTTCTCCACCGGCCCTTGTGCAGTCTTCTCCAAACCAGCAGCTGCAGCAAATACTTCAACACAGTAAGCAAAAGATAAAAATGAATGAATGAACAAAAGATATATCTTAAAGGTATTATGAACGTACAGAGTAAGTATATCTATACACCTAATTGAGGAAACCAACTCTAAAGTTAAGATTCCCCTTGAACAGGAAAAGTTTAATTAATTTAGGGAATATGTAATCTAAGAGAACCACAATTATATTTGAGGAGTCATAATGACACATAACCAAATAGAATCAAACTGGCACTACAAAACTTATACGACAATGTACTAAAACAAACCCCCTAGAATGACGCATAGCGGATTCTTACAGATTTGGCTATTAAAGTGACATTTATTTAATTATTACTTAATTAACTAACTTTAACTTCCAAACTTTTATTGGCTTTGTTTTCATTTTAGAGTGGTGAAGTAATAAAAATTGGTTGTTGAGGATCATCACCCTTCTTATGCTCTGCATCTTAATGGATATAATAAGATTTCATATTTGCTTATGAGATTTTTCTATTTCCTTAAGTTTCTGTTTTCTGTTGGTCTTCACAAAAGAACAGAAGAACCCAACTGGCTTTGGAGCTTCGAGTGAATCTTCCATTATGTCGCCAAATGCTGGAGCTAGATAAGTGATTAATTCAGTATTTTTTTCATTCTTCTTCATATTTTGCATGATATTCATTTTGGAGATTAGTTTCATTACCTCTTTTATTACATTGGTTATGATTTTAAACATGCACTTGGGCATTTAATAAGATTGCCATTTCCCCCTTTCTAGTTAATAGAAGGTACTTTATTGTTCAAAAAATGGTATCAAAACTTTATTACTATTATTATTATCTTGAGTTATTTCTGAGTAGAAACCTTTGCATAAGGGCTTGATTTTGAATTCATGAAACTATCTATTACTGCTTTTTCCTTGAAATAATACTACAGTTGCTTTGATTTACATAATCCACCTCTTGCATAGCCATTTACAGAATTTCATAACCTATAACAGTTTCTTTTACTTGGTTTTATTACAAAATATTATCATCGTATCATTATATATATATATATGCAACAATCTTATAACCACGTCCATACTAGTATAACAATTCCCATACATCGCATGGGTGGCAAGTAGTTATGATACTAAAGCAAACATAGAAGCACAAAATTAATAATTCCAAAAGCTACTATAATTGATTTTTAGCAAAGTACAAGGAGAACGGGAACAACCGCTATCAGATGCCAATGCTGATGTCTTCTCTGATGCCTTTATGATGCATCCTTTTTGCCTTGCTGACAAAGATATAAGACCCTGTCGTCCCAACAAACCCCGCGAAGGTGTTTTCAAAGCAACAACTGGTTTCTCAGAGAAGAACTGAGGTTCTTGACTTGGTAGAATGACACCTAATGATCAGCAGTAAATATTAATGCATAAAAATAAGTCTGATGCTGATCTATTACGCAATACTGAAATCTACAGCTCTAGTCATGATTGCAAACGGTGGTAAATAACATTAAAAGCAATAACTATGTATACTTATACTGAAATAATATCATATGGGATTAAATGAGCCTCATAAAACGTACGTTTTTTTCTCATTGTAGACCCTAAATTTCATCACATTTTTATCTTAGGCCCCCAAATCTTCATATTTGTTCAAAATGGGGGTGTCACTAAAAACAACCTAACGGATACAAGGGTCTAAGTTACAAGTATGAGGTGTTTTAGAACAACTTACTGAATTTTGAGGTGTAAATTACAAATATGAAGATTCTGGATCTAATATAAGAAAAAGAATTAATTGCGGATAGACCCCTTGCAGTATTGCCAAATTGAACTTGATATCTGTCAGGTGCTGATTTGGCAGGTGCTGCTGCAGATGCTGCTGATAGT